>CM057821.1:37057093-37107093 GCA_030067965.1 Latrodectus elegans | reverse complement strand
TGGTATAAAAATCGAATATTTTTATTTAAATTCAAGCTAATTTGGTAAAAATGTTTGGAATTTACATTGATATTTTTAGTAGCAATCATTGATAATCATATTTATAGTCATCGTCATATATTTAAAAAATAAACAGGAAAAGTTATTGATATATCTATTTATGTTCATTGATAGTTTTATTGCTTATTCATGTTTTCAATTAAATAATATTTTAGTAAAATATTTTAAAACTGTAATGAAAAGGATAAATATATCAGTTGCTTTAAATTTAATTTTTTTTTCTCAAAAAAGCTTCATAAAAAGATGTTTTTCAGTACATTCATTGAGTTAAATGTAAATGAAAATGTATAGTATATGTTTTATATTCTTTTCTTTTACTAAAATATTTATTAGCCCAATTATTACAGAAATACAGAAAGGAAGAGATAATAGTTTCATAGCATTATATATTAATTTATTTTAATATATTTAAGGAGATCAGATTTAAAAAGTGATATAAAAAAGCCCTTTTATTAATATTTGCTAGATTGAAATTAAAGAAAACTTTTTGAATGAATTTTTAAAAAAAGAAAATCATTTATGGATTTCTTTTCTCTATTCTTACTATTCATACTTATATCAAATTATTTTTAAATTAGAATTCTAGATATATAGCTACACATTTACATTACACAAACATACACATATGCGAACATTAAATATCACTGCTTTACTTATTTGACAATATTTCTTTCATTTTTTTATAAGTAAAAATGAGATAAATCTAAAATTCTTGAGAAAAGAGATCCATGCATTTACCTTATTTTTATCATGTTACCTATTAATTAACTAAAGAAATTTTGATTGAAATGTTACTGAAGAAAGTTTTTTTTTTGAATTTATAGAAGTGGTTATATACTTTGTTATATGATTCGCAAAGCAAGGAAATATGATAATTTGTTGTAAACCTAGTGAAACTTATAAACTTAATTTTTGATGAAAAAATGCATAAAACATAATTGCAACTTGATGCGTCATTGAAAGTTCCAACATATTAATTAATCTTTTAATAGTTAAGATCATTTCAAATGTACCAAATGCTTTGTTTCAAAAAAAGAAAAACAAATAATCTTTTTTAAAAATTAAGTTGAACGCAATAAACATAATATAAATAAAAATATATCAGTTCTAACTCTTACAAAAATCTGACATTTTATTTTGAATGGGAAAGCACGCAATTCATTTAATTATAAAAATTAAAAGCAACGAGTCTTAAAATTACATTGGTTAATCAACTATAGCAAAAAGTTGTTTAAAAATTATATATGCTTATTTTAAAGAACTCATGCATGGTTCTTATATGTATGTAGTTACAGGTATATAAATGTATTAATATTAATTATGAGAAAATTCATGAAATATTATAAAAACATTATATTAAAGCAGAAGAATATAGTATGGGCCGTAGTAGCCTAGTGGTTAGGACATCCATATTCTATTTGGAAGGGTTTGGTTTGATTCCCAATGCCGCCACAGAGTACATGCCATATACGTGCTCGTTAAATCTGTAGAATCGAATGTCCTGTGGTTGGTCAATGTGCTATTACCTTGGGTACAATAATCTGAAGAAAATTTTCTCCTCCTTCAGATCAATTTCAATAACGAGGAAGTGGATCCTATTGTGATGCCATCTATCGGAGGATTTAAAGGGCAAAGAAGTACTTTCACCTTCGTGGTGCTCTGATTAAAACGAAAGACGCTCCCTATTGACTTAAATTCGCATTGCCAAGACATAGCGAGCATAGCTTGTCCAACTGTCTTTAGTAACAACAACAGAAGAATTTAAAAGTGTAATACCTGAAATATACTATTAAAAATATATTATAAGGTGGGAAAATATAGTAATTCAATTCCTGAAATACTATAAATAAGAATATTTTGAAGTAGAAAAGAGTAGTAGCGCAAATCATAAAAAATAAGATTAAGGGTTTTAAATCAATATAGTGTATTGATAACGAATGTTCTGTAATCCGTAAAAAATGATTAAATGAAATTAAAATCAAATATAACAGCAGCTAAATTATCACAATAATTTTTTTTTCAAAAACACAGCAATTTTATAATCTTAGTAAGCTTAAGAATATTTGCGAGTTTAAGAGTATAAGCTAACTAAATTATATCTATACTGAAAGTAATACCAAATATTTTATTTCTGATTACAGTTAGCACTTAATAGTTTTCTCTTAACTGTAATTCTCGATAAAAGCATTAAATTTGATTTAAGGAAGAAAGCAATGATTTTAAAAGGAGAGCATATTAAGCTCATCGCGGATTATTTTTCCACCGTGATTACTCTTCTTCTTTAATCAAATATTCCAAAATTTCAAGTGACGCAGAGAGATTAATTGTAATGAAATTGAAACGCGCATAAGAACGCGATTATAGCGAGTTCGCGGAAAGCTTAACAGACGCAAATTAACGACGAAAGCTAATAGCATAATGAGCGCTTCCAGATTTGAGACGGGAGGGTGTGATGCAGATTTTACAAAATTGTTCTCGAACGAACTAAACGAATTATATTGTTCAAGATTAAACAGATTTAACTTTTCACTCCGTCTTGCTTCTATCTCGATCGTGAGATAAAGAGATCAGGAGATCGCAACATCTCTACTTCTCCCATCCCCCTTCTACGAGAAAGGAAACACTTGTGAAGAGCGGCGCAATCTAATAATTTCTTTTATTATTTTCCTTTCCCCCCACCCGTCTGTTGGCTGAGATTGTCCGAAAAATCACTTTAATTCGCTTTTTCGGCGAGCGCGCAGATCAGAGTCGCTCCTGCAGAGTGACGTTTCAGGCATTTAAAGGGGTCATGTATCAATTGTATATTGTTAAGTTTAGCTCTATCACTTAAAAAATCGAAACATTTCTGATTTTACTTGAAAATTTTTTTAAAAAAAATTTTTTTATTTTCTTTATTTTATATTTTAAGATATAAACATTAAACTTTTTTGTATGTTCTTAAAAGAAACTCCAATTGTTGTCCAGGATTTAGTTTACATAAAAGACGGTATACATGTGCATTTATCTTCCCGAATTTAAGAGTCAAAGAAATGTCATTACTTATTTTAAGGTAAATGTTGCGTTTAGATTAACTGTAATTTTACTTAACATAATAATTTTTCAACTGTTAAAAAATGTACAACATTTTAGTATCTGAACTTGATATATATCCACCAAAATAAAACCAGCCGGTCATACAATTTAAAAGTCACCAAATCAATTCTTAGTGACTGTTTAAGCTTAAAATTTTGTTTCCTTTTTATGTAATGTGTGTGTGCTATTCTTTTTTTTTATTTAATTCTAGATCTATTTATTTTAACTAGAATTTAATAATTAGATATCATATGTTTATATCATTGAAAAAAATTATTTGTAAACTTGATTTTTTTTGGAAGAAATGTATGCAAGGGAATTAATGTTATTTTGTCTTTTTATTCCTTGGAAACAAAATAATGGGGGAAAATAATGAATTTTTTACGTAGAATTTATCTGCTTGTAAATCATTAAAAGTTGAATATATATTCAATTTTTTTAAATTATCAATCAATTGAAAATGTCTTTTATGACATTTATAATGGTGAATGGAACTTATTATATTTAATATAAAATAATAAAAATGTCTTTTAAGACATTTAGCTTATTAATAAAGTTATGTTAATAAAATTACATTAGATCACTTTACTGTAAAAATCTGTGAGAAATACATTTTACCAATTATTAGTTCACAGAATCTTAAATTATATATAAATATATTCACACATTTTGTAATAGATGAATTAAAGTGTACAAATTAAATATAAATTTTCCCATTATTTTAAAGTATATAGTACATTTCTCACAAAATATATATGATATAAATCATAATATATTTGTAAAATCCTAAGCGTTTTCAACGGTCTTGTAGTTTAATAATCTTTTATATAAAAAATAAACTTCAAGCAGTTACATGGAGAAATTAAAAACTTTCCAATATTTTATGATCTATTCCATACAGCCAAGTTCTGTTTTATGTGTAATAAGCAATTTGGATTTATAATAAAATGAACTGATACTAAAAATTTCTGATTATAATTTTTTATGACATTTATAAGTAAAAAATAGAAAAAAGTATACACCGAGAAACATTCTTTAAATTTACAGATCGTAAAGAAAAGAAAAAATTAGATTTTATTGAACAATATTGTTTTTTAATGAGTTTTTCAATAAGAACTAATAAATAACACAATTCCTATTAATATATTTTACGTAAATTTTTTATAATTGATTTCATCATTTTATGTTTTACTTATTTGAATAATTAATGTTTGATTATCAATGAAATTATAATTTTTCTTCATTTCATAGTTCAGTAAAGTGGCTCATGAACAAAACATTCACCAATCACAATGTGTAAATATCAATTTTTACTCATTTTTAATTACAATTCTACTTCTTATATTCTCTATAAAACTGCATTTTTCTCACTTCACCTTTACCATCCTTAATGTTAATTTATACAATGCAATTTTAAATGTTAAATTTTTAATTGAAACATTCACGATTCCAAATTATAGGAATGCAATGTATGAAATTACATTTTTATTCATTGCAATAAATTTTAGCTCACGAAGAACGAGGATTAAAGTTAATTGGTTATTTTTTCCACATTAAGTATTAATTTTTATACAAAATTTACCCAGTTACTAATTGTTTAATTTAAAAATGTAAAAATCTGTCCTGATTATTGAATAAGTTTTGTCTATCATAATGATTTTGTTACAGTACCCGCAATCATAATATTCTGTTTTCATAAAATGTTAGAGGACTTAATCAATGATATATGACTCTAAAAAATTTCATTTTTCCTATGTGGCAAAACAGTAATTATTTCAATGTATTAATCATTTTAATTCCCCCTTAGTGACAGTAAAAACATTCAAATTAAATATAAATCAAATATAATTTTACAACATTAGTAAATATAGATTTAGAAAAAGCCTGCATTTAATTTTGTATGATCTATTTTCTCTTTCGATTAAAATTTTATAGGCACCATGCCTACAATGTTAATTGAAACTGTTATAATTTGCCTGTGAATTGTTATAATAACTATAATTTGGAAACAGTATTCTCAATTTAATTTATCTGATCATCTTTTGTGAGTAAAAATTAATCTGATGATATAAATGATGGAAAAACATTTTTAGATGAGTTAATTTGATTTTCTTTTAATATTTTAAAACTTTTCAATTAATGATCTGGCTTATGTGCAATATATATTTCATATTATCCAATATTATTTGCAAGTAATTTATTGAAATTACTATTCTTTAATTGAAGAATTTCAAAATGAAAATCATAGAAGAAAATATTCCAGGAATTGAAATGTTTAGCTTGTATTTAATTTTTCATTTTTTTTTTCTTTTTGTATAAACGTTCAAGTTAAATTCATTTCCCATAAACTTTTAGGTAATTTATTTCAAACATTAATTTTCATCATAAACTTATTAAAATAAATCAAAAACGACCCCAACATTTTCAAATAACTCCAATAGGGTTAAGTCTAAATAACTTATATTTTCCTCTAAGTGTTAAGTCTTCCAGATTTGAATAATGTTAAAAATTTATAAAGTCGTTAAATATCCATTTTTTATAATTTCTTACATCTCAACAATATAAATATGATTTAATTTAAATTAAAATTGTGTCGTTTCTAAGAAAGATGAAGCATCAAACTTAAATAATTAAAATTTGTAAGAAGTTGTTAAAATTAGTTTAGTTAACTTTTGAAAATACAAACTATATAATAAGAAGAGTGGAAATTTCTCATTATACATTTAATTTTATATCTTATTTGCAACATAAGTCATTTCACATATCTCCGTTGCTTATTTTCTTAGCTAATTAACCAAAAAAAAAACTTTCCATTTTATATCGTACTCTGAAATGTTACACGTAATTTTGCTTTTTTCAGAACCAAAAATATGTTAAAGTTAGATTTCTAGAAGCACTTTGATTAGAAATGTTCAGTTTACCTTTATCACAAATTTTTAAAGAATTTCTAAAGAATTTTTGGTTAAATTATTTAATTTATAAAAATTATTATTCATTGCGTTTATAGTAGTTTTGGAGATAAAAAATACATTTTAAAAGAGTTCTATTGTTTTTAGACTTTAAATTTCAAATTAATGTTATTAATTCAATAAATCATTCAGTTTATTTTTTATTTAATTGAATTTGTTTCAGAACTGATGTAAATAGGGATTCACTAACATTAAAATTTTAATAAAAATTTACTTCATAAGAAAATTTTGAAAACTAATATGAATTTCATGAAACTTTAATAAACTATTCTTGGCTTATGAATGTCAAGTTTATACAAGTTAAGGTTTGATAAGGTTTTCTAACTTTAAAATTTCGATTATAATTTTATTACTGATATTCAATAAATTTTACATAATTTTATAAAAAGTTTTAAAATTTACTTGTTATTCAAACCTAAATCTGATATGATTTAGGTTTGAATTAGGTTAAACCTAAGTCTAGAAATTTAGCGTGAGTCATGTGATTTAGATATTTAATATTTTATTCATTTATTACTGGATACACATTTTCCTACACATTCATCTTTTTCAGGAAAAATGTGCATTCTAATTTAGCAACTATAATGTCCTTACATTATTTCTATTTTAATTTTTTGTGCTATTAGGTAATCATAAACTCGGATTTTGTTCAAGAAAATTTTTTAAGTGATATTGAAATTATTACATCATATATATATATATATATATATATATATATATATATATATATATATATATATATATATATATATATATATATATATATCATTACAATAATATAGAATAATATAGAAGAAAGTTATTAATACTTTTATTATAATGTATCTAGTTTAGTCAAATGTTTCAACTATATTAAACATTTTTACTATATTAAACTAGATTTATAAATTTCTCAATTTTTTCATATAGTTTGAAAGATGCATGGAATTAAAGTTTTTGCTGTGCAAAAATCGCTTTATAAAATAATCAAGTTTTTTTACAAACTTTTTGTTGCATTTTCTTATTTTACTGATTTTTTATATTTTTCTACAGTATAACCTTCTTTAATTGCAGAGGAAACAGCTTTCTCTTTATTTTGTAATTTGTATTTAATATATTAGAAACCTTTTTAAAAGTTATTCTTGTCCAGAAAATACTCTTAAGTGTTGATTTTTGAAATTTTCATCCACTACAATTATAATTTTTGTATATAGCTAATTGTGTGTTCTTAATTCTGAGAATGTACTGAAAATCAAATGAGATTATGACCTTGAAATCTATTTTAATTCCAGTTTTCACTACCATTTATTTCTTATGATGCCAAAAAAATGAAGATCTGATTTGTATTCAAGCATTCCAACATCGAACGAAATGAGTGCAAAGCCCCTAAGTGAGGAAATAAAAGCATAAATGCAGGTAGATTTAATATCGTGATGCAGAGGCAGCGGTCTACACAGTTCTTGGCAAACTCTATTAAATTACGTCTGCTCATCCAACGTATCAAAAAGGGAAGCACGAGATGCTGGAAAATAAAAAAGTGGAAAAGTACATATTGGGAGCGAAGAGACACATAACTCTGATCTTGCAGCTCTCCAAGACGGGGAAAACCGCTGATGTACCCGGGTATATCGAATTATCCTTAAAAGATTGTACAATCACATCTCCCCTTTTATTCAGGCGATTGCGAGGAAAAAATGGTAGCGGTGTTTTTGATGCACGGGGAAAATGGTACCTTGAGTGGTGAATAAAAGGGAAAAATATGGGGAAATTCTCTTTCCTGGTAACGCGTGTAAGATTGTTCACCTGCTAGTTGTGAAATGGAAGAAAAGTGGTCATAACCGAATCCAGCAAAAATGGAACTATTGAATGCATCAAAGCGGCTTTTCAGAAGATGCCGGATTCAATTTGTTGTACATGAAGTCTGCATGGACAAATGTGGCATTTTCCCCAAGACTTATAATAACTAAGTAGAATAGCTTGAATAGGGATTTTTTTAGATCAGATAATAATGTATAATATGATAGAGAACTTATATAAGTAAATATGTTTTCTACTAATATAATAGTAGTGATTGTGTGAGTGTCTATGAAGTTTTTGATTTGGAAAATGTTATAGAAATATAATTTCGCTAAAATATTATTTGATATACTCAGAATATCTCCAAGTCATTTAGAAAAATAATATTAGGGAAAGAAAATTCTTTAAAAACATATAAAATAAAAATACCAAAGTAAATAACAGAAAATAAGGATTTTTGAAGAAATGAGATAAAAAAAATATACGATTTTAGCCTTTTCCTGGGATTATTTTCGTTTTGTTTTAATTCTGGATGAAAAGAAAGCATTATAATTTCTTTCTACATTAATAATTTTAATTAATTTTCTTTAAAATAGTATGCTAATTCATATAGAGTCCTACTAACAAAAATAGTTTTATTGGGAAGCTGAGAATTCTCGAAATCAGTTTTTAAATTCGAGGACTTATTTTTCTTTCGAAAATTAGATCGGTATTAATAAAGTAATTTTTCACTTTGAAGTAAGATCTTACCAACATTATAAAAGAGAAGAATGGCATTTTTTATGCCACAATGGATCTTGACATTTTAAAGAGTTTCTTTACCCGAATAGAGTAAAGTGATAATATGAATATATTGATGAAAATGAGAAAATTATAAAGAAAAGAATAATTTATTTTTCTAGTAAAAATTATTGAGCATACATTGTAATTTAGAGACAATATGAAAAATATAAAGTAAAAATTAATTCTTGCGTTTGGCATCTTTGCTGTTTTATAATTAAAAATTAGGATTCACAAAAATCGATATTATTTAATAGCTTCTATTTTAAATGGCTAATTACCTTAAAATAATTATATCAGAAGGAAACAAAATTTTTTTTCTAAGTCACTACAAAAAAACAAAAAGCGATCAAAATTATCTTAGTTGTAGTTCTAAATTATTTGCATTTTAAGTATTTAAAACACAAATAAACACATTAGTTTTCTATGAGAAGAATTATTTTTTCCATAGTATTTTGTAATTTTTGGACTATATTTAATAATAATCACTCAATACTTCAATTAATGTAACTGTAACATAAAAAGTATAATATAAAGAATGAATACATTTATACCCTGATATGAAAAGGAATATATATGCCTTATTACGTTATTCAGGTTTAAATTTCGTATATGAAATATTTTAATTCTTTATAAAGGAATTAAATTATACCACAAAAGAATGATGATTATAAAAATGTTATTCAACCAAGTTTCAAAAATAGAATATTCAAATTTAATTAAAGAGTGGATACTGTTTCAAATTTTCTTGTGAAAAAAGTTTGACGTCCTATTTTGAAGCTCAAAACTCTTGTCTTTATGATTGAATATCATATTCTCATTCAACATTTAAAATTTAATAAGAAAAACTAATAGGCTAAGAAAGTACATTAACAAAATTTGTTATCAATTGATATTGAAGTTATTTTTTGGTTTACTTTACAATAAATTTTATGTAAGCAAAGGAAAAGAAAAGTGGAAGAAAGTGTAAGGAAAAATAGAAAGTTTGTTTGGAATTTTTTTTACTTGATATGAAACTGAATACAAAAAGATTATTTTAAGTCGTAATAAAATTTTTTACAAGTCATTTTCATATTCCTGCGGAACATGAAATTATTTTAATGGCAACAAGTAATAAAAAAAATATAGAATGTTAAATAGTTTTTTTCCTTGCAGATTGCATTAGTATAATAGAAAAGAAATAGCAATTCTTGCTTTCTAAACTTTATGTGATAATTCTATTAAGATCATATTATATTTATTTTTTAATTGCATTTATGTTTTAAAGTAATTAGACAATTTTTGTTATATTATATAAAAATTTATAAGGTGATACCGTGTGTTAAATTTTGTTATATCAGTTATACACATATATAAATAAAATTAAAAACCAACCAATATATATGTATATATGTATGTAATCATAAAAAAGGAAAAAGAATATGAAGACAGCGTACATTATAAGAAAAAAATTGTTTTGAAGACTGAATTAATTTGATCTTTAAATTATAATTCACGGTCTTAAATTTTCTTTTTAAGGTAAATTTAATTTTTTAAAAATGGCAGTAGTTTTATAATCTTACATATTTCTTATATTATATATTTATATACTTACCTATTTCTTGTCATTCTTGACGTCTTTAGTTACATTTTGAAGAATTCCATAAAATTTATAACGTTGCCTCTTTTAATTATTTTTATTATTTTTATATTTTATTTATTTATTTTTTACAAAGAAACAACTTTTGTTTGACTTTTATTATTCCAGCACATTTTCAAGGCCTATATAGTAAGGCAAAATTAAATCTATTAACGTTATAATAACTAGTAAATAAATTAATTTTCTATGGTTTTTAACTTGCAATGATAACTATTTTTATTGTAATCAATAAAACAAGTATCTTTTACTTTTATTGTAAAAAAGTAAAATAAAACTTACAGTGTTTGATTATCTTAATTCTCTATTTTGCAGTGTTTTTAAAAATTTATATAATTTCCTTTGAAAAAAGCAACAAGCTATATTAATTAATTATTAAGGTCAAAATAAGAGGCCACAAAACTCATTATTACTTATAATGTGGAAAAAAAGTAATTTACTTCCTCATCTATGATACTCAATTATGTTATAAATTTTGATTATTATATCTTATCAACACATTTGTGCGGTATTTCTTTGTCCTCTCCCAATTATATTATATATTGTTCGTTAATTATTACACTACATAATTTTTAAAATATTACAATATATTGAAATAGATTTGAATAAATTTTCTTACATATTAAGCTAAAAAGGAAATTTGAATTAATAATATATTAATTTTTATTTTTAAACAACATTTCATGAGTCAAATTCTTTGTAATACTATTTTTATGTTTTATAATATTGTATGCTGGATGTATAATACTCTCTTGCATATTTTGTGGCACTACATTATATGGTTTTATATTATTTTATCACATGTATTGTGTTTAAAAACATAAATATAGGTTTAATGTCATAAAACTAAATTATTATATAAATTTGGGAACAATTATATTTTATAAAATTAAATTTTATCATAATCTTTGCATTTATAATAGTGAAGCTCTTATAGTCTATAGAATTCATTGCATTAATGACCCCATTAAATTATTTTTTCCAAGAAAACATCCAAATATTAGCTAGATATTTGTAATTACCTTTCAAAAATCAGAGGACATCTCACTGAAACTTATTCTAACTCAAAATTTTAATAATAGATATAAATATTGAATTTCTTAAGTTTCTGAAAATATTTTGTTTTTGTATGGACTATTAGATAATTAACAATTAGCAGGAAGCAAAGCATGATATGTTTTTTTTTTACATCAGACACATTTTTAGTTTTATTTGACCTAGATTATTGTATTCTAAAAAATACTCAAATTTTATCGCAAAGCAGAACCTTAAGAAATTTATTTCAAAGCTAAATAAGAAGGAACCTAAAATTTGGTAGAGGAATTTTTAGTTTACATTTTTCATCGTTATTATCTTAGTGTCCATAGTTTGTTTGCCCTCGCAAATTGTTTTGTGAACGCTCACTATTCTTCAGATAAATCAACTTCATTTTCGTATTCTTCGGGAGTGGCAAGAAACTAGTTTGATTTATTTTTCATCGAGTCAGATCATCATCTCCTCAATGGTACAATTCGTTTCATTTAATGTCAGTTCGGTTGTCTCTCAACGGGGGCACTAGTGGGGCGTTGTCATTGTGGCAGGTGCGAGTATCAATTTTAATTCACCGTGACTTTTAATTCACAAGTTATTAAGTGTGAGGATACTCACTTAGCTGGTTATCATTTCTGTTCATTTGTTTTTCTTTTGGAATATAGTGGGTGGAGACTTATGACTATGTTTTCAATTTGGAAATCTTATGATTAACTGTAGAGGCTGCTTTTAATTTGATAGTCCTCAAAATTAAAATTCTAATCTTTATTTTTAGTTTATATATATATATATATATATATATATAATATTATTATTAATTAAATAATTAAGTATTCAATTTTACTACATTAATTTAACATTAACTAATTTATTTCTTGAATTAATATTGTTCCTAAAATGATCATTATTAGAAGCAATATAATTTTCAAAAGTATTCTTCCTACAAGAGAAATTACGCATTTTACCTTATGTTACTAACATTTTAAATCATAAAATGCAATATTTATGAGGATATATTTCGGTTGTGACTTAAAAAGATTTCGCGAATGATTTTGATTTTTTTTTAATTATTAATTAGTGATTTTTTAAAAATCGACAGCTTTGTAAACTGTCATTTAATATTTCTAATTGCGAAAACATATTTTTCTGTTTAAATTATTAAGTCCAATTCGCAAATTGGATACAAAAATCTTTATGTCATAGTTCAACAAAATGGCTTAATCTTTTCATGATATTTTTAGTAAATAAGGAGGAATTTATAAATATCCTAGCAATGATTCAGATATTATTAGATGAAGAATGTATTTCCTTATGTTTTACGCATTTCTATGTTTATTCTTTCTGTTTATTTTAGCACTTCCTCATTGACTTTCTTCGTCTATTTAAGCAACATTTTTTTTTAAAATTTGCTAATAAAATTATCTTATATTTAAATTTGTAACTATTGATTTAATATTTGTTCTTAACTATAGTTATTTATAATTATAGTGATCTATTTAATGAAACTTGAAAGGATAAATGCAACATTTATAAACATTTGAAATGAATGAAATGTATTTTTAGACATGTTATTTTATTGGAATTACATAGAATTTTATTATATTATTTAATGGATATAAATTTAGTATAATTTCTATTACATGTTTATGAATAATGACTCTTAAATTTTTAAAAAACAAGTATATTAATTATAATTTCTATATTAATCATTCAGTAGAATTATATACTTGATTTTGTACATTTCCAATGAATTCCGTCCTATGTAAATATTAATGGCAATGAAATCCATTTAGACTGGCCAAAGGGTCTGAGGAAGATACGCCCACTGGTTCATCACTTGCATATCAGGAACTTTATTCTAATGAAAAATCTAGACTTCATTTATTCTGGAAAATTCCACCAACACATCCATGGTACTCTGGATCATCTTCTGGAACTCTTCTAGAAACAAAATGGGATTGAAAATCTTAGGCTGCCTTGGCAAGATTCTCAAATGGACATCTAAAATGTTTATCATTTGAACGTGGTACAAAAATTTATCCCATTTGTAAAAAAAAGCTGTGACTATCCCGCCTCACCGAAACATAATCTGGATTGCGTTGGACTTTCATGGGAAGATTTATTCTCAGATCCCCTGCTAGTCATTGACTTTCTAATTGTCAACAATATATAGGAGTTGATCTGACAAACGTCAGAACTTTAAAGTAGATAAGTCAACAACTACAACAATATACTTGCAATATGAGACGTCTTGAAATGAATGTACATAAGTATTAAGTATGTTATTTTAAAATGGGATTAAATTTTCAACTCTTTATTAAAAAATTGACTTATTTATTAAAAAAAAGTAACTTTGTTTAACTTGTAAATTTCTTTTTATTGTAAGAAAATACAAATTAACGAAAATTAAGGATTATTATAGCCAATATGCCATAAATAAGATATAAAGTTTGCTGTTTTTCAAACTTACATTGACTCCAAATGAATAAAACAACAATAAACTTTCGTAAGGATTAATAAATAGAAGTTTATACTACAACGGCCATTTGAGTTATTTCTTAAAAAAAATTGGTCATAAGAAAAGATTGTGTGTTACTTTTTTACCATTGTGAAGTAAGATGTTAGATTCTCATGAAATCCTAACTAAGATTTTTTTATTTTAAATGATAAATGGCAATTATAAGAATAACATTTCATTAACTCGCACATCCACACATGCAGTTCAACCTCAATGCAAATGTATCAAAATGTGTATAATATGGTAAACTAATAAATTGTAGTTAATTAATAGATATATTTTAAATTACGTTATTTTAATTAGAAGAATGTATTACAGAAAATATAGAACTAAAATATCAGACAAAATATTTGTCAAAAGTTGTTCATCTGTGATAAATTGGAGAGCAATAGCAAACATCTAACATAAAACCTGAGTGTTTAATAAACATAAAACCTGAGTGAGTTTTAAGTAGAATATGATTACAAATTTTGCTTGTATATTAATAAGACTTTAAAAATAGATCAAAATTTTTAACTTTTTAATATTGAAGTAAAAAAACCCTTTAATTACAGTACATACAGTACATTTAATAATGAAATTCAAGATGTAACGCAGATTGGCTGTCTAAAAGTTCTTTAGATCACTTTGCTTAGTATAAACGTTAAAAAAGCATATTTTTTGAAAACGTCAAAGAATAAATGAAAAAAAATAAACTAAATTATATTTTAATGATTAAAAATATTAATAAAAAGGAATGTGATTTATACTTTAAAATTAAAAGTGTAAGATAAACTATGGAAGATTTGGTCAGTTTTAAAGAACTGTACAGCTTATTTCACCAGAATATAATGGAAAAAAATTATTTAGCGATGTAGCATATTTTCTTAAGCATCGAAAATTTAATGAATAGAAATGTCATAAATGAAACCTCATCAATATTTTTTGGGTTCATTGTCATTATTGTCACCCACAGAAGAACAGTTTCAACTGATGTCAATAGATAGTATAGAAAAACTAATTTACTGTTATTCCCCCAAAAGTAATTTATTATTTTTTATCATAAAATCATATATACATTGAAATTCACTTAAAATAATTTTTAATATTGTTTAAGTACATTTGCGTGTAAATAAATTACATGCAAATTTACTTGAAAAAAAATTACATTTGCGTGTAAATGAATTAAATGCAAATTTACTTAAGCAGTATTAAAAATTGAGTGGTAGAAATTTAGCAGATGCTGCAAATAAATTTAAGAAATTTCTGATAAGACATTGAGTTTTGTAATCAACGAATATAAAAATAGACTAAAATGTAGAAGGAAAAAAGTGAGTGCACATTTATATCCTATTCAGATTAATTTGCAAAGTAGATTCTAGCTAAAATTTCTTAGACTAAACACTACTTGGTTTATAGAAGAATATAATAATTCCTCGTATGTTGCAGCAAAAGCAAGCACTCTTACTTGTTTTTTATTAATTATTTTTATCAATTTTTAGCCCACACTTCAAAATTTGAATGTAAAAAGTGTTCTTGAATTGATTAATTAAAATGATTCTGAACGAACATAAATTATTATGTGGCAGTAAATTTACTGTCCTAAATTGACGAGACTAGGATACCATGAAGAAACTTTTAATAAACTAGTAAATATCCGAAAATTTATTCGCATATTAGTAACAATATAATTGTAATTGATGAAAGTATTTTTTTAAAAAAAAATTATAATAATACGACATAATGCATTCAAGAATATTCTGAAATTAATCCATAGGTTCATGAATCTTAAACCAATTATAAATAAGAAGTTTATAATTTTAGTAAGAGGATCAAAAATGTCAAAAATGTAATTTTTGGTGAGAGAATTTTATGATATAATGTGATAATAAATTTGTATACGCATATCATTAAGCAATTATTTTTTAGTAAATAAAATTTATGATGAAGATACTTAAACAAAGTGTTAACTTTACATTTGTCTTGACTGAAAACTTCGTGAATTAAGAATATTAAATGTTAGAGAATTTCAAGAAGGATATCCAGTTTTTCCATTTTTTATCGCATGCCGTAAAAATTAGTCAAACACTGCATATGAAAAAATATGTCCAAAAGTTTCCAATAATTTAATTCAGTATCAACAAAGAGGAGTGTTACCACAATTAGTGACTAATCATCTAAATTTTTTGAAGATTGTTGTTGCGAATATAAAATACAATATTTAAAACATTTATTATTTAAAAGAAAATACTTAATTTGTTTCTTACTAAATTTATAACTATGAAGAAGTTAACATACCACTCACTATATTTTTAAACAAGATTTTGATAATAAATATCTGGCAACGTTCAGTTGCTTTAAAAATTTTTGCGTAAGAATTGTTGTTCTGACGTTATAAGTTATGTTTATATCTTGAATGTGTAAACAATGTCTACCGTGGTAACTTTCTAATAATTTTAAATTAAATTTTTTTATGAGATTCAATTAAAACTACTCCGACTGCATTTCAAAGTGTAGATATTACTTACTGGCGTTCGCAATATATTTTTAGAATTGAATATAAGTTGATAACTTCTTTATTTGTTAATTCACAACTGTCGTCGCATTATTTCTGCAATCATAACCTGCGATAAAATATTCATGTAATTTTTTGATGTTTTAATACATCAAGAACATTTAATATACATATAATACATTTAATATACATTTAATACACATATCTGTTCTTTAAGAAAGATCTCATGCCCACAATGGGGAAAAGACTCATAAAAAAGCCATGAAAAAACTCATGTGTTCTATGAAAACTTAAGGTAAGTCAAAGCCAATAAGCTGTATGGATAGAAGACAGACTTAACTAATTGGTATGCTCTTAAGCGCCCAGAAAATATTTCAAACAGTGAATATTGAAGGATTCAAATTTCACCAATACAATAAATCTTCTTATTCAAAAATATTGATAATTTCTTTGAACAAAAATAAAAGTGTTAAAACATTCTTTCGATTAATTTAGTTTCTGTGAGATTTTCAGCTATTTTTTAAACAAAAAAAATTAAGTGCCGGTCATTTTCGTACTGAAATGAAATTGGGGGAGTTACAAATGAAAATTGCTTCAATTTCAGACATAAATATTTTAAGTCATTTAATCTTTAGAAAATTCCATTAAAGAAATCTCTTAAATTAAGGTTGGAAGAGTTTCATGTGAGCATTCATAAGATTTCATTGATATAACTTTACAAACTTTAATACATAATTTCATAGTGACTTATTTTACTCTAAACTGAGTACTGTTTTATTGTTTTCCAAAAATAATACTATGAAAGTTTCGATTAATAAATTTTCTGATAGTTTGACTCACAAAATTTTCATATATACATTTGTAATGATAAATGTGTATAATAAGACATGTTATAATAAAATTATTTCAAAGGAAAATGAACTAAGCTTATTTTTAAAATCAATATTTACTTAGAAATGGAATATTTTGATATCTTATTTTTGAAATTGTAATAATGATTATTTTTAAGTAAATTTAAATGTGTGTTTAAAAAAATATTATTTCATTTTATTTGAAATAATATTTTTTAAAAACCCTTTCATAAATTCTCTCATAACATTTATAAATTATACAAACAAGCTAGTTGTAATAAATTAGTTGTAAGATAAATATAATAAAATTATTATCTTTATAAAATTATACTGCTTTGTGGTATAACGTAGTTTATTCCATTAAAAAAACTTTTTTTAATAACTATGAATAATTTCGAAACTTGTAAACTTTATAAACAAGTGAGTCTAAATATGCAATTTTTAAAGCTAATTAGATATTTTATCCGAATAAAATTAAAAGGAGTACCTTTCAAATAATAGCCCATACAAGTTTTAATAATAATAAAAATAAACCTATAATAAAATATGTAACTAGCTTATACTAGTTAACTGCTCTTAATTTAGATAATTTTGCATTTTAACAATTGCAATCCTCTTTCATTTAAACTCAACAGTAGAAAGTGTGTTACGAACACATTTCAGATTTATGTCCAACGCAAATTTAAATAAATCCTTATGAATGCGAATTTCTGTTCAAAATAAACTTTTCTAAGTGGTGTACTTACTGATTACTTTCCTAAAGAAACTAAACACTGAAAAGTTATCATTTGTAGTTGAAACATATTAACAAACTCTATTGAATAATTAAGATTGTTTGAATTCCTTAACAATATATCTGTTTTTCCATTAATTTGATGAATGATTTATAGACAGTATTTTGCATTCCTTTATCTGATAAGACATATTTTAGCATAAAGGATTATATTATGATAAACTGAATACAAAAGTTTGTTTCATACAAATACTTGATACTTTATTTTATGAATATAAAGAAAATAAATACTGAAAAGTTATCGTTTGTATTTTAATCATATTAAAAAACTCTTTTAAATAATTAAGATTATTTATTTGAATTCCTTAACGATATTTTTAGTTCTTCCATTAAATTTTACACTTTTACAAATTTTTATACTTAATTATAGATAATGACAAATAGTAGTTATAGCATAAACTGTTTTAAATATCAATATTTTATAAAAAAAATAACATCTTTAGAAAGTAAAAATAATCATATAAAGAGTGTTAATGATAAAAAAAAAATTTTTATATATATATATATATATATATATATATATATATATATATATATATATATATAAGACCTATATTTATAATTTTATACTGATATTAATATCGATTTAAATTATATACAAACTTGGCACATAAATTAATAATATCTTAGTTTTAAAATATTGAGGATAAATTTGTATGATTTTGAAAATATTTTATGTTAATTTAGGAATAAGTAAAAAATTGTTACTTAAAAAATCTATAATATAATCCCTCCAAATCACAATGATTTTCAAATTTAGACGCCAGAAAATTTAGGATTTGTTTAAATGTAATAATACAAGAAAAAACATTTATCAGAGAAACGAAAATCTTTTTTTTAAAATTAAATTTAAAGTTTGGTTATTAAAATCAAATTAAAAATCTCAAATTTTTAATGATATTTCGGATAATACTATACAGAATGATTTAAATCAAAGAAAAAATCCTTATTAGATACTTGGATTTCTAATACCAGTTTTTCATTTCATTAATATATACTTCTTTCTGTTTTTGTAATCTAGCTAATTTAAAAAGAAGTGTAAAAATTAGGGCACAGGTGCCGCATAATCCATATTTCCGAATTCTGAGATTGGCGATTTTTTGGCGAATTTTCTTATGTATTTGGCAACGTTATGTATGCTACGTTATAAATATGGAAACTTATAAGAATTATGCAGAAAATTCTATTTTGGTAACCTTAATATTTACGTCATCGATCACGTCACGAAACGTCATCTTGGCAACATTTCTTCATCGCTAAAAAAATTCAGAATTTGGAATCATGGATTATACGGCACCTGTGCCCCGATTTCTACACTTCTTTTAAAATTAGCTAGATTGCAAAAATAAAAAGAAGTATACATTAATGAAGTAAAAAAATTGTATTAGTTATTAAAGTATCTAATAAATACTTGTATAATTGAATAGCACCTGTGCCGAAATTGACAAATGAATAATAAATTCTCAGACCCAGCTTTCTGCCAGGGATGCTTAAAGAAGCTTTAGAGTAATTACACTGTGGAAACATAAGTAGATAAAGTAATGAATATTCGACTTGTTTCTGTTTATTTTTATCCACTACTTCATCTACAGATTATTCCAATTAGCTTTACGGCAAAGTCTCTCCCATACTCATCAATGTTTCTTCATTTCTCTTGTCTTAAATACATTTAACTTCAGTGGACAGAAGTAAAAAGATGGAAGGAAAGATAAACTGCAATGGATAGAGGATAAAGGTGTAACATTAATCAAGGAATCAGCTCACCGGAAAATGAAAATTTTCTCTTTGATGCAAGAAACTCTCGGCTGTTTCTTTTCAACCCACGCTTAGCGATGTTTGCAGCTCCTTTTAACCACCCACTGTTTTCACATCAGGACAACGGCGTGTCGGTTGCGAGATTGCAGTTATTAATGGACTTTCATTGTCAGATAAACCGTAACTGTGACTTTTTTTACACAGACTGGACTTCAAATGATGTATTGCCATGGGAGTATCATTGTAAAGTATTTTCACTCCTTTTCTTTTCCTCGAAAGAGATAGGAAAGGGAATAAAATACTTATCAATGTCTCTCACCCTCTAAATCATTATAGTGTGTAATTGAAACGAGAAAAATGTAAAACTAAAACTTGTTACACTTTTAAAACAAATATTTAAGATAACTTGCATGTTCAGATGTCATTTCATCCTAATATATGCATTGGATATTGATTTGTTTCGTGATTAAAACATATGATAAATATGAATTCTTTAAGCAAAAGCATTTCATGAGATAAATATTTCTTTTATAAAATGTATTTGATAATTCCGGAACTAATTTATTATTTTTTTATTTAAGGATGTTTCACTAACTAGTAAATTGACATATATATGTAAATCAAAAAAATAATAATAGTATTAATTTATATATAAATTATTTCATATTAGATAATTTTCTGATAATTTTTTCCGTTTTATAAAACACAGTTAGTTTTCTAAGATAAGTATGTAAATTTAACAAAAGTTTAGCATTCTGTTCGCTTTCATTACTGCTAATTAATTCGCCATGGATTAATAACATTTTAATTAAATATCTTGACAAAGAAATATTATAAATGGAATTTTTTTTATGCTAAGTTAATATTAAACAAAACTAACTACTTTTTTTTTTGACATTTCTTTGCATTTGAACATAACAACTTGTTTAAAATTTGTATAATTGAATAGTATTTTGCTATAAATTTGAGTAGTTTTAAGTCTTATATTTATTTCCCCTTTTATTTTAATTTGTGATATTTTTAAAAAACATTTTTCAATATTTTCTAAAAATTATTTGATTTATTTATTTTAACATAGTTCCTTTCTTTTATTCATTTACAAAATTTATTAGCATTTAAATATTTTACCAATTTACTTTACTTCTTTTTAACTTATATTTTATTAACTTTTTTAATATATTTCAAATTATTATTTCTTGAAATGTAATTATTTTAAATATTATGTTGTGTATATATGTTATGTAATATTTTGTTGTGGAATTCTTACTTACGGAAGTTCATTATTTTCTATTTCTTATTAAAATAATTTTCATTTATGTTTAATAATTAAGAGTAAAAAGAAAAATATTTGTGACATCAGTACTCCTCTTCTTTTATAATCCCTCAATAAAATTATTTTTTAAATAATAACATTTACGATATCTTTGAAAAAGTATTCTTTTCCCTCATTGCTGTGAACGTACTTATGCTTTTCTCAAAATTGCATTCAACAAAAATGCATTGAAATACACTTGGAAGGAGATTAATCATAAGTAAATTCGTAAGTAAAAGAAAACAGAAAAATTTTCACATCTCACTAGATTTGTTTTTAGCTAATCTATACATGAGAATTAGTTTCGTGGTGAGAAACAGTGTTTTGAACAAGACTAAGTATAAAATAAATATCAGTAAGAAAAAATGAATATACTTACTTTTCAAACTGAAATTCTCTTTCAAACTCAGGTACTCATTTTCCTCTAAAAACCAAGGGTCTCAAAACTGGAGAGTCAATATCCGATAATTAAGTTGTAAAGATATAAAATAAAAACAGAAACATACCAAAACTCAGTGCTAATGATGGAAAAGAAATTAGTAATTTAACAAAATATCCATATATTTTTTTTAATTGAAGTTATTTTATACTAAAAACAGTGAAAGAAATTTTTGGAAACTTCTTCGTAATTATGTGTTATGTTCTTTCATGAAAATGTTAATTTTATGAGGATATACAATTTAAGCAATACCGACATACTACAAGAATTAACATTAGAATAGGAAATTGAACTTAGAAATTGATGAACCGAAAGCTAAAGTATTAACCATTCATCAGTGAAGTTCATTTGGAAAATTTTTATTTACTCGGATTCGAAGAAACTCGATTTGGCATTATTTATAATTCAGTGTTTAATTTAGTTTTTTGTGATAATTACGTTTGACTGGTATCTTTTCAATGTCTCTAACTTAAATTGATATCCCCACCATGGTTCTAATTGTATTAAACTTTTGATTCATATGAGATTCTTTTAATGAATATTTTTATGTGTCTATATTTCATTCCTTGTTTATTCACAAAAATTATAATCTCTATAAAAATTTTTTTCAGTCTTAATAGAAATACAAACTTATAAAATTATTTTACACGCCAAATGGTAAAATTCAACATCTACCTTTCGCTGCTCAACAATGATTAGAATGGGACTTGGGATTTTACACTCCGAAGAAAGGTATTCTACAATTAGTCCATAGAATCAATGACTTCTTTAAGCTATCTTATCACCACAGAATATTTTCTTATAGCAAAGTAAAATTATTTTGTGGACTGAGATGTATAATCATATTTGATCCTCAAAAAGCATATTAAACTATAAAATCTTGGTGACATTTGGCTTAATTTTTTTCCTAACTTCACAGACATTTCTGAATAATTTATGAAAAGAGTACTGAGAATGATTTGAGTTCAATAGAATCAAATAAGAGAAATTTCATATGGCAATTCATCATGAAAATCGGAGCATAAAAGAGTGAACCGTCAAAAATGATTCTATCGATCAAACGTTCAAACCCCGAATCAACCCCACTTTAAAAAGAATTTCAAATGACCTATCTGGAATTTCAAAGACTTTTAGCTTGTAGTCCATTCATCATGGAAGAAAACAATGAGACTATTTTAAGCTTGTTGCTGAGCGACTCAAATCTTTCCCATTTAAGGCAACTCATCACTATGGTAGAAACTCCGGAACTAACGAAATTGAAAAACATAATTTAAAAGAGAACCAAACCGCAACTTAGAGGTTAACATTAGTCTAAAGAATGTTCGAAGAAAAGCTTCCAGGACATGCAACTTAGCTTCAAGAGTTTTTATTTGCCTAACAAAGCATTCCTTCCCTTTCCTTTTACATGTTAAATAAGGGTTATTCAATGAGACAAATAGGCGTTCATTGAATTATTTCAAGCATATTTAATTCAACTCCGTAGCTAAAACGTTTATTAATATACTGCAAAGGTGATAACCTTACGACATATATAAAATGCAAAAGAAAATTATCTCAGAGCGACAATTGCACCACGAATGTCTGACAGTAAAAGAAAAAAAAAATAGCGCTCTGAATTTGAAACAGGTGAAATAAAATAATAAATGATTGCACAATGGCTTAAACCGATCCGTCACAACGGAGATGGATTATTTCAAGTGTCAAGCCGACACTATCTATCATGTTGTCATAAGATCCTCTGAAACTACTTCGACAATCCCACTGTCCATTAGGTACATTAATGAGCAACAGCGCTGGAGACCGCAAAAAACAAGTCCAATAGCATTACGTTTGTCCTCAATTTGCGAGGCACCCTACCGTTTTAAATGGACGAGTTTGTTGGCAAATTTTGGATCTTTGTTCTTCAGGGAGAATTGCCTTTTATTTCTTTCAGTGTATGGTTTATATGTTGTCAGGTGTGAATATAAATAAATAAAGAAATAGATGCAGGCTACCTGATTTAGAAACCTTTGTCCTATGAATGAGATCAGATCATATTGAGGTACGAATTAGCAAATGAAGTATGATGATGTTTATTTTTTGAAATAATGAGCGTGAAATTTTAGAGCTTTAAAAATAGATCCATTCAGTATTAAAGAAAGAAACGCATGTCTATTTAAAAGTAAAGCTCTACATAATAATTTAAGAAGTTAAAAATAGTTTTGTCTTTGCAATAAGGTTTTCATAGACAATTATATTTATTTCATTTAGAATTCTTTCATTTACTTATAAATAGCAATAATTCTTAAAAATATAACAGGTGAATAATAATATTTTTAATTAAACAATACTTTGTTTTGGTGAGTGTGATCTCTGAAGGTAAAATACACTTTATTTTTTTTTTCTGTGCAATCAGTTGTAAATGAAATCAGTGTTGCACAACCGATACAATCTTAAGTTATGGTAAAATTATTGTAGTATTACATTCTTAACTGTAAATATTGTACTAAAATGATCTTTTCCCTTAAACATTCATAATTTTTAAGGTACTGAGACTTTATTAAATTAGATTCCGCTCTTTAATTTAAAACCTATCTAAGCTAAAATCAATAGGATTAATCGTTAATTATAATATTATAACTTGTGATTAATTATAATAATAACTAAAAAACCAGGTTAAAAAAAGTCAATGATTTATTTAAATTTATTATATTGATTGATTATTATAAATATTTACCAATGAAGTTTAGTTAATTTAATTTTCCACCAGATAGATTTTCGTAAACTTTACTTGCACTTGTAAATATTATAAATGATGATTTAAAAGTCACGTTTTTATGATCATTTTTTTTATTATATTTAAATGGATAAAGTTATAAAAAGATGAAGTATTTACAAAAAATGAATGTAATTCCTCACTTATGAAAATTTAGGAAAATATAAACTATTGAAATATTAAACCATTGATGAATTTGAGCATTTCAGAATTGAAAGTGTTAAAAAAACTCAATGTTACAATGCAAAATAAAAAAAATTATCTGATTGTTTATTATACTTTTATTAAATAGATTTTTCACAAATTGTGTGGATTAACTAGTGAAAATAGTTACGGAGGGTGTAATAGAAAGCTGAGAGAGGCTAATTAAGAATATTTTTAATGACTGGTCATTTCTAAGGTTTTAATTATTTTAAAAACACAAGTAGCTGATAAGATGGCATATCAAATAATTTCGTGACCCACCACTTAGATGATACATCATGACTACTTTGAAAATGTGTCTTCATATTTTAAACCAATCAAATACATGGCATGTTACCCTCATTACAACTATGATCATAATGATTTAATTTATATGCTTATTATTTACTAGCAAATGATGATCTGTTGCGCAGATATCGAAATCGCAACCTTTCAGTTCCAAGCATGATAGTGTGCTTACGAGATTGATGACATTCTAGATTTGATCCCAGTGAATGTTAATCAGTAGGAAATGAATATTTCCAACTACTTTCTGCACGCACGTTTCTAGAAGTGTGTGTTCAGAATTTTCCGTGTTTTCTCCCTTGCAAAATGTAAATACTGATTACTATCTCTGAAAAACTCCATTGTAAAATAAATTATGAGAGGGACTTAAAAAATGCTTTTTAACTCGTTAATCTACCCACTATGCGGGGTCAAAATAATAATGATTTACTCAAACATATGCAAATTTTATAAAAAAAAAAAAAAAACAAAATATTTTGGAAAAAGATTCGTAGTTAATCCAGTCCCTGATTTTTTATTGGAATTGAATATTTTCATTTAACATCTTTTCCTGTTGCTACAGTTTTTGAAAATGAAATATAATTTAACTGAAAACACTATAGATCTATCAAAATCAACATTTGATCCGCATTGATTAGTTTATTTAGAACTTGACATATCAACTGAACAGTAGTAAGTCATAAACTATTTATAAATACTTTCTAAAAAATTTATAATATTTCTGTAAAACATAATAATAACAAAAATGTAAAAGATTTTATTTGAATGTACATATACATGTGCATATATATATATATATATATATATATATATATATATATATATATATATATATATATATATATATATATATATATATATATATATATATATATATATATATATATATATATATATATATATATATATATATACATACATAAATATATATATATATATATATTGTATATATTTATATATATATACATATATATATATATATATATATATATATATATATATATATATATATATATATATATATATATATATATATATATATATATATATATATGTATATATATATATATATATATATATATATATATATATATATATATTCTCTAAGGATCTACACCACATTAGTCATACTCTATAGCTTTATATGAACATTTTGCAACCAGAATTTCAAAATGAACATTATTCGTTAAGATGTCCTTCAGGATAATACGTAAATCTATAAAATCATTATTGATAGAATCGAGAAATGATGCAGTAGACATCCAGCTACTAAATTTCTTTTGCTTTCAATGTAATTGATACGCTGCTCCATTTACTAGTTTTAATGTTGTTATTATTATGTATGGTTTTGTAATTTTGTTATTAAATTTTATACTTATTTTTATATTCTAATCTCACACATATTTGATGCAAATTAATATATGTACAATTAATATATGTACAATGTATATGTAAACTATATTTAAATAAAAGATGTTTACAATAGGTTTTTTTATTAGAACATGAATACATGCACATAAAAATTATGTTAAAGTTAAAATTTTATTATTTTTAATTAGCCAAATTGAAAAAAATCATTGAAAATTATTAATAATAACTGGTTAATGCAGTTATTGGGCTTTATTTATCATATTTATTACATAATATGTGATTTTTATGAACATACATTACTTTGAATTTAACATAAACATTGAAAAAAATTCAAATTTCCCACAATATATCCAAATAATCGAAAACAATTAGCTTATTTATAAGTATTCATGAATATTGGGCTTACCTCATACTGTACCTAAAAATGTCTTATTAACATGAAAATTCATTTTCTTTATTTTTTCCTAAATTTACTAAAATCAAACTTCCACTTTTAAAAGAATTCATTTCTAACTAAAAGTATATTTTCGTATACTTCTTGTCGTTATATAATTTAAAACGAGACTTTTTTTTGTATGTTTGGGATATTTTCTCGTTTAATTTGACGCCACCACTTATATTCTCTTTGCTCTTAATTCTATCAACTTTTGAGTGTTTTATTTTTGACATGGTTTATTTAGACAGCTTTGTTTCAAGTTCACATTTTATGTTCTGTGTAGTATATGTATTGCAAAATTTTTTATTTATTTCACTATTTTTCGTACAAAAACAAAGAAAGATGAGACCATTTTTATAAATTACTCTAATCATAATATAACTTATTTTATTCATATAGGTATAATTCAAGCATTACTTATGGAAAATTGCCCATGCATAATATTACCTGATTATATTTTTCTTTTGATTTAGATTTGTTGTGTACGTTATGAGATTTCTAGTTCTGTTAAAACTTACTCTAAATATCAAATTTTTAACTTTTTATGTTTGTTAACTACATGTTTTTATCATTTTTCGAATAACATTTAGAAGAATAAAATCTGAATATAAAAGTCTATTGTAGATGTATCTCCTGTAAATTGTATATTTTATTTCTAGATTATAAACTTAGGTTTCATGTGAATTATGCACTACAAAAAGAGTTTGAAAATTACTTTTCAAATGAAAATATTTAAAATTTAAATTTAAATATGTAAATAAAACAAAAATAATTTCTTTCGATTAGCGCTAAATTTGCCTAAATGCAAGATATATATAGATTAAAATTTAAAAATAAAAACAATTTTAAGAAAACTGTATATTTGAACAATGTATTAAATAAAAATATGACTACTGAAAATATAGAAATTCTTTACGATACATATCATGTTTTATCATCTATTTTAACTGGTAGTATTTTCCACGAATGTTTCAATGTAGAATACATTATAAATAATTCAATTTTTCAGGTTGTTATTTTATTGTTATGTTATATAAAGATAAAATTGATTAGATCTTATGATATCAAAATAGTTCAAGTACATAATATGTTAATTTCATTTTTTAATAAAAGTTATAGAAATGTCACGGCTGAATATTTCTTTTTTAACTTAACAACGTAGTTTAAATAACTTAGTTTAAACTACGTGGCACTTCCTCTGATAAGAGAGGAACTCGCATTATATCAAAAAGCAATCCCTGACTTCTTACACTTTTTTCTACAACTCACGCAAAGAAATACATAATAAATATACTTAAATAATAATTTATAGCATATACATAATGATATTTGTAAAATAAATTATTAATCATTGATTATTTGCTAAATGCTAATGAATTGTTTGATTTTGTTTGATAAAGCTGAAATATTAATTTTTCTGAATGAAAATCTCGTTCATTTTTATTGCCTTATTATATCAAATTCGCAAAAAAATAGTACGTAGTTTATAATAAAATATACTTAAAATTAAAATCATCGTAAAAATAAATTTTCACAAATATTTGGAAAGATTTGTAAAATTTACACTTAAATACTCGTACCAATAATTTCTTAATGAGCTACAAATTTTTGAAAATAAATGACGTAAAATACAGTAGATTAAGAAGTACAGAATCTTAAATAAAGATTCTTATGTGACCATAAGGAAACTTTACTCTTTCTATTTTAAATTAATGTTGTTTTGTGGATAAAGGAGCGTAATTAGTTCATTGAGCACATTCATTACTTGTTTTTAATCATTGATGAATAAAAGAAATAACTGAATGAGGTTAAGCTGTATCCAATGGATTTTTAAGCTCAATCCATTTTATCTTCCCTCAAGCAACAATGTCAATCAAAGTTAAATTTGGATGCTTGTAATCTTTATTTGTGCTTTAATCTATTTTCTATGAGTTGTATTTTTAGGTTAATAAAATGAAAATTAGTTTTAATTAAAATTTTCATCATTTGTGTGCTCTCTTTTAGTTTATAATATTAAAAATTATTTTTATTGCTTTCCCTGGTTGCTTATATATTATCATATGTACATGTTTTATTGGAAATTTAATGAAATTGAAATTTCTTTCAAATTTTTAATTTAAAAAAATTATTCAATTATGAATGATAAATTGTATGAGATTCCAAAAAGATGTTCATTTTACAAAAGCAACTGTATTTTTTTTATATCAACTGCTTCTGTAATAATTATACATTACATGTTAAATTCTTACAGTGATGAATACTAAAAGTACGTCTGGCAAGGTATAAATTTTTATTCCAACCGAAAATGTGTAGGTTTTAAAGGAAAACATTTTACAAGGAAAAGCATGATATAAAATAATGGATTATATTGCATTTTTTTTCCATGATGAAGATATATGATGACAAAGTCCTTAGAACAGAGAAACGTAAGACATATTCAACAATTAGTTAATTGATGTAAGTATTTCTGAGTGTTAATGCGTAAAATAACAATAAATTTCAGTTCAATTTTGTTTCTACATTGACCTGTTACTGTGAACTAGATGATAATTATTGTGCCAAATAAATCTATGTTGAAATCATTTCCTTATTAAGCAAATTATTATGATTGAACTTTAATTGGATGATTTTGTTTTATTACAGAATAATATCCACTTTTGTAAAAGCATTTTAAGTATTTATAAATATTTAAAGATTTTAATAAATAATGTCAAAGGTAAGATATTTTTTTCATGCAAATGAAACTAGGTTAAAAATTTATCGAGTCCTTAAGAATGCCTGTTATGCTAAATGAATCTGATTTTTAAAAACACTAAATTAAGACGTTACTAATACCATAAAATGGCCTAATGAGCTAAATTGATACTGATGAAATTTTATGATATCAGTAGAAATTTTACATAATTAATTGCATAAGAATCATTGAATAAAATTTTAAATGACATAATGGTAAAACTACATGGTAGCATTTACAAGGAAATAAAATCATTTTATGCTTAATGTCTGAAATTTTATACTTTATTTATGTGAATATTTATTAATCAAATTTAAAGATATATACTATATAAAATATTTTACTCCAAATTTAAAAAAGTATGCTAACATATTTATGTGGTTCATTTTAAATAGAATAGTAATAGCATATATTGCAAGGATGTCAAAATAGAAAAAAAAATGAAGGAACAATCGCAGATACTTCATAATTGGAAAGAATTCTAAATAAAATTAATTTTAACCGTTTGTTTTGGAATTATTATATTCAATGTATTGTCAGATGACAACATAATAGAAGTTTGTTTTCCTCCTTAAAAAATCAACAAATTATTAAAATTATAGCTATTAATTCTTAAACTCACTTTGAAAACAATATTTTATTAACCATAAAGTGATTGTTTTTTACGTTTCAGTTAAAATCATGATTATGCTACTTTATTACAATTCTCATTGATTAAAATATCCATGACGTCAAGTAACTTTATCTACGTCACACATAATTAATTATGACATCATATTGAGACGGAGTTGTGTATCCGACTTGTCAACGAATTTGCTGCCTGCCTTGAAATCGCTTTCTTCGAGCGACAACAAACAAGGTGATATTCATCGTGGATTGTTTGAGAATATTATAAAAGATCATTTTTTTAATAAAACCATTTCTTATGTAAAAAACAAGGCATCAGTTTAAGAAGCCATTTTCCATTGATTCAGGTCATTATGTTGACAATAGAGTAGAAGAAAAAAGCAAAATTAAAAAGACAAAACATCCACTTTATAGTTAGTTTAAGTCAGAAATGACAAATTAACTTTTTAAAAATTTTTGCGAACTTTTTTCCTTCAAAAACATTTTTATTTTCCTTTTTAAATAAAATGAAAATTGAGAGTAGTTATTAAAATAATATCATTTGCTTTTGAAAAAAAGTAAAATCTTTGATTCTGAACACAGCAACTAAGTTTGATATCATTTTTAATACAACTATCAATTTTCTATAGTAAAAAAAATAAAGTTTTATTTTTATTATTTATGTAATGCACCCATGTTTTCCATATGCTTAATTCATCAAAATAATATGAGAAAATATAAATGCTCCTGAGTTTCAAAGATTTAAATTAAATAAAAAGATCTAATGTTTTACAAGTGAAAAATATTTAAAAATTACCATTTATTGTTAAATATCATTCAGTCAATTTCACTTTTCGTACAAAAATTCGCTCTATATAATTAACTTTCCAAACATGAAATTGACAAGTTTATTTTTAAAAAGAAAATGATTATACGAAAATGAATTATTAATAACACATGTTATGGAATATTTAACTAGAATAATATGTGTATTTCCGTTCTAATCTGAAATCAACAGAATAAGATTCAAAATCTAGTTTGCCTGTTTTTGTTATTTCCCACTTCTATTGTTTCATCTGTTAATTTGATAGTGTTTTTATAAATACAATGGTGTGTTATGAAAAATCTTTTCCAAATCAACAATTTGTTGGGTTACAACAGCTAATTTTTTATGCTCAAATATAGCTGTTTTCCACTTTTACAAAGGTGAAAAAATTGAATGAGTTATTTAAATAAATTAAAAATGAAACTTTTCATAAGAAAAGCTTTTTGTATTTTCAACTTTTATGCACTACATTTCTCGCTATCTATTTTTCCTGATGAAGAGCCACTAAAGACAGCATGTTGCTAAGTGATTTTGAACGTGGTTAACACACAAGGTCGACATTTATAAGGTGCAAATTTTCCATCTTAATCTTTAACAATGGAAAAACATTTAAATTAGAGCCTGTATTGAAAGACCTAGTCCCCGTTAATAAAGCCAATGAATTTTCAGCTGAGTTCAGTATCGAACATATTACCTCCGGGCCACTTGATGATTGCTTTCCCAATAAATTTACCGTGGTCAATGGTTCACTGTTATAATATATTCGTTATTACCATTAAAATGTAGTAATACACCCACGCTGAAACATAAAAAGGATTCATAACTAACTTAAAAGGTATTTATTGTTGTTGTCGTATGACAAATGCAAAAAGAAAAGAAGAAAAGGTAAAAAGGACAAGTTATATGGGACAAAAGGCATTGAGCGCTGCTCCGGCCACATTTTCAGCTTTTTCCTTATAAGGGGAAAGGGTATTTAATATATCAGTTAAGTGAATTGATATCAAATTTATTGAAACTATTTAATTTTTATTGAAAGCTAACTCTTTAAAATAGATTTAAAGGGAGAATTCATTTATTTTTAATAATAAGCTGCTTTTGTAAATGACAAGAATATTTATATTGCAATTCTACTGCTTTCAAGAAAAAGTCTCAAACGTAATACAGAAAAAAACGAGTGCATCTTTTATTCAATTTTGGATAATTAACCTTCATTTCATTGGGATTAAGATAAAGCCAGGGGAATTATTTTTAGGATTATCACTATCCAAAGATATTTTCATGATATTTTATTAATGCAGTTTTGAATCGATTGAAAAATTATCAAATACATAAACATTTTTAAAAAATGTATGATTTTTCAGCTCTGAGTTATTACCCTTGTTGTTTTTGTGACAAAGATGGTTTTTAATTCCGGAAAAGTTTGATGGGGCCATTGAATTTAACAATTCCGCAACAAAACAGATATTGGCTCAGAATGATCAGCATGCATCTAACCTATATCGACTGTCAACATCCACAATTTGCCTGCAGTTAGTCGTATTAGGACAGATTCTTGCTTCCGATAACATTAAAATACAAATTTTTGATGTCATTTGCTGATACTGAACCTATATTGTTATAAAATCATCATGCCAATGAGGTCTGATACCCGACTCTGCTGATACTCGCCCGCCAGGATGCCAATAGGCTTGTGCTTGGTGAAATGTTTAGCGTTTCGAACTTTCTCAGTATGTTTGTGAATAAGTTGTACACATTATTAAAATAAATAAGAATCTTCAGAGTATAACAAGCATATATTTGTGAACACTATAATTCAATATTTAGTCTGCATTGATGTTTGAAAAGTGGATATTGTCTATGATTGAGGACAAGGCGAGATTTTACTTTAGCTTTTTTTTTTTTTTTTAATTTTTTTTATTATTATTTGCACTCTTAATTACTATTGGAGCATATACTTTTTGACGTTTACTTTAGATTTGAAAACTTCCAACGATTTCTCTTAAGGAGTAACTTAAATGAGAGAAAGGGAGAGATAATTTTATAAAAATATGCAAAAATGTTTTTTTTATCTAAAATAAATTATAAGTAATGCCAAAAAAATTATATTTGGTATCGTTTGTTCACATATATTAAGGTTTATTTACATTTGCAACTTTTCTTATTATGTAGTAGTTGAGTTTATTTATTATATTTAAATTATAAATAATAAATATAATGGATTTTAGAAGGACTAGACAATATTTAGCAATATCAAAATTTGCTGATGAAGAAATTTTCAACTAATGTTTATTTATGAATGAATAAATTTGAATAACTTTTTGAATAATATTAGATTTCCAATTACATTTTATACTTTTCGAAAAACTAGTAATACATTTTAAATTATTTTAAATTGATTTTTAAAATCCTTATCGATTTACATGAAAATAATTCACCTATATTAAAATCATTACACAAAACTTTTTGAGTATAGATTCTTTGTTTCCTCTTATTTTTACTATGAAGTCTAAAATAAACTTTAAATCTCAGTCAATTTTAATGAAATGAATTGCATATAAAAATGATACTATACACTTTATTAAAACATTAAGTTAATCTGCAGTGATATTTATTAATAAAGTGTTCAATGATCACAATTGCAAATAGTAGTAAATTTCAGATCAATATAATGAAAGATATCTGCCGAAGAAAATATTACTCATATGAAAATTTTATTTAGGTTTAAATAAAGTAAAGATTTTTTTCAAGAAAAGGAGCCTTTTTTATATCTTACAAATGGAATTATATTCATCTTTTATCAAATTAACTCTATTAGTTTTATTAAAATAAATTCTTTGATAATATGGGTAAAAATATTACACACAGAGTCGATATAAAATAAATTAAATGTTATTTATAAATAGGGTGTTGAATAATCAAATTTTTAAACAATTATTAAATTTATATCAATATTATTGTGTATATATATATATATATATATATATATATATATATATATATATATATATATATATAATCACTAAGAAAAAACTTTTCATATGAATACTTCCATTAAAAAAAAGTATTTATTTCTCTCAAGAAAAGTAGCTTTTTTCATATTTTTATAAATAAAATTATTCATTTTACTAGTGAAAAAGGAAATAATTTGATGAATAATTTGATAATAAAATGAATTTTGAAATGAAAACATTCTTAAAAATTTTGCTGAGAAATTGTTAAATAAATTTTATTTTCTTGATTTTGATCTAAAGAAGAATAATTTATCAAATTTTGCAATAATTAACTTATATATATATATATATAATATATATATATATATATATATATATATATATATATATTTGTGTATGTGTAACAAATACACACACACACATACACACACACACATACACACACACACATACACACACACATACACACACACATACACACACATACACACACATACACACACACATACACACACATACACACACACACACATACACACACACACATACACACACACACATACACACACACATACACACACACATACACACACACATACACACACATATACACACACATACACACACACATACACACACACACATACACACACACACATACACACACATACACACACATATACACACACATACACACACATACACACACATATACACACACATACACACACACATACACACACATACACACACACATACACACACATACACACACACACACATATAAATATGCATGGATATAGTTTACACAGGAATAAGAAATTAAAAAATTTAATATGTGGATAACATTTTTAACTGGAACTACTTTTTCTATTTTTGAGGCAAGTTTGACGTTAGAATTTAAAAACCGGGTAGAAAGCAAAAAATAGTTACTTTTTCTGAAAATTGTTCAGAAAAATACACAACTGCGTCACCAGGTTAGGAACTTTAGAAGGCTTGGATGTCTTGTTGAATGAGAAATAATTCCTTTGACCTTCGCACTATTTTATTGCGCGTGGAGGATTTCTTCACATGATGGATGAGTAGCGGTATGCTGTCGTCAACGCGATTTTCCATTCCTGTGATGAGGATAAGGAATGGAACTGTTGGAAAAAGAATAAAAGGTGCGAATTCCATGTCATTCAAAATCAATTGCAGTTATGCAAGTGGGGTGGTGGAGCATCAGGAGGATTTCCAGGATGGAAACCCGTTTTTTATTCTTGTAGCTTCTCTTTGCTACTCGACACAATTTAAGGTAGGGTTAGGAAATGAACTAAAACAGCTCCATGTGTCTAATAGATAGCTTTATAGAATCTCATACCCGTAACAAGATTAGCAAAAATGACATCTCTAAGACATTTCATTTGTGACGCCACGGCACAATAGCTGATATGGAGCAAATGATAGCTTTCAACAGACTTAATTACCACTTGCCAAAACGTCTTCATTTATTCTGTTCCTAAGTAAAACTAACTTCTAATGCAGAGTCGTGATTGGTTGTTGACGTTGATGAATGGGATAGAACATTGAAAAAATAATTGGAAATAATTGTTCTCTCTGGAGTCGAGTTAAATTAATCCTTACCTTAGTAACCTTACAATATGTAAACACCAAATGTTTTACCAATTTCGGAAAAACATGATTATACTATCAACAGTTCTTTGACAAATAAAATGCTTCAGTTAATTTAAAGCAAGTTTTGATATTTCTCACTAGATTTTTATTTCTTTATAAGCTTTTCCTTTTCGAATATTTTTCTACTATGTTTGAATAATGAAAGTTATTATTAAAGTATTCTAAATAACATTACTGGCTAAGTCACAACTTTTTAATAACCATAAGAAATATTCAAATTTCATAAGAGTAGTCTGATCTCTTTAATTTCTTTTAATAACTAACTAAAACTACTCTAATTTCTGAATATAATTAAAATATCATCAGTGGATGATATTCAGATATTTTCAAAGATATTTTTCCTTGCAGTTCTTAAAAGAATTAGTAGATACTAAAATCATACTTTTTAAGGAAAGATTAAAAATTAAATTTAATTAAAGATTTGGAAAATTTTGAAGATAATAATTTTGAAAAAGTATATATCAGAGCAGTATTAAGTACAAATGAAAATAAAATGCTATTGATAGATAAAGTGATTAATATATTCGTAAAAATAAGTACAGTTTTGAAATTTCTATAAATTACGGGTTATTTTAAAAATAAACTAAATATTTGCCAAATGTTTATGATTAAAAATACTTTGAAACACATCTTTATATTATAAATTATTAAATTAGCACTGCTATGTTTGTCATAGTATATCTTAATTCATTTTTCCATTAAAATCAATTTAAGAGCTCTATATTAGAGAAATTAATTTCACAGTAAAATGAACCCTCAATTCTGAGAAAATTTACTTCCTCCAATGGGAAACAGGCATGTGTGGAAGAGAAAACAAATATATCCATTAGACATATCTCTATCGGACCCATTACTGACAGGATATATATCACTGTTAATCGGTTACCCAGGAACTGAAGACCCTGAGGTTTAATATCCCCTTTCTATAGGTTAATATTTGCATGGATCGTGCACATTAAAGAAATTGTAAAATCTGAGGGAGGAGGTAAAGATATTATTTAAAAATAATTTTAATCTGAATTTATTACCATCTAAAGAATATTAAAAATAACCATCCAATTTTAATTTAAATATAGTTTGAAAATTATAAATAACTTCATTGAGAAATATTAATAACTTTTTACTGGCTGCCCACAAATTTTATAAAATTTCATGGATTCTATTTAAAGTGGATAAAAATTGAATCTTCATTAAAATACAATGATTGACATAACTTTCATGAAATAAAATTTAAAAATAATTAGAAATGGGTGTTGAATTCATGACGAAATTACCGTAATCAAAACATATATTGACATCAAATTTCTGACATTATATTCGAGCATTCATCCAATGATATTGTTTATATATTTAAATGGTCTACTTGATATAGTTTATAAAACATAGAAAAACAATATAATGGAATTATTATTATAAATTTTTTTAATCAAATAATGGATCATTATGACTATGCAACATTTTTTTTTCCAAACTAATGCATCACAAATGAATATTTGTAAATAAGGCATTATGTGAATAAAGTTTTTAACTATTCTTTAATATTTTGATGTAAAGAACTAAAATGCATTCTTTAAAACAAAATGTTTCACTGATTTTCCAAATTTAAAATGTTTTCTTTTTTAATATCACAGCATTTTGCTTCCCTGAAATTTATAATTACTGCTAAATTATTTCGCATTTGATTAAGCTTATCAATTATTTACTTTGTTTTAAAAAAATTGTAAGATATACGTGCAATATCGATCATCAAGAATAAAAATCAATTAGGAAATATCAGTCATTTTTTAAAATAGGTATAAAATATTTTACATTTTTATATAAAAATTAAAAGCTTGATTAAATAATAAAGACTGGAATATATTACTATCAGTATATAAGGAATATATCATATAAAAAATAATATAAGGAGAATATAACACCATCACTGCAATATTTATTCATATTTATAAAGTACATTTGACAGGTATCTAAAAATCAAAATATTATGAAATTACCAAATCATGTTTTTGGTTTTTACTCAAAATATTTTTAAAAAAAATTAGGTTTAAAATTATCAAAATACATTTTTTTGGGAAAGAAAAAATAATTTTATGCAAAATATATCTCTGATTATGAAATATAATATAAGACGAATAGCTTCAATTTTGGCGCGACAAATTTTACAAACTAAATATTTTCAGAAAAAAAAATTAAAGATATATTCTTTGGAAATTTTTGTAAAAACTTATGACAAATAGTAACTATGAAATAAAGAATATTAAGGGCATCTTTTGACGAAATCTATCATTAATGGAATTTCGGTAGTTAGTTTTCAAATTTAAGTCATTCAAAATGAGTGAATTAAATAAATAATATATCTGGGGTGAATAAAAAGCAATACGTACAGCTAACATTAATATTTTAAGTAAAATTACGCATTCAATATTGCATGTCTAAATTTTCCAAATTAAATTTTAAATAACTAAAATTATTTAAATTTTCAAAGATTGTGAGAATAAATCTATCCTTCTATATTGTTAATAAAATTTACACTTTTATTTCTAATGAAGAGCATAAATAACCAAATAATTTGAATCATCCATTAAATTAAAAAAAATTATATTTAAATATGTGAACCAATATACATTTAAATATATAATGAAATCAGTATCATTATATATTTAAATGTACAATGATATTAAATTAAATAAAAAAAATTAAAATCATGTTTATTTCATCCATATGAGTAATGGTCACATTTCTACAATTATATGCATAGTTTTAATAATGGAGTTAATGGTGTCATTATAAATATTTTAAAATATATTCATTGATAAAGTAAAATAGTAAGAAAACCTAGTTGGATTGGCACTTTATTAGTATGGCTTTATTGATAAAATAATTTTCCATTCCTTTCTGTCAAGAAACAATGTATCGTTATTGAAATCTTTCCATCTCAAATTTGATCGGGAGGGTTGGTATAACACATAATTACCGGCGTGAGTGATTCCTCCGGGAACAACTCATGATATTTGGAAAGGAGAGGAGGCGGTGCGGTTTCAGGGGTTAAATGGATGCACGACCCTAAAAGTGGGGGTGTACGCTGACAGCGCGTTGCGCGTCCGTGTGTGAACTGAAGCACGTGCGGCAGGAGGCTCACCCCATGCACGCGACACCATTTTATGTACGTTTCACGGTAATCTGATTTGGATATGAAGCAGATCAACTTTGTTTCGATGGCAGTCTTTGTGCCTAGGAATTGGCGCCAACTGAGAATCATACTTGCTTTCAAATAATTACACTTATGAATATTGTAATTATTTTTCCTTATGTACTGTGTACAAAATGAATTCTTTTTTATTCAGGAGATAACACGTTTTATTAAGACTGGGAATTTAATTATTTAACAAGTAATAACCGAAAATTGTTTCATTCAATTAAAAATAATTTAATTCTAAATATATGTATAAGTACCATTTGAAAATATCATGAGTTAAACTAAGCAAAGATATTTTGCTTAAAAAATAAATTGCTTTCTTTCACTGGAATTGTCATTAAAAGTTTCTTATTATACATATTATCACAATTAAAACCCTAAGTATAATTTATTTATAGTACACGCTAACATTTTGATAGGAATTATTTTCTTGTTTTTTAGATTATATATATATATATACATATATATATATATATATATATATATATATATATACATATAAATAATAGGAAATATGAAAGAATTGAATAGTTTTATACGAATTAATTTATAGCACACAGACCTAGTGTTTAAAAATTTGGCAAATATTTTGACTTGCAAATAAAAATTAAAAATATGAAAAAAATTTTATAACATTAATTAAAATCAAAATTTATGGATCTTACAGATTTACAAATTGTTATTAATTTATACATTTCATCTTCCCTTTCCTTTTTGCTTGATTTAAAAACGTTTTAATTTGGCCTAAAATATCATTGGTAATATGAATATTTATATGAAAGTCTCTTATAAAATTATGCGATTGAAGTTTTGGTCCGTTGCTTTTCCTTTAATATTAAATACGTCTAATTTTTTTCGTTGTTTCTAGGAATGCCAGAAACCACATTTTTACCACACTAAATTCGACTAAATTTTGGTTTACATAGGGACTTCTATTTATTAGCCTAGTGATTTCAAAATCTATTGATTAAGCCTGGATTATGATAATTTTGAGCATTTTATTTTTGATCCGATCTTTTCCACACATTACTTACTAATAATATTGTACTTTGATCTTATCATCAAAAGAAAATAACCATATTCATCTCACGATTCCAAACACTATCTTCAATATTCATATTTATTAATTATTATATGTCTTTTTATAATATTGTTGGTTAGCTTTATAAATGGGAATGCTTATAATAATTGGAATTCCACTTATAGATCACCAAAATAAAACTAACAAATTGGCAATATTTCCGTAAATCATTTGGGTGCTAAATGTGATGGAAATATTTTCAAGTGCTTAAGAATTATTATGGAACACTCATACAAATCTATCAATTTATATCTTTTTCTTTGTTTTTTACAAAGAAAACGAGAAAACTGAACTTGAACTAAGTAAATGTAAGATAAGAAATAGTTCACGTTTCAATAAATGTTTATTATTTTTGCATATTTATTTATATTTTTAATCATGTTTATGTTTTTATAAATTATTATATGCAAATTAGCTTTAAATCTTAATAAACAATACATTTTTATTTAAATTAAAAATATTTTTTGAAAATTAGTTACTTAATTTTATAAATAAATTCTTTATTTAGTTAATTTTGTTGAAAATTTACTTTAAAAATAATTTTTATGAAAATTAACAAAGTTCTATTTAAAATAACAAAATATTACAAATTTCTATTAAAAATAATAGAAATACTGTAGTAAAATAATAATATAACGATGAATTTGCTAATGAAAATATCATTTGAGTAGGAATACCAATTAAAAAGTAAGAGTTATTGATAAAATATTCTGTGACATGTTAACAAGAATAAAATTTTAAAAAATGCTCTTTAACAAGCTAAGAGCTAGCAAAAATGTATTTTAAGTACTTTTCTTTATGTCAAACATTCAATATAAATTTCGTTTTAAACTTGATAAATTATATATAACTTTAATCTTAAAAAAATTGTTATTGGGATGTTGGCTTTTTTTAATGCCTATTCCATTCCATAACGATATTTTCTTTTTATTCGCGTTCCTTAATGTAAAAAAAAAAAATTGAACAGTTAACAAAATGAAAAACATTTATAACGATTTAAAATAGTATAATTACCTTCCTTTAAAAAAAAAAAAAATGGAAGAAAATTTCAAAACTAATGCATAGTACAATAATTGAAAATCAATTCTTTAAATTAAGAACCAAACAATTGTCAGCTGATTATTTTTTTAATTTCTTAAAAGATTAATTCGTTAAATGATAAAAAGCTATACACATATACTATAAAAATATATTTATAATTAATGGGAAAATATAACCAATCTTTTTGAAAGAGTCTAATTCATCATTTTTAAATTCATCTTCAATTTTTACATTCATATAATTTCTCTTGTATTTTAAGCATTTTAGAGCACTCATTTAAGAGAAAAATTCTCATTCTTCTATGTATAACATTAAAAGTTAGAACGCACTTTATTTTCAGTATTGTATAATTTTTTTGTATACTAGTTTGTATTTTATGTGGCAGGGTTTTGATAATTTATCTTATTAAAATGTAGTTGTCAGATACACACAGGGTAATATATACGTATTAATATACGAAATTTTATTAATCTAATATTGGAAAACGCTTATGATAAATATCAAATTTAATTTTCCTGAAACAGTGCCGATACTCTGAAATCAAAGTAACCCTAAAATATCTGACTATGTATCAGAATACTTTTAATTTTAAAGTTTAAGAAAAGTCTTATTTCATTGCTCTTATTCAGTTTTTTGTGAATTCCAAAATGACTTCATTTTAGATAATCAAGAATCTTAATTTTTAATGTATTTGCAAGTAAAATTAAAAGAAAATACGTTGGTTATATGCAATCAAGCTTCGTAGTTTGTCCAGTGCAAACTGATAAAAGGCAATAGGGACTTTTGAATTTGAATCAATAATAGTTTAATAAATTCTCTTTTGTTATTTTATTTTCTGGTTTATGACTTTTTCCCGCTTAATCATCACCATTAGAATGTAATTTAAAGTTCTTTTTTGGTAGTTTGCTAATTCATTCTTACACTAAAAGAATTGGCTTTCACCACGAGTCTCTAATATTTGTTAAGTCTTGGGAATCATGTTAAAAAAGTATTTTGGATGTGTAATACCTAATGAATATGATAAAATTCAGTATCTTTCCCAAGGAATCTAACAATGTCAAAAAATGAAAATTCAATATGAGAATATATAGCCATTTTTTTTATCTTGCTTCGTTTGTTTCACATTTCTATAATTTGTATATTGACAAATTTGGAGTATGTTTTATGGAGTATATAATAAAATATATTGTTTTTATTTTGTTGATTTGCTGACAAAAAATCTACCATTATTAAAAATTTTCACAGTAGTGTTTACATGTTTAGATGTCTTTCTCATTTAAGTGTTCCTGTTTAAAAGTGCATGCACTAACAAAATTTAAGAAGTTATAAATAAGTTTTGATTTTATTGTCTCACGTTTTATATTTTTGTTACATTTATATGTTTACATATCGCACTGTCAATTTTGTGATTAACTATATTTTATACGCATTTAGTTTTTATTTTTGCACTGTTGTCTCTTTCTTTCTCTCGCTTTTTTGTCAATTTTTTCTATTCTTTTGACTTATTTTGCCGAAATGCTTTTTCATTTCATTCCAAGATTTCAGACAAAGAAACATTAATTACTCACTACTTTTGCATCTATTCACCATTTTAAAGCGTCATATTATATTGCTTCTGATTTATTCTCATAATAGTATTGATCAGGAATTAAATCAAACAGATTATTCAAGCATTACAGATATTTCTTAGTATATTCTTGACAATATTATCTGCTCTTACATGAATATATTCAATAGCGGGGAGATACGGTATAGTTCTGCATAATTTTTTTTTCTCGTGACAAGTTTGTTTCACCCAAAAATATGAAGCAGAAACTCGTAGTTGTAATTGGATGTTAGAATCCTCATATTAGAATTTTGATAAGCTTGGTGGAAATATTTATTATCCCTTAAAAAAACCTATGAAATTTAAGGACTCTCTTTTACTTAACTTTTCTACTTTTTCTTTGCAATTGTTAAATTTTTGTTAATAACTTTCATAGCTGAATTACTGCTTACATGACCTTTATTTCAACAGTTCAGAATTTTGTCTAGCACCTCAAGCGTGGATGCTTGCAATGGCTCATAATATATTTTTAATTAAATATACAAATATAATTATTCACCTTCTTATGCAAAAAGTGATCACAAAGTGATGTTACAAATAATAAAATAAATAAAATTCATTTTATTTTTCTCACTTTTTCTCCTTATTTTAATTATAAATGAAAGAGGGGATACAATTCTATACTGCTTCTTGTTATTTTTATAAATACTTAACTTTTTAGATTCTTTACATTAATTAAATATTTTATAATTTCTGAGAAAATGGATGATCGCATTTAAAAAAATCAAGATAAGTGATGCGAAATAAATCATTGGTATGGAAAAAAAATTTAAAGTCAATAGTAAGTTTTTTTAAATTATATTTTAAAATTACCTTGTTAAAAATTATATGAGTAAAATGTTGTAACTGATACATATATCTTTATATGAAGTTAATTAAATTATATGTAAAAGAAAAAAACAGAGTAGTGAAAATTTTCTTTGATTGTTTGATTATTTACTTAAAAATATTTCAATTTCCTAAATTAAAAATGAGTTAAATTTTATTCTAATTTCAACAAAATAACTCAAACTTAGTGAAATTTCTCACTCAGTAAATATTTGGCGATTTCATTGGCGACTTTTCAGGAACATGGTATGAGTGCCATCGCTTAAATGACGGCTGCTAGCAACCCAAGTTGGTTAGTAAGGGGCAAGCGAGCAAGCTCTTGTCATGAGCCATTGATTAGACACATGAGACTGGTCGCTTAATAAGCGGGTGGGGGCACCCTCCTGGACCCCTAAATACAGACTAACCTCCCCTCCCTTTATGCCCGGGCAATCTCTTCCCGCATGTTGACAGAATTCAATTGCGAAGGCTCTCCCTTGTTAATAGATTCACTTTCGCCACTCCACTCGCCCCCGCCACCCCGGGTAGTAGGTGGGTTGATCGGAAACTTGTGGTGTGAATTTGAAAGACTCCTGGGCATTCGCGCTTCAATCACCTGAGAATTGAACGCCTGGTTAAATGCCCCTCACACTGAAGGCACCACATTGTTCTTCGTGGCCTGGGCCATTTGCAAGTTATTCTTTCGCCTGTGATGATTTACGTTGAATAACTACACATTCGAAAGGATGAAGGTTGAAACTTTTGAATATAAGGATTGTTCAGGGCTTACAAAATCTATTTTTAAATTTATATGCACATATTAAAGACTATACACTTAAAAATGTAACAAAATTTCATGGATGTTTATAAAAATATATTTTAAATATAAAATCCGCTAAAAATGTATTGAATCGCCACTAGCATAGTTATATATTGATATTTTAAGCCAATGTAGACCGTATATTAATGGAGTTGCTTTGATTATGATAGAATAAGGAAACTATTTTGATCTTAAAGGATTTTATACTAACTTATAGTATGATGACTAAAGAGATCTTCAATAAATTCGTAGTATGTTTGAATAAAAAAGTGCCGACTCAGGTGTCATCCACGTCATATGAAGAAGATTTGAAATTAAGATGTAATTGATAACATTTGGTGGTTGCAAATTGGTGAAAATATTGAAATGAACTGTAATGGACGTAAATCAACAAGGAGTTTCTACACGCCTGCTTTAGCTTTGTGGTGCTAAGGGATTTTCCTCTTTCTCTTACATCCAAAAAGTCATATGTAAAAGCTTTGTTATATAATCTGTCCAAAATATGTTGTTCTGAAAGGTTTTTCGCAAATCAAACATTTGTAGAATCAAATATCCTTCCCTGGCATCGAAGTTCAATAAGAAACATGCTATTTTGGTTTTGAACTTGAACATGATTAAAATGGTTTAGGTGTTAAAAAAGCCTGCTTAGCTGAAAAAGACAACATAAATCATAGGAATAAAGTTAATTAAAAATTCATAAATAAAAATAAAACAATAAAACATTTTTTCAAGATTTTGCTTCATAAATTTTCAACTTGTAACACTTTGTGTATATATATATATATTTGTATATATATATATATATATATATATATATATATATATATATATATATATATATATATATTCAATTAATATGCAAAATAAATTGTCAACAATGAACAAGACACACATTTTAGTAAGCTAAATTAGCAAATATACTAGGGTGTCCAAAATGAACATTATTATTATTAGTATTTTTTAGAAAAATCATTGTATCAGCACTTGACTGAGTGTGATGATAATATACTGATTGTATAATAAATTAAGGATAAAAATATTCTTAGGTAATGATTATATTTTTAATAAAATAAATACAACCAGAATTAGGGTGAAAATTATTATTATATGCAAAATAAAATTACGTCAATCATTTTGTTAACAGCCATTGTTCACCATATCCCAACATATGGCTATCGTAATGATTTATATATATATATATATATATATATATATATATATATATATATATATATATATATATATATATATATATACATATATAATTGATATGTATACATTCATATATGTATAAGTACATTATGAATTAAGTACAAAAAAATAACTGCTGAAACTTTGCTGAAAATGTGTGTGCTGAAAATTTTGATATAGTACAAGTGTTTATAAAAAATATCTACGATCATGTATTAACAATTTATAATATGAATCAAAATTTAAAAAGAAGAAAAGGAAACTTCAAATTTAAATAGATTAATCAACACTAAAATTAAAATTACATAACTATGAAAGAGATATAAAGAAATGGAATATATGTGTATTCACACTTTTTGCTTCAATCGATCTGAGTAAATGATTAGAATTACATATCGGATGAGTAAATTATTGCCAAAAAATTGACAAATTACATTCATGCATTTAGATTTTTGTCCTGCTTTCTTAACACAAATTCAGTTTCCAAATAAATAGTGAAATTTAAGGTGTCTAAGGCTTATTAATCTTAATATTCTCTTAAATGCTAGATTAAGGCAAATTCTGGATACGTGTTTTTGATAGAGACTATTCATTGACTGTTGGAATGTAGCTTTTGAGAGTTAACACAAAGAAACAGCACAAGCTGAAACAAAATGTAGTAGTCTTATTTATGGACTCCATTTTTCTTTGAATCATGACTGCTCTAAAATTAGACGAATAGAATTTCAACTTAGTATTTTGCTTGGTATTAGACTGATTAAAACACTGACAGTGCGTGATTTTCAGTTTTTGACTAATGTACTGATTATGGATTTAAAACATCATAATCGCGTCAAAGGAACATCACTTTTAATGGAATTGAATTGCGAATAGTGATGGACGTAAACTCGGTTTAAAGTATAGAAACGACCATGCACTTGTCCGAAGATATAATCATTTTAGATCGTCCTTTTATATGCTGCAATACAATATCTTGTCTGCTAATACTGTTGCTATGAACAATTTTTTTGAATGTAAATTAATACTGTTGTTGTTAATAATGACACTTGGACAAGCCAAACTCGCTATGCGTGGCTATGCGAATTTATGTCAATTGGAAGCGTCTTTCGTGTAACCAGAGCTCCATAAAGGTGAAAGTACGACATTTTGATATTCAAATCCTCCAATAGATGGCAGCACCAGAGGATCTACTGCTTTAATTTTGGCATTGATTTGAAGGGGGAGTAAATTTCTCCATACCATTGCACACATTGTAACTGCTCAACGACCGACCACAGGAATTTCGATTCTATAGATTTAACGATCACGTATGTCACATGTACTCGATCAGTTTTTGGCGGCATTGGGAATCGAACCCCACCCTTCCGAATGGAAAGCTGATACCCTAACCACTAGGCTACCTCGGCCCTATATTAATATTTAACAGTAATATGAGAAAAATTATTAAATGATACTACTAGATATGGTATAAATTATTATAGAATATCAACGACACTACCAGAATATCCTAAGCTCATATCCATTTCTTACCATATTCCATTATGACAACAATGATTAGTTGTTCAATTTAAACACTTATTATTAGCCTAGTGCAAAAGCATCTCTCTACATTAATAAAATATATTTCCTTATTTTACAAAGGATTTATGGGAGTCCCATTAAGAAATTTGATTCAATGAATGAACTAAATTTACTTTGTCAAAGTAAATTTGGTTAATTTGTATTCATTCAACGTATTCTGAGTAAATAATGATTTTTCATTACATGTGTGATACATCCAGTTATTTGTTTCGATAAATATGTGCCAATGTTAAAGTGCATTATGTTACAGAAACTATTTAATTCTCATGTAAAATATGTATAAGGAAGAGCTATTTATTGAACATCATATTTCTTTTAATAGTACAACCATTTTTGGTAGACAAAATTGAGCGTCTAGAAAAATTACTTCTAGAATAAAAGGTAAAATATTATTTATTCATACATGAAGGAACTTCAAAAACAGTTTGCTAATATTCTTTGATTTATATTGAATCACAAATCACTCTTGGTGGAAGTAATTTATATGATTATATGTTTAGAGTATAAATAATCATTCCTTTGTTAAAGATCAAACCTATAAAGTCCTTTTCTGTGTTATACTTTTACTTGATTGTGAGTTATCTCATCTGGTATTAATTATTTTTTGTTGAACGAAACTAGATTTAATAATGTCAGTTTTTTTAATTCAAATGAAACACTATAAAGAATAATCATTCGAAAATATTTCAGTTCAAGTTTTCGTATCTTTTTAAAATTGAATAAGTGGATTATACAGATAAAATGCAATAGATAAGTAGATTCTTTTTCCAGAAACTTTTCTTGGCGTTTGTCTTCAAAAAAACATATTTTTGTGTCCCCTAGAAAATTATTATCCAGCTATTTTCAGTAAATTTAACTTTTAATTATTTTTTTCCAACCGTAGGCAGTTGGGTAACGAAGCCTGTGCCAGAACAAGGCCAGAAACTGCTACTCATTTGTCGTTACCCAGCGGGCACCTGTGAACAAAGTCACGGAAGCATTGCCCCCTCATACCACCACAAACCCGTTTATAGGGTGGGTAATATTCATACATCATCACAGAAGAAAGGACAGAGAAATACTGAGAGAACAGAGAAAGAAAGTAACAGCCATGCCCGAACCGTACGTGGGACCCACGGCTCAGGAGTCAGGAACGCTAACCACTCAGCCATCAGTCTGCACTTTTAGTTATACAGGTCGATGCTTAAATGTTTTTCGCTTTCTATTCATCGACACTTATCAATATATCAATATATAATCAAAATTATAAACATATTATTTATTTTGACATCTTTTCCACAAATCATTAAAATCACACAAGGCTTGATATTGTAATTCTATGAATAAATATTTCTTATACATATTTTTATAGTCCTTTTATAATTTGAAAATAAGGGAATAAAATGTACTTCATATGAAGTAGTAATTTATTATTACAATACCATATTAAACTTTATTAGATTTTAAATCTAAGCTTAGCCTATTATGGTTTTCTAAATTATTGTCTAATTTAAATAAATGCTCTTTATATATAATTTTATGGATAGAAGGAAACCTCGCTCAAAGCATAATGATAAGATACATTTTTATTTATTATGTGCTTTTAAGGTTAAAAAAAAAAACTTAATTTAACTGAAGTTCATTAAATGAAAACGATCATTTTAAGTATTATGCAGTGTTGCAACAATTTAATTTCTACTTTTCATAATTGCTGCAAGAGAAAAAATGGGGAAAAAAAAAAGGGAAGAAGAAACGAAATCGAAGAGCAGCTTTTCATTCGAAAACCATCATCTGGAGTCCATGAATGTGCAATGCTTAAAGTTGCGTGAGTCAGTTACGGTTAAATAATAATGCGTGCAGTCCACGTCCGAGCAGGAAAGCCCTTTCAACAGGAGGGAGATGTGCAGGGAAAGCAACATCCAAACCAGCAATCAGAGACAAGGATGCGGATCATTTCGAAATCTCGCAAGACGTACCTGCCACCCTCTGTTTTTTTCCCTTTCATTCAGTTTTCAGGGTTACTGTATTCATAGATAAGTAGCTTTCCTCGCCAAAATGCAAAATAATCAGCGTAATTCAAATCCACTCTTTTCCTTTTTTATTTCCAGATTATTTAAAAACTCTTGATAAAAGGTTTACATCTTTTTTAGTTGATTGACATTCTCTAAAAATCACCAGAGTTCATTTTCCAGCAAATGAATTACCAGTATAAAAATTTACAACCGCAGAATTCTACAGTGATTACTGAGAAAATTGAAGACAATTTTTAAAGTTTTGTTTTCACTTTAGTTTTGGAAAATGCAAAATAAGCAGCATAATTCAAATACATTATTTTCCTTTTTTATTTCCAGATTATTTAAAAATTCTTGATAAATGGTTTACATCTTTTTTAGTTGATTGACATTCTCCAAAAATCACCAGAGTTCATTTTCCAGCAAATGAATTATCAGTATAAAAATTTACAACCGCAGAATTCTACAGTGATTACTGAGAAAATTGAAGACAATTTTTAAAGTTTTGTTTTCACTTTAGTTTTGGAAAATGCAAAATAAGCAGCATAATTCAAATACATTCTTTTCTTTTTTTATTTCCAGAATATTTAAAAATTAAAGATAAATTTTTCATATCATTTTTAGTTGATTGACATACTCCAAAATTCACAAGAGTTCATTTTCCAGGAAATGAATTACCAGTATAAAAATTTACAACCTCAAAATTCTACGCTAATTATTGAGAAAACTGAAAAACTTTTAACGTATTTTTTTCATTTTATTTGAGGAATATTACATTATTTGAAATTCCTTCCAAATAATAATAAAACGTTAGTTTTTCTATAATCGATATAATTTTCTAAATTTTATTTATTTAATTTATTGATTAAATTTTCTTATTTTGAATTACTTGATATTGTTGTTGACATTAAAAAACAAATAATTGCATATTAAAATTGCTTTTCAAGTTATTGCCTGTTTCATATGAATTTCCAATAATATAAATTAAGTTTTATTGAAACTAGTTTTTTTTTTAATAGCTCAGTTTTCTTTACTTTCATTTAAAAATATTAGCTATTTTTTGTATTATTTTTAAGCAACTATCCAATTTATTGAAAGTAAATCAAATTTATTTCCTTTAGGAATTTACAAAGCCTCAAAACTTTTATTTATCATTACAAATTTTGATAACTTTTATGTTTAAAATAACTAAAATTTTAAGTTAATGTTATAAAATTATTTTTTATTAATGACATTGCAATTTTATAACGAAAAAGTTATGCAAAATTATCACTGAAAAAAATTTTTTTTTCCAATGTTTGGGGTATATCGAAATGTATTGTCCTCTTATACCCAAGGAACCGGCCAAAAACAGCGACTT
>CM057821.1:37049593-37052093 GCA_030067965.1 Latrodectus elegans | reverse complement strand
TTTTTAATCCTAAAACCCCCAATACTAATGGGAATGCCAGAGAAAAAAAAGCAAATAAGCCGAATAAAAGCCCAGAAAGCTGTCGATGAAAAAGTATCCTCGAAGAATTGCTTTTTTTTCTCTTTCTTATTCTTAAGACTAGAAATGCTTTTTAAATATTAAAACATTGCTTCTTTAATGGGTTTCATTTCTTTATTTCTGTCATAACGAAATGTATTTATCTCTTGTCGCTAGTGTTTCGTAATTCGGTTATAATGGATCGTCGAATTAACAACGGGAGACAAGTTAGAGTTTTTTATTTTATATTTTTCGAAGAAAAATGGGTCGATTTTGTGCTAGAAAATCAATCAGTTGGTAGAATATTTTTATTTCATATACTGATTTATTATTTTATTATGTTTTCGCTGTTTACAAGGGAAATAAATTCTTTTTATTCTACATGAGACTGCATTAGAATGTGAAAGAATTTAAAGAGTTCATACATTTTCTTTTTTTTTCATATAAAATTATTGCATAACTTAGAAAATTTGGTGTATCCTTAAGACAGAAAATTCTAGACGAATCACAACTTTATTCTTAGCGTTTATAATTTAACTCATTTTGAATTTCTCATCTAACTCCATATAGCTTAAAAACGCATTTGAATTTCATGATCCCACAATAGCAATTGATTTATTTCTGTTTATTCATAGAAATTATTTAAATTCGGCCCTTTTGAATAGGAAAGAACGCGAGAAATGTTCAAAAAAATATATTATAATTTAGGGAGATTGTTACATGCTAAATGCTTTCTATACATAAAAAAATGTTTCATCTGAATTCCTATTCAGCTGAATATTTATTAGAAGAAGCTAAGAGCTCTGATTTTTACATTTAAAATAAAGATTAATTACTATTACTATAACTCTCCTCGCTTCGGAGGAAAAAAATATTTATATTTGAACAAAATTTCCATGGTTTTAGTTTGCTAATGTTGAGATAACCAAAGGACATTTCAATGTCATTCTTGCCAAAGTTATATATTTCTCTAAAATAGTCATCTCTCAAATAATCATCTCTAAAATATTGTAAATTTTATATTATGAGAATTATTGAGAATGAGAATATCATGAGAATATAAAATTTTGTATTCTTTCATGAAATATTCATAAAAAATAATTAATTTCTTTTATCCAAATTATAAGCATACTTTTCTCAAATTAAAATGATAAGGTTTCATATCAATAATCCTTCATTTTTTTAATATAATAAGATTTAACTAAGTTAAAAAAATTATAAATCTTATTTTTTAAGTATTATTTCAAGTGAATTTAAATATTATTAAAAAAAATTATTTTCATCATCTTTAGTTTATCATAAAATCATCGTGCATCGATTTATTTCAAAAGCTTAAAATATCAATTGCAATATAAAAAAGGTATTTTCTTTTAATTTCGAAACCAGATTGCACAAAAAAATTTTAAATGAATTTTTTTAATACTCATTTTATTTTAGAATTGATCTGAAAGTAAAATAAAAATTTTAAGAATATATTTATTTTGTAGTATTATTTTTTTTCATTTTTTTAAAATTGTAAATTGTTTTACAAGCATTAAAAAACTAATTTTTTCCTCTTAAACTTCTTTTTTAGCAATAACCATTTTATATTATTCTCAGTCGTTTTTTATTCATTATGTAAAACAGTTACAATAATATACATCAGTAAAATAAGAAAAAAATTTAATTTTAATTTTAAATTATTAATAGTTATCCATATTCTTTAAGTTTTAAATACAGATTACTTTATATTCTATATAAAAATATTTATTGTGCTTAATATTTTACAGTTCAAATGCAAATACTATCTACAAAAACTCATTTTTATTTGTTTGTTTGCAGAGGAAAATACACAAGATTGTACCAACCCTTTATAATTTAGATTGCTCAATGACCCTAAGCCAAAGGTTGTTCATTGTTAATCTTTACCATGTCTGATGAATACAGAATGCGTCTTGACAAGTAAGCCTAAGAGACTGCCCGTGGTCACTAATGGTCTATTTATACTCGCTTAGTTTGCCAGCGATTATAATCCACCAGGTAGGGTCAAGCCCTTCGCTACAGGGTCTGGAAATGATGGACTGAGACCACCGAGATCGGAAGAAGTTTGTGATATTATCTGAAAGATAGAATGTGTGTGTGTATTTCACTCTAAGCCATTGTAACTACTTTCAAATAAAATATTATATTATGTGTTAAAATTGATTACTGGAGTTTGATTTAGAAAATATATAAATTTTAATTATCCATCATTATTGAAATTAATTATTTAAAATTTCTTCAATACCATGAGACTAAAGTCGTTGTACTTTTTTTTAAAGAAAAGTTCATTCACTTTTGTTCAGTTAAGCATTTTAAGTTTTAAGGCTTTAAAAATCTGTCTCTTATAAGGAGTTTAATTATTTTTGTAGAAGAGAATATACACTAACACTGTGATAAAAGCAATTATAATTTTTAATTAAAG
>CM057821.1:36662093-37044593 GCA_030067965.1 Latrodectus elegans | reverse complement strand
CAAAAATACAATTTATACTACAAAGAAGCTGTAAAAAATGCTTAAAATACTTTATGAAAAAGAACCTTTTTTTAATAAAGAGAAAATAAGTAAACTGACAGCTGGAAAGAGTAATTTTTGAAATACATATAACAAATCTAATATCCACAAAAGAAAATAACTTAAAGAATACTTTCTAATTAAATACGATTTATATCAATTTTTTGTAGGCTTAGTTCTCTCATGACTACAAAAATTATTTTGTTTTATCACCTAGAAAAATGTGAGAAATTGTCACTGACGTGACAACTGAATCTTTCAGATATAATACGCTTTATCTTAAGAAAGATTCTTATCTTTGATTTTCAAAATCTAATAGTTTTCAGAATGTTTATACAGATGCAGTAACCTTAAATAATATAGCGAATATATCACTTCAGTCTTAAAGCTAATTGAATTTTCTGTTTATTAAATTTAAATTAATTATAACAATTAAGAGATGCTAATTTGATTATTAAGTTTCTTCAATGCGAGAAATTGTCACTGACGTGACAACTGAATCTTTCAGATATAATACGCTTTATCTAAAGAAAGATTCTTATCTTTGATTTTCAAAATCTAATAGTTTTCAGAATGTTTATACAGATGCAGTAACCTTAAATAATATGGCGAATATATCACTTCAGTCTTAAAGCTAATTGAATTTTCTGTTTATTAAATTTAAATTAATTATAACAATTAAGAGATGCTAATTTGATTATTAAGTTATCTTTATTATTTCTAAACTGCATTCTAAAGTTTTCCATCAAACGTTTTGTGACTCCAAGTTGTATTTTTTTTTTTTTTTTTTTTTTTTTTTTTAACCTAAATTCAAACATTTTCAAATTTTCTTGGTTTTTCTTTACAGTGTTATTTTTTTAATTCTTATCATGAAATTATAGAACAATTTTCAATCATTTTTTTTATTTTATGCAAAAATAAAGTTGTAATCTATTTATCAAAATCATTTCTTTTATTCAATAATTTTTAAACATTCATAAAAAACGGTTGTTTAAGTACAAGTACTCTAAAAATGATTCATAAACTTTTCTTTAAACTTTCGCTGGAATTCTGAAATTAAAAATTACTATTTATCTTATAATAATGCATTGCAATAATTTAAAAGCATCAAAAGAAAAGTTTGCTTATAAGCCAAAGCTATTTTGTTAATTTTTTATTTAATAAATAACTACCCGAACAGGAAATTGCAGTATTTTTTTTCACCCAAAAAATAAACTAATTTAATTAAATCATTAATTATATAAATTTATAGTATTTATTTGAAGGAATAAAATTTGAAATTTTTATGTTTTCCTTAATATCTTTTTTTAATTTACAGACTTCATATTCTTCTGTAATTAAGAGAAATCATACTTAAATAAATCTGCATTTTATTCATGTAATTCATAAGCAAATATTTCTATAGACTCATAATATTTTTAAAATTTTATGATGAAAAAATTTTGATATCAATGTTTAGGATTATAAGGTATTCACAAAAATTCTAATTTACTATTTTTAATAACTATTAAATTAATAAATTAATACTAAGTTTGCAAAATAATCCTAACGTGCAGCGAAAAAATAGTGTAAAAAATAGTGAACACTGTAGAACATCTAAAATTTGAACACTGTAGTATGTACTATGAAACAATTTAAAGTAAAATTAAAATTTTCTATAAAAGAATTAAGATTTGAATAGACACATCTTAAAATTATTATTTAGCTCATGTAAATACACGTATTTATGTATTCTTTCATGATTAGTATGGACTAGAAATACAATTAAGTTTCTTATAACTAAATTAAAATTTTAGTTCTTAAAAAACATTGTCACTTTATTTATTTTTTATACATCAGTCACTGATGCATTTATTTAAATTGTCTGAAAATAAATTTTTTAATAAGTATTTAACAATATTAACCTCTAAATAGTTTTATACATTTTCCCTTTTCATTTAAATACAAGTTATAAATTAAGTTAAACAAAGCCATAATTGGTAATGACGACGCAAAGAATGGTATATTAATTTCCGTAAATTAACTGTATGAATAGAAGTAAAAATTTGAAAAACAACTTTTCAAAATTTGGAAGATACTCTTTACGTAAGTATTAAAATCGTATTATATTACTTTTGATTTTTGTTTTGGTTACAAATATTGTAGAAGACATTTATTGTTCCGATGCAAACGTTGTCTCTTTTATAGTTTCCCTTTTCTTTCTTCCTTTATGACATTATTTCCCTTTTCTAGAACTGTGCTGTAGGTCGATTTACAAGTCACACAGGGGCAGACAATCCTTGTACTGGTGTAATGAGGCATTCTATCTGTAGCAGTATACTCAATTGCACCCAAGTAGGGAAAAAAACCAGGAACAAAAGCCAAAACTCGAAGAGATACTGTTGTCCAACCACAAAGAAAGGAAAACCTGCCTGGCAAAGCATTTGAAAGAAAAACCCGATTATTCTACATCATTGACTTCGGTTGATACTTGGAACATCTCATCGGTATTGTTAAAGCAAGAGAAGCTACAAGTGCTCTATTTTGTTTCGTTTCTTTTGCCCTCCTCGGTTTTTTCCCATTTTTTTCAGTTAGAAAGGGGAAGCTCATGGGGAGAAACATCTCTCTTGAAAAAAACTCGGATTCTTTTTCCGGGCCGCATATCTGAAAAGATATTAAGAGGAGGTCTTTCTGTGATTTGGAAGTGTCCTTTTTATGCGATACTATGGAGTCTTTTGAAGTTACATGCGGGTCAAAGTTGTCTCATATTTCAGTTGCACAAAGGTGAGAGGTCGCAGTTTCCATGGGTGCAACAGTGAGGCGAGGATAAGACTTGATTTCGGTCAATTGGATTTAAGAGATTTAAAGAGCGATACAAGTGATAGAATAACATGGATTATATCTCTTCAATGTAGAACGATCCTACATATAGTATATCAACTATATCAACGTTTTCTGATTCTATTTTGTTTTACAACAAGTAACAATAATAAGGCTTATTTTCTAATAAAACTAAGTTTTATTCCTTTTTTTGTCGTTTTAATACAACTTGCAATTAACGTTTTTAACCATAAAGTGGTTGTTTCTTTCATTACAGTTGAAATCCTCTGACTGCACCGCTTTTCTACGATTCTCATTGGTTTAAAATATCCATGACGTCAGATAATGTTTCATCTGCATCACATCGTATTGAGATGGTGATGTAAATCAGACTTGTCAATGAATTTGCTGCCTACCTTCAAATTACATTCTTCCAGCGACAGCAAACAAGGCGAATGTCGTCTCAGAATATTGCCAAAGCTCAATAAAACGATATCGTATTTAACGACAAAAGAATCGGTTTGAGAAGCCACTTTCCTCTGATTAAAGCTATTAACATATGGACAATAGGACTGCATAAAAAGCAAAATCAAGAAAACAAGACAAAGCATTTACTTCATGGTTAGTTTAAATGGGCAAGCATGTCTTAAAATATCAAAAATTTCATTAATTAATAGAATTCTGAATTAATAATTGTAATATTTGTAAACAATCTTTTTTGAATTTTTAGACTATTGCCTTGATAACTACAATAATAAATACTTTCTTTCTTCTTTTTTTTACAGATAAATCTTCTCTGCTGACAAAAAGTGAAACTATTTCCAGACATTAGTTAAACTACATTAGTAAAATTTTAAAATCGTTAACTTTATTTAAGCTCTATTTTCTAGAAGAGAATAAAAGCATATGTGTTCATCTTAAATGGGTTTATTTATGTATTACTAAATATTTTATTTTATTTTAACATGTGCATACATGATTATTATTCAGATTTAAATATGGGAAAGGAGAAAAAGAGCAGATTCCTTTTAATTGTTTTTGGTAAATAAAGTAAGTCAGAAAATTGTCTTACATTTAAATTTTTCAGTAAATAAAAACCATTATCTTAATGAAATAAAATTCACCATTTAAAAAAACCAAAAAGTTACATCATTTTCTTAAGTGTTACAACTTAGCTCAAAATGAATAATAAAGTTCGAGTACAGTACGAATCAAAAGTATTCATTCACGATTCAAATCTATGCCTATATACAATATGAAAATGAAAGAAACAGTACCATAGTTAATATAGAGCAAAACAGTATCTTAGTACTTAATTATAATGAAGGCTTATAGTAATAAAATAAGAAACATCATTGTAAAAAAATTCTTAAGTAATGTAGTTATGAAAATTTTTATTCAAAGGAATATTCTTATTTATTTACCTTATTATCATCTACTTCCTTTAGTGCTTAATTTTTCAGGAGAATATATGATTCAAATTTTAGAAAATTAGGGATCGTTTTCTAAAATATTTTAAATGTTAGAAAACATTTTCCAATGAAATAACTTTTCCAAACTGTTGAATAAATCCTTTTTATGCAATTCTCTCTCTTGACAGCTGTGTATACTTTAAATTATAGACCCTAACCTTCGTAGTGTGTCTGTAAATTGACAAACAAACAAGTCAAACTTACTCTCTATAAATGAATTTAATAACCACAATGGTAAAATTTACTGAATTCTTAAAATAGCTATTAATATTCTTTAGTGTAAGATGCTATAAGAAATTTACATTCATTCACTTGAATAAGACATTGTAATATTAGTAATTATTATGAAGGTTTATTAGTGCTTAGCATCAAATAGTACATCAATAGTTCCTTAAAATATCTTTTTTTTTACAAATCAAAGCTATGATTAACTTAAAAATTTAACACTGCTACAATAAGCTTATAATGAATTTCATCCCATCAACTGTAATAGGAAATATTAGTACTTTGATTAGATTCTGTTTTACCATATGAAAATAACTGCTTTTGTATATTTCTTTTTTTTTCAGATTTACTTATATTTCTTATATATTTTTTAATTTCTTACTTTTAATAAAGTGCTAAAAATAAGTGTTAAAATATGAATACGCAAAAGTTTTCAGGTTTCAGTTGGTAATTTATTTTTTCAGAGAAATTTGATTGCAACTAATTTAATAACTAACGGCGGGAGGTGAGCTGTAAGACATTTGAATATCCATAATCTTTGTCTTCTCTGAAAGCAGTTTTTATAAATAATAGACTATATTCTTAAGTCGCAAGCGAGAAAACTCCAAAAAATTGCACCCGAGCATCCCCTTTAGGACTTAGTATACTTTAGAGTAAGACAATGCTTATCATAGTGAATGCTTCCAAGATCGATTCCAGCTACTTCAGAATAATGGGTTATGAACAATGTGCTTCTAATTTTTCTCTAATAAATGAAGAGACTCCATAGAGTTTTCTAGGATCATTGAAGTTATGACACATGCATAAAACCCTATGATATGTCATGCCAAAAGGCAGTAGTATGCTGTAAACGTCAAAAAGTCTTAAAATAAAGCCTGTTCCAAACAGGCTTTTTATACGATGCCAAGATAACAATCAAATAGATGGATATACAGGAACATAGAAGTGAAAGTAGTAGTTCTTTCTTGTCGCTGTTCATCATTTATCATTATTATGTTCAAACGCGAAGCTATTCCATTAAACAGCGCTTACAATTTTTATATAAATTCTTACAACTTTAATTCAAACTATCTCACTTGCTTATTGTAAATCTCAATTGTACAAACCTTCATATTTATGATGTAATTAAAACAATCAAGGCCCATCCTTCGTTCGTTGTCATGAAAATAAAGAGGGATGTCCAAAGGCTATTTCATTTTGACGATGAAGCAATTCTAATGTAAATAATTAATAAAATACGAATATCCTTCTTTCAGGATTAATTTAAGAATATTCTTTAGAAACTAGAACAGAATGTTTCGTTAAAAATATTTTTCAAAAAATGATCATGAAAATAAATTAAATGAAGAGATTTGTTAAATGAGTTGAATGTTCACATTAGTTTTGCATATAATTGTCACAATAATGTTCTAAAAGCTAACCAAACAAAATTTCTAATATACTTTCAAAATGAATTTACTTGTTGATTTGTGTTCGTAATAATGCTATTTTATTACGGTCAAAAAAAAAACAAAAAGAAAAAAAAAAACTTGTGAAGTTGACAAAATGATAAAATATATGTGTGTCTAAATTATGCTTTAATGTTACAGAAGCTGCTAATCAATTATGATTCATATTAAAACTGTTATCTTTTTTGGCGAGTTTTTATTTTAAGATAACTTGTGCATTTTTTTTATAATTTCCCATTTTCTCTCCCTGATCCCGAATAATATTACGATATTATGCAGTTTTTAACGATGATAAATACAAATTTAATATATTAATTACATTAAATTTTTCAGTTTCAGTCGAGCACACAAATTCCTATTTATATGAATGAAAACTTGATTTTCCAAAAAAATATCTCTAAAAATAATAATTTTTAGAATAAATAAGTGTCATTAATTAATTACAGTATGTATTAAACGTTTTTTATTTTTTTATGGGAAAATTTCTAGATTAAGTAAACACGTGTTCAATCCAATCCAATCATGAATTATTAAAAATAATCCTATGCTATAAATAAAATCAACCAAATGTTTCAGGAAATGAAAGAATTTTTTATTTCTAGATAATTTAAACTGTGACTGTCATTCAAAGAGTGGCAAAATTAAAAATCTGATTATTCATTTTACTGGGGACAAAAGATTTATCTTTTGGAAATACATAAAATAATCTGTTCCAGAAAAATATTTTGATTCAAAAGTTTTAGGTAACATATTTTTGTCATAAAAACGGGTAAATATTTGTTGTTGTTACTAGTGACATTTGAACAAGCCAAGCTTGATATTCTTTGGCTATGCAAATTTAAGTCAGTTGGGAGCGTCTTTCGCTTAATCAGAGCGGCATGAAGGTGAAAGTATGAAGGCAAATATTTAAATAATTATAATAAAAAATCATATATGATAAAACAGTTTTAAATGAAAAATAATTTTAGTAATAATTATATATTCCGTAAGAATTTATTTCTCATACATAGCAAAAATTCAAAGGATAATTTTTTTAATTAAATACCTCGTACAACAATATTTAATATACAAAAAAACCTACTTTGATAATTTCAATTCTAAGAAAAAAGTAAATTATGTAAGTAAACGTAGAAACTGTTGTGACAAATATTTTCTAATCCCTCTCTTTATTATTGTTATCATTAAATATCAATGAAGCTTCTTATAAAGCGATAAATTATCAGTCGTCTTGTTTACATTGGATAAAAAAGTGAAAGCAATTGATAAATATAATTTTGGGGATAGCAGCAATATCATTTACTGTTGGTAATTGGAAAATTGTTCAGAACACAATATTGTGTTTTTTATAGATTCTGAAACTACTATTTTGTTAGATATAAAAAAAATCTCAAGGCATAGTGAAAATTCTCTAATTCATTCCTATGGAATGAAGTTAATTAGACTAAAAATGTCTAGGAAAAACATTAATCATCAGTACTTTTTCTATACTCTTGAATCCAAACTGCCAGCCTTTGTGTAGTTTTTGGAAATTAAGGAAATGAAGGCTTCAAAGGAATCATTTTTGCACTGAATTAAAAAAAATAATAAATTTAAAAATATTCCACAACTACATCGCTTTTTGTATAGTTGTGCATCTGTCGGTTAAAGGTGGATTGCTCAACAAAAATAGTCAAATTAATTCTTGGCCACGATCTGTTGAAGCTTGTTGCTTTCGTTTAACAATTAGATACGACTAGTTGTTGAAGCATTGATATCTTAGTGGAGTCCAGGATTAGGCTTATTGCCTTTATTAGCCATTATTAAGGGCATATTGCCTTTATAGCAGGATTAGGCTCAGTGCCACCAAGGAGACATGGATTGTGACAGGGATAGGGACCTCAGGCACTGAACAATTGTTTTGAAATTTTAAGAAGACAACTCTTCAGAAGCTAATTTTAATTATTTTTATGCTTCTTTTTCATTAATGGGATGTTTATCAATTAATAGCAAAAATATTGAAGATGGGAGTAGGATAAAAAAATTGTCATTTTAAATATGAAAAATTGAATAATAATATCTGAATGAGAAATATAACATGATTTTAAATATATAAATTTTCAATGTCAATTCTAAGAAAATTTCTAAAAATTTCAAATAATAATATTTAAAAAGCATCGAAACATATAACAAAATATAATTTTATTCTTTTTCTGTAAATTTCTGTGTTTGCTTATGCTTAATTAATAATCAGAAATTATTTTTTTGAATAACTTATCTCAAAAACAATTAAATATTTTATGAATTGTTCTTTACAATGCAATTAATTTTTTAATATTTTTATTCAATATCACCCAATATAATATTCTTGAAAATATTTACATTCATCAAAAAATTGTAAATATTTGGCAGTTTATTTTTCAAAACTATGACTGAAATTATTCATTAAGCCATTTTTGATATTTTTGATTAAGCTATTTTCTTAAAATATAATTTTTTCTATTTAATTTATATTAAAAATTTCCTTATATGAGAAATATCCAATGTCTAATACTCTAAAAAGAAATGATAAATTTAATTATTTTATTCTTTTAGTAATATAAATGCAATAAAATTCTTTCAATAAAGTCCAAAAAAGTGGCAAAATATTAATACATATTTTCTTAATTCTTAAATTAATGTTATTTAAAAAAAAACATTGAATAAAGTGTTTAAATTTTATTAAAGATACTAATATAAAGAGCTATTGTAGACAACAAAATAACAAAAAATGATAATTTAAAATTTCTTTATTTCACCCTTATCAAGAAAATTGTTTCTTCTATATAAACTAAGATATTTATATATACATAACAAATTCGAAACAATATACAATATGTTCATATTTCCATCATTGCAAGCCTTTTTGTTTTTCAAACAGAACAACAGAAACTAATAGTTAATACATTGCATTTCAAAATACGAAGCAAATAAAAATGATTTATGCATAATGCCAACATCAGAAAATAATACTCTTAAAACATAATCAAATATTGAATTAAAAGTGTAAGTAATGTGTAAATTTAATTTTTAAATGTAAATTAGGCTATTACCATCAACTATTTATGTTTATAAATATTAAATATACATGAAATTTAATTGTACTATAAATTATTTAATAATTATTTAAATTTAATTATTAAAAACATTTCTAGCTTTTAATGCATAAATTATTTTCTACAAAATAGGTATTGTAAAAATCAGTTAGCAAACAAATGCAACTTAAGTGTTAAAATTATTCATTAATTATTTTCACCATATATTTATTTCATACGGTAATAATAATTATACAATATATATATATATATATATATATATAAATAATATATAATATCTATATATATTTATATTATATATTATATATATATATATATATATATATATATATATATATATATATATGTATGTATATATATATTATATATATATATATATATATATGTATATATATACAATATATATATATATACAATATATTATATATATATATATTTTTATTATTATTATTATTGTTGTTGTTATTATTATTGTGCATTTGTTTTTCACAAATGAAATTAAAAAATTAATAAATAATATTATTTTGAAATATAAGTCTTAATCAAATATTGAAGTTGGAACGGAAACTAACTAAATTTTGATTATTTATGGGTCTTATCACAAAATGACCATTATATAAACAACAGTTGGCATTTAGCACATAAAAATATATGAAGAAGAATATCTTCAAATAAACGCAATATGCTTTAAGGATTCCAGAAAATCATTGTTTTAAGCACAACAAAAGTAAGCGCCTGTTTTTCATAGTAAATTAGTTTCTAAAAATAAAATTAACCCACTTTATTCACATTTAGAAATTTATTAACATTAAAAAAAAGTCATATGTACGTTTATTAAGAGACTGTGTGCTATATTTTACACCTTTTTTGACATATAATAAATCAATATCTGAAAGGAAGCTCAACCATCCAGAGTAAAATCAAGATTGCACTTCGTATATGCATGTAAATAATTATTTTTTAATGAAGATTTCAATGAAACAAAGATTTAATGATAAACTCAAACAGTTAGTTTTTCAAAAAGTTTTGAATAGAAAACTTCACCTAATTAAGTTAGTAAATTGGTGAGAATTGCATATATCTCCCCTACAACATGAAGCCTTAATTGATGTGTAACTTACAATTCATTTGACAGTTGAGATGACATGAGCGGGAACTATTCTCACATGTTATGAAGGTTCAAAACAATAGAATCTTAATGCGATTTTTTATTGGTTTCAACACGCACATGCAATTGACAACAACTCCAGACAAAAGAAGTTTCGGTCTAGTAAGGAAGATTAGTTAAAATAAAATTACAAAAAAGTAACTGTTTAACTCATACTCATTGCATTTCCTATAGTACATTGATAAATATCTAGTCATCTGATGTACATTCGTTATAATGAATATATAATTTTAGAACAAAATTTTAAGGATTTGCATTTCTCTCTATAAATTTAACTTGATTGAATAATGGAGAAGGTATTCCTATTTAAAAATGCTTAAATAATATAGAATATATTGTTTTAGGAAGCATATAAAGCATTCTTACTTGGAAAACGATTTTAGCGCAAATAATTACATTAATAATTATTAGTTTAATTTAATTATATTCAGTTTTTAAGAATACTGAATTTATAATAGGTAAGTGTGCATGCAATTATATAAAAAGGTTATTTTGATTGTTATTTGAGAATAAAATTTAGTGTTTACAAAATGCGATGAACAAAAGAAAAATATTTATTTATTTAAAATTTAAAATAATTCAGCCATACTAACTTAAATATAAGAAATATTATAGTAATGCGTTGTTCACAATTTATATTTGATAGATTTTTTGTTTGTAACTTTTTTTATTTTTATGTAACTGAGCAATAATTTAAATGCAATTGTGCAATAATTTAAATCAAAGTTATGCAATTGTGCAATAATTTAAATCAAAGTTATGCAATTGTGCAATAATTTAAATCAAAGTTATGCAATTGTGCAATAATTTAAATCAAATAAATTGAAAGTGTCAAAAAAAGTTTTAAAACATATTATTTTTCATACGACATGTTATTTTTTTGCTTAGAATTGATTATCAATTTGTTAAAAAAAAAAAAAAGGCATATAAAAATAAATGCAACATAAAAACATTTAAAGTTTCCATTATTTTAATTTAAATGATTTTTAATATATATATATATATATATATATTTTTATATATATAAATATATATATATATATATATATATATATATATATATATATATATATATATATATATATATATATATATATATATATATATATATATATATAGGAATTTTACCCAATGAAATATAATTTCTAATGAAGATGATAGTAACTTATTTAATATTTTATGGAATCAATTGTTGTGTTATAGAAAAACAATGTACTCATAAATATTTTAAGACAATATAATATTTAAAATATAGAAGATTGTATTTAATTAAGGAGAGATGAAGTCACGCTCTTCGCACAGCGTAAAGAATACAGAAGAACATCTCTTTTTTAAGTTAATAAGTACATCTTGAAAACAAAGAATAGTTAAGAGCACCACGATAAAATTATATATATATATTATTTAAGAGCTGATTATTCTCAATTAAACAAGTTCCATCATAGTCTTTTGCAATGATGAATCAATTCATCATAACCTGTTGATTTGTAACAAATTGAATTTGATGCGTCACTGATTAACAATAATCAGTTTCGTATTACAACTAGAAAGCTACATTAATTGCACATAAAAATACTGTCAATCAGTCCATGATCAAATCAGTAATTTCACCGATATAGAATTCATATCGATAAATCAAACTTTCTTATGGATTTTGTAGGCGATCCCTGTGCAAAATGGACGCTAAAGGATCATGTCTGTGGTGATGCTGGCTTAAATTCAAACTTTGTCTCTGTTCAGGGTGGTGGACATTACCGGACGAATGGTTGTGATGGTGGTGGTGGTTATGGTGATGCCTTGGGGAAGGAGTCCGGCTGGAATCGGAGGTAGTGGATACAGGCGCCGGACTCATACAGCGGGGTGATCCGGGAGAACTACCTCCTTCAAAAGATCCAAAACTGCCATTGGTGTTCTCTCCATCATCAGTGGTCTCGCCTGGACCCCCTCTGTGGTGATCCGAGGAAGAAGAGGAGAGTCTGTGGTGAAGGGGCCCTCCACCGTTGTGGACCCCCTGGGATCCGGCGAGGTGGGTGCCATGGATACCCCGCTGAGACGTTCCTCCCGGATGCTGGTGATGAGACATCTGCTGTTGCTGCATTTGTTGCTGCAGAAGTCTAAAACGGAACGAGAAAAAGCTTAATCTTGCTGTCATAATTATTATAAGATTAAAAATTAAAATAAACATTTTTCCCGAGTAAAAATATTTTGTTTTTGAGCAAAAATACACTCCAGTTTATGAAGGCATAATTTATCTGATGACAACAATTTATTATTGTATCAATATGCAAATATTTCTTAAAAATATCTAAAAAGAATTAATGAATTGATGGCGTATTATTTAAAGAAATTGCTGCAATAGGTACAAAAAATCATGTTGAAAGAAATTTTAATTTTATCGCTTCACTCTTTTTTAATTCAAGGGAATCTCATTATGTTTCAGTGAATTCGAAAAGTAATTTATGGAAGAAATAAAATACTCGAATAAAAGTAGGAAACTTGCTTCTGGGAAAAAAATAGGTACTAAAACATTCTACTCATAATAAAGAATTTAAAATCAATTTTTTTTATATTGCTTGCCAATATAATACTTTCTTATATAAATTTTTTTAATTATAAAGAAAAAAACAATTGACTTAAAATAATTCAATTCATAGTATTGTATTATTACTTTATTCCTAATCTGTTATAGAGTTTCATGAAAATTTTGTTAGCGTCTAGAAAATAATATTAAATAAATAAAAGATGAATCTTATAATTCAATTAAAAAAATCAAGATGCAAAATGAAAATTTTAATTATTTTATATTTCACTTATTCTTTCATGCTTGGAAAACTTATACCAACTAAGCAAACTAATATTTCTAGTTGCATATTATTCAAGCTTGATTGGGGTAGTCTTTCTAAGCCATTTGATTAAAACATTTTATCGAGTTTGAAAAAATAAGATAAAATTTCTATCTATCACATTACATGTTTATTGTTGCAAAATAAGAAATATTTTTTATAGAAATGTATATTATTACATGCATTCCTATTATTTAAAATTTTCAGAATCAACTGCTTTATTTAATAATATGTATCTATCATTTCAATTTATTAAATTCCAACATTTTACTAGCTCTTATTGTTTTTATCGCTTATGAATAAAATAAATAAAAAGGTATAATATAAGTGATTGACTATTTTATATTAAAATTAAACTAACATATCACAGCAAGCAAATATTCTATGAAATAAACTATAACAAATTTCAATCGAAAATACCATTTTTACTACATTTATTTTAAAATGTTATGTTTTCTATAATTAAATTTCAGATATGAGTGTGTATCACGTCAAAATGACAAAATCAAACTTGATTGTGTGTTGCATTTCATACATAAAAACTTTTTCTAAGACGTTAAGATGAATCAAAAACAAAAAAAGTATTCAAATAACATCAGATTTTTTTAACTACAGTGCTAATTATTGCATTAAATAAAAGTTTGGATCAAATTAGTTGAAAAAGACATTGAACTTTCTTATTTGATTCAAAATCTTTAACATCAGAAATTTATTTAAAATTTGAAAACTTCCCATTTTTTAATGTAAGTTTATAGACAATATTTCTTGACCATTTAGAAATTTTCTTCATCAAGTACAGAATTTATGTAAGAAAAAGTAAATTCTTATCATTTGTCTAAATTGTTCATACATAGTTGCTTCAATATAACATATTTTATAAATAAGAAAACAATTTTTCTGAAGAAATTATTTAGAAAACAGTACAATTGAATATGAATACGTTGTTATAATAAAAAAAAATCAACCTTGAAGAAGATGTTGCTTTTCTTCTTTGCTTTATCACTGTTAACAAAAAGTTAATAGGAAATTTTCCGAGTTTTAGGATTTGTGTGTGCGACATGTTAAAAAGTTACTTTATCCATAAAATATCCTTAAAAAATGCAAATTTGCAATAGTTACTTTACTTAAAATAAACTTACATCAAGTTTCAACAATTACTCTAGTTTTTTCAATTAATTTGCCTTATGAAATTTTAAAGTCAAATTTTATAACAATACAATACCCTAACAAGAAGAACGTATATATATATATATATATATATATATATATATATATATATGTGTGTGTGTGTGTGTGTGTGTGTGTGTGTGTGTGTGTGTGTGTGTGTGTGTGTGTGTGTGTATGTATATATTGTGCATGTAAGCAATTTTTGTCACAAATTAAAGATAAATGAGTTACAACACGAAAAAGTTACTTAGAAAGCTATCGATTTCTCCTTAAATTATACTACGAACCATAACTGAAATAATAATACAAAGCAAATAGACAAAATTATTAGCAATGCATCAATTATCGTTCGAAAAAGAAGCATTTACCATTTCCCGTATCAACAATTTCGAACTTTTTTCTAAAATTATTAGCCACCTTTTCTGCTTTTCTTTTCAATAACTCTTCAAACTGATGTACTGACGGATGCTGATTGCTTTTGCACAATGGTATCTTTTCGGAAATATGTCATCTATATCATGCAACGGTTGGATTATTTTTGGAATCTATTGTATTTCTATTGAGCTCTGAAGCAAACTGCTTTTTTTGTGACAACACATGAAAGCATAAGCGTTTGTCATTACCATTCTAATAGCTATATGATTATCAAAACGAGGAGAATAATAAGGATGCTTCATTTTCTGTATTTGCTTTTGCATTTGTATAAAAAATCTTTTACAATTGGTATTTTTTAACTATTGCAGAAGCTAAATAGAAGCTATTATTGATTAGAAGTAATGCTCATTGAAGAATAGTTGACACGATTCCACTGTCTAAAACTTTTACATTTGAATGTCCCATTCCACACATTTATGTATTAAAATCATTTATGTGAAATTTTAAGTTTTATTTTCAAAATTTTGTGAATGTTTTTTTTTAATTTAAAAAGGTCTGAGTCAATTTTTCATAGTGTGGAATTTTTTTGTTAAAAGAATAATATTTTTAATCATATTCTTCTACTGACGTAACTGCTACAATTAAATTTAAGGCTAACATTTTGACAATGATTTCTTAACAAAATAAATGAGTTACCAAGTGTTTTTCTCATTTGGTGCATAAAGTTTTAGGTTTTCAACTTATTACTGAAACAAGAAATGTAATGATGCTGAAATTTTGGAGAAGAGATTTTTGTATGTAGAAATTTAAAACCATATAAATAGCATTGCTCAATTTGATTTTTAAAATTTTTATTTTGGGATTATAATCTAATGTTAGCTCTGACAAAATCTAATACCTATAAAATTTACTTCCAATAATATTTTTTATTAATAATTCTCTCGTTTTAGGGTAAAAAACATTTTTTCAGATTTTTCTCTCAAAATTCACTAAATTGTTTTGATTTTTAGTTTTTTTAAATGCAAAATGGAGTTTTAATTCAAGTTCATTTATTCAAATTATAATTTATCTGTTTTTTTAACAAGTTAGTAAGAGCTTTGCCATTGTACCAAGATTTTCAAGCTAAAGTTGAATGACTTGACATTTGTGACGAGGTCAGCACATTTACTTTGTTATCAACATAAAGAATTTAGAAAGATCGAGAATCAACTCTTTAAGATTTCTGTCATCAAAAGCAACATTCTTTCCAATCAACTTACCTCTGTTTGAGTCTTTATATACAAACAACAACATCAACAGGAAATGAAAAAGAGGTTTCTAAGCATTTGCTTATACGAAAAAGAAATTCACCTATTCTCAAATTTTTTGCTCTGATTAAAAAAAAAAAAAATTAAAACATAGGAATACATCTTCAATGGAAAACGAAAGGCTTATACAGGTTCCTTGTTGTTTATTGATTTGAAAAATATCTAAATACTCTTATTTCTAAATATTCCGCCTCTATCTTCAAAACCAAAATAGATATCGATTAACTTAATGAGGTTGGAAGAGTGCGAAGTATTATCGCTAACATATCACTGCTTCCCCTTGTAGTCACGTAACGATTTGATGGGAGTTGCGAGCTCAAACAAACCTAATTTGGCGGTAACCAATACGTGATTGAAAGTGATGATCACACCTATCCGACCGATCTTTCCAAAATTCCAGCGGTTCGCATATGAAATTATTGAGAAATGGAAGGTGTTGGCGAACGCCAATTAACAATTTGTTGCTGTGATATAGGATGGGGGGAGTGTGTAGGAGGGAGCCCCACGGATTGTTCGGTAATTTAAATTGAAAGTTTTCCCCGGAAGTTGTTAGAAGGATGTGAGAGGAATATGAATTTTAGTTATGATTCGCTTTTGAAGCCCCAGGGGTAGCTGAGATATCGTAAGCCTGAATGAAGGAAAAGACTTCCTCAACGTTCCCATGGAACAAAATTAACTTTAATTTAGCTTATGGAAGGAAGATTCCAATGATTCCTTATGACACCATTGTCCATTGATTTAATTCTCTTTTTCTTACGCTTATTCACAATGGAATTTGCATTTTGATTGGAATGAGGGAAAAAAAATTCAATCGTTCGATTATTTTATGCGAGTTTTTTCATTCCCCTCTTTTTAATGTTTTAACTCTGATATGCGCTATTTAAATGCTCATTTACTGAATTAATTTTAATACTATATAATATTAGCACTTTCATAAACTAGGAGCTAAGTTTTTTTTTAGTTGATGCTTTTTTTTGTATAATAGGAAATATATGAAAATTCGCATCAATTATAAAAATATAAAACTAAATTTCCTAAAAAAATTTTAATTTTTATTAAAATTTTCGGAATATATGATAGGAGCATTTACATATTTCGATAAAAAAAAACATTATATAAAGTTATATTTAATACAATGTAAAAAAGAAATGAAAAAAATGGCATTTTGAAATTAAGAAATTTTTTTACAATTTAAAGGATTTACAGAAATTATAAAAAAAATCAGCTTATTTTTTCTCATCTTTCTTATAAGTCATACTATTTGAACTAAACATTCTCATTTAAAATATCAAGAGTTGATTTCATTGTGACTTTTTGCTTTTATATTTGAAGCGTTATTTTAATATAAAATCTTGAATTGCATTTGCTATTTATAATAAAAAATTTGTTGAATACAGCGCATAAACTATACAAAATGTCCTCCCACTTATACTGTTAATATATATAAAGATAGAGAGGGAGAGAGAGAGAGAGAGAGAGAAGATATACATGCATGTACGTATGCATTTAAATTTCAAAGCTAAAAAATGTGTGGTTAAAATTAAGTATAAGAATATAAAAATTTCAACTAAAAAAAACTCCTTCATATAATAAATAATACAATTAATATTTTTATATTTAAATTATGTATTCATAATTCACTTTTACATATCTATATTTTATAACTATATCATCTTATGATATAACTTATTTTAAACACATACATATCAGCAAATTTTCTTATATCAATTTCTTTAATTTTATAAAAATGATAAAATTCAGCTTATGGACATTTTTCATATGAACGTATTTATTTATATATTTAAATTACATTTACATTGTATACATATAAATGCTCTAAGTTTATTTGATAGGAAGTTTGATAAAAGAAAATTTCTGAGTAAGTGTGCTATTTTGAATTTTTCTTAGTAATAATAAATTAATACTCTCGTTTAGCTAGAACAATAAGAAAAAATATTTGCATATTTCTATATATCAAATGCTATTTAGGATTAAGCATCTCTTTCATGTTAATAATACCTTCAATTCCATCAAAATTATTCATAATTATTTTAAATTCTTCAAGAAGCACATTTCAAACTGAATATTTAACGCATCTTGTTATATCTAAATACAAATGAATTTTAATTATACTTTAAAATTTACTCTAACATGTAACATTTACATCACATATTTTCGATATCAGTTCATTATGATTATTAAATTTAGTTGAAAAAATTAAAAAAGGCTGATTCTTACATCATAGGTGAATTGAAATATAATGTATAAGATTTATTATTAATTTTCTCTTCCCCAATTTAAAAAACAATACAATTTAAATAATATTAACTCTGATCTCTTTATATCTATATAACACATAATTTTCATTCACATAATTGATAAATACATGAAATTGAAGAGGTGTGAAAACGTATCTGAATAATTAAGGTATTTGAAATAAAATTTTAAAATTCAAGTATGTAAAATATATGTAAAATTTCCTATGCGTAGTGTGCATTTTCATGTTTTTTAAATATTAAAAAAAATCCTAACATGCTTTTTGCTCATTTTCAAAAGGGATTTTAGAAATTGTAAATTCATTTGTATTGATGCCAAATTTTTAAAGACGTTGCTATAGAATCCTATTTTGAGTTTTAATGGTGCAATTTTACTATGCCTAGAATGGGATGGATATTTTTATAATACAAATATTTAAATCATTTTTACCAGACATTAAAGAGTTTTCATATTATTTTAGTATTAAAATTGTAAATAATTTAATTTTATATCCCAGCGTATATTATTTCATTATGATAATTTACTAAGACTCAATTTTTAGATACCTGTTTTTTAATTATGGAAATAAAATTTATTAAATTATTCTCTGTTTTAATGTTGATTCCTCGTACCATCTTGTCCGTTAATTTAAATATCATTATATTCCGAACTTTTGCATATGCTAACATTGCTAAACATGTATGTATACGTTATTGTTATTATAAAACGTATGTTAGTACAGGTTTTTAATATTATTAATAACAAAGGAAAAGCAAAAAATTAAATTTTTATCACAAACAAATATGATTATAAGATCTTCAAACTTGAGAGATGGTGAAAGTAATATTTATATCAATTTAGTTTTTTAAAAAAAAAGTGCAAACATCAATATTTTGAATGTATGTTTTTTTTTAATAATTGTATAGTGAAATTTTGTGTGCTACACTTAAAAATATTGTATTATTTTACACAATTTCAATAAAGTTATAATTTTCACAATTTTTAACTATTTTGGTTATGAAAATGATTAATTAAAAAACAATGTAAACTTAATTTTGAAAAGAGTGATTTATTTCACCATTACTTTCATTCTGTGATATAATTATTAAATGGCTATTTATTAAAAATTATGTCCCATCTAATCTAAAGTTGTCACGGATATATTAAATACATTGTATGTAAATCTTTCCTTTATCTGGATCTTAAAAGAAAACATATCTCTCACGGCTCTCTTAAAAATATAAAAATAATCTTAATGAACTGTAAAAATAGCTCGAAAATTATGAGTGAATCATTTAAAACCAATACTGCATATCAAACATTTGTTAGACACGTGACACCTGTACCTTAGAAATGTCACACTATCATTGATTAATTTATTATGTATTATAAGAAAGAGACAGAGAGAGAGAGAGAGAGAGAGGGGAAAAAAAAAGACTTCTCATAAAAACTATTTGTTCAGAGAAAAAAATACTTCTTTTAATAAACACTCAATTCTAGGAATGTGTTAGGCCTTAAGAGAAGTATGAAAAAAAATAAATAAATAACGTTTCACTCAAAGTACTCTCGTGATGGTTAAAGAAATCAATAGGCTATTGATTCAGCTGATATAGAAAAGAAGGAAATCTGTCCACAGGACGTACCAAAGAGAGAATCAATAATCACAGGAGAAACCGGACAACTGTTTAATAGTAATTACAGCTGGGTGCTCGAGTGTAAAATGGGACCGGACAAAAGATCCGGTAAACGCTCCCGATGTGAATCGATAAACAGTTGGAATTATGGCCCACACCACTTTCTGCGTTTCAAAAAGACACGCCCCCTCCCTCTTCACCTTCGCACTCCCACAATGGGTGAGCTTTCATACATTTTTCTCGTCCGATATCCGAATCATAGGAAGGTACAGTAAATGACGAGGTTAGACCAAAAGAGTTATTGTAAGCTGCAGAATGGAGCAAAATTCATTCGTTCTTTATTCTTTTTGTGTAGACACATGCGTTGTGCTTGGGCGATTACAGGAGTACACGCTGTTCAGTATTCCTGTATTTATCCTTATATAATCTACTTCTAATTATGTGTTTGTTTTCATTTTGTTGTGCTGCCAATCGCTCAGTCAAAAAGAAATCTGCATCCGAACAAAACATCAGTTTCGTTTTCGAATACAGGCATTTTATTATCTATTTTTTTTTTTTTTATTTACAGGTGCTCATTTATTTGGTTATGAGGTTATTTGGTGATATCAGTGAATTGAATTAAAATATTTATTTGATTAAAATAATTCATTAACAGAAAATCACAGATCTTTTAAAAAGTTTTTCTAACTATTGCTTGCATGTGATCTTAAATTTTGAGAGATATGCATTTTAATAAATGAATAACTTGATTTTTTTTAATATTACCGATATCAAAATTGAAAAAGATAACTATTAATCTAAATGCTCAATCAAAACTGTCATACTATTAAATGCATTTAATATGTATATAACTGAATTTAATAATATGACAGTTTTTTTTATACTTTTTGATACTATGAAATATTTCTTTAATTTTTTAATGGATGAAATTTAAATAAGGCTTACTCATTTATATATATATATATATATATATATATATATATATATATATATATATATATATATATATATATATATATATATATATATATATATATATATATATATATATATATATATATATATATATATATATATATATATATATATATATATATATATATATATATATATATATATATATATATATATATATATATATTCATAAAAGTGCATATATATTATACAAGAATTCATAATCATCATTAATAAATTTTTATAAAAACTGTGCCCATAATTTTAAAAAATGATACAAGTTAAATGAAACTTTTAGTATTAGTAAATTAAATAAATCCACTAATAATATCTTCATAGCTATAACAAACGTATAAAATTAATTAAGAAATCGTTTTTAGTATGTGATATATGTATGCATGTATATATATATATATATACACACACACACAAATAAACAGAATATGGTAGCAGGATATTATTTAAATAGTGCATTACTGAAAACGGTGTGTTCATAATGGTGGAAAGTGGGAGAAATTTTGCGTCAGATCGAAGGGGGGAAATGTGTCAGAAATGAGTTAAAATAACATTTCCTCCTCATATAAACCAAATTCCTTAGTTGATACGGAAAACATCTTATTTGAGTACCTTAGTTTAAAACAAATATAAACGATTAATTGACGTTTAATTACATCATTTCTTGCGTCCTAATGACCTCATTGTTTTTTCTTTATCTAGAGTAATTGCCTGGCAGCCTGAATATCCAATGCTATCTTTTCCAGCTGACTGCACACTTTTTTGAATTTATGTTCTTCTCTCCTATTACGAAAAGTTTCTTAGCTTAACTGCAACCGAATTCCACATTCAATTTATGCGGGAAATCTCTAACGACTCATTGATCTGGATAAAAAACTTTTAGTTGGTTTTAAACGTGTATTGTTGCTATTCAATCGAATAAAAAAATGAAATATTATGTATGTTAAAACTCAGTGTCTTAATGTATATATTAAAATGAAATGTATATATTAAAATACAGGACATTTAATTAATAATTCATATAAGTTAATAGAAATTTAATTATAATTGATAAAAATTAACTGTAACTGTTATTTTAATACCTCAAATAGTGATATAATCTCTTGAATAATATTATATATTGAAGTATATATAGCACAAAATGTTATATTATTATAGAGAAAAAATTTTTTTATGATAGATGAAAGTGTCTATGTAATAATGATATGATTAAAACTAAGATTTTTTTTATTTTATTTATTTTTGGAACTTTATTTAGAAAATATAAATTTATATGTGAGGAAACAAAAATATTCGCGAAATCTTATTCTTAACTTTTTCAATTGTTAAATGAAATGGAAATAGAGTTTTCTTTTATATCTATATAAGTTACACGTGAGAAAACATTATTACTTCTTACTATGTATTTATGCATAAGGAAATAAATAGAAAGTTTCCTTATTTTAAAATGTCTTGATTTAAAACTAATATCAATTTTTATTTTGATTTTATTGAATAAAAATTATCTCCGTTACTTTTCTTAAATTATTTTTATTACTTCTGACTTTGTACCTAATCGCCAGACATGTATTTTCAGTAAATGTCAAAAACAACTTGCCATTTAATGTCTCAAGGTAACTCTATTGTGATCATTTCATCAAGGAAGTGTATATTAAAATTGTGTCATTGATAAAACATAGTTAGAGAATCTGAATCATTACTGCTCTCAAATCTCTCTCAGTGTACTTTTATTATTGATTAATTAAAATGTGTTAACATATTCACAGACCACTAATTTTTGAATCCATTTTCTTTCCCTTAGCTAGTAAATATAGAAACAAATTTTAGTTTCGTTGACAAATAAGACAAAAAAAAATTAGTATGAAATATTTACTTTATTTTATGCTTGGTGAATAAAAACTTCTCTTAAGAAAATATTATTTCTATTCAGTATACTTAATATAATTGATACCTACTTGTATAATCTTTATCAATTCCCGAATTCTCAACTAAAATATGAGAAATCTCTTCACTAAGCAAGTCTTAATTTTGTTAGAGTTATTATAATTTCATTTTATCTTTTTTTTTATCTTAAAGAATATTGTTGTAACATGCTATCTTTATAATTTACAGCAATCTTAAAATATATAACTTATTTCAAAGTAAAATTTGAAACATATTACCATCAATTATTAATTTTGGGAAGAATTTTAGCTATGAATGGTTAATAATAAAAAATGTGTTGCAATTTAAAATAAAATTTCCTTAATGCAATTTACAGATTATGAGTGATTGATTACTTAAGATAACATAATAAAAAATTATGCATATTTGAAAAAATATGTAAGATGATAATGATTTATAAAAAAGGTTATTTTTAAAAAAAACTTAAGAAATAATATGCTTAGTATACAGTTTAATGTTCAGTGCTTTTATTGGCGATACAAAGAATAATATAGAAACAAAAACAAAGAAAATAAACATTAATAGATGATTTTTTTTTTCTTTTGACATAATAGACAAAAATCTGTTAATAATCAAATATATGTTATTTTTCAACACCTTGTTTAGTTATTTAAGAGATTTTGAAGATTGTCAATATTTTCACCCATTCCGTGAAGTATTTTTATACAGAGTTCTTAATTGTTTTAACACATAAGCGTTTGATAATCGAGGATTTATTATGAGCATGAATATGTTTAAAAAGTTATCAGTTTAAAGTAGATTCTTAAAGATAATGATAAAATTTGTTTGATAGTGTTTTGAGAGTAAATCATAGATGTTATAAATTCCCATGTAAAGGTGCTGCAGAATATTATTCTAAAAAACATACAGCATAAGATTTGGTCTGCTTACTTATGTTTCTTCTAAAAACTAACTACAATGTGTTATGAGACTTGTTTTTACGAAATGATAGAAACACATTTTTACAACAAATAACCGTGAAATTATGTATTTATGTTAAAGACTATTTCAGAAATATATACATATGTGCCTATATCTCTTTTCGTCTATTTATATTAATTTATGTGTTTTAAAGATATATACACATCTCATCAAGCAACAAGTATAGGCTAAAAAGTTAGCATATTGAAATACAAATTTATCTTTCGCTTTTTGCTCAGAGAAAAAATTTATTTAATTCATAAATTACTAATTATAAATTATTTATAAATAATTGCATCAAAATTATTTATCATCTTTACAGTATGCATGTTTAATGCATAAAAGCAGCTGAAAGGAAAGGAAAATTGCGTCTAATCATAACAATTGACAAGTATAATGAAAAATGTTTTTTACATTGTAGGCTGTCTTGTTTATTATTCTTTTTTACATGCAATTTTATTTGCATATCAGATATTTTTGTATAGTTGCAATTCTAACGAATATTTTTTCCATTCCATGCATAAAAAAAGGTAAGTCTTTTTATTTAGTTTAAAAATGCTAAATTTTATTTTATAGAATTGTAGAATCTATAGTGGGTATTATTTGGAAAGCATTATTGGAATTTAAAGGTGAAAAAATGTGAACTTTATTGAAAACTTAAAATTTCTGTATAATTTATGAAAATCACTTCATATCACTTTTTTGTTATTTATTGTCAGTTTTCTGTGTATTAAAGTACATATTATCAGCAAAGGCTTTTGGTCCACCAACTTAAGCAATATCATTATATGGGAGTCTTAGATTTTTAATCACATAAATATGCGATTTTCTCTTTCGCCAAAAAACTACTAAGATGTATTTTATATTATTAAGCAAGGAATAATTACTTCAATTCCTATTTAAGTAAAGGAATTGAATCCTTATTAAAACATTACCCTAGTTAAATATTCATTACTGTTGTGAATTTCTCATAGTGATTGTAACAAAAAGTGATTGTAAACATTCAGCATATCCTTGGGAAAACCTGACAAAAATTTAGCAAAGGCAGAGAAATTGCTTATGATTAGTTGTTTTTAAAATTTTCAAATATTAACTTATACATCTTATATTTTTTTCTAATTTATTCAATATCCTAATTAATTTTATTGGCTAAATAATTCACAAGCCCAATTTAAATATGAGTTTAGAAATTTGGTTGAAATTGATATTCTTATTAAATATATACTTTATTGTTGTTTATATTTATTTTTCTAACATCATTCTTAAATAATCTAACATTATTCCTTTAAAGTTGCATTTATTTTAAAATACAATTAGAACTACATAATTTCATTGGAACAGGTGTATGTATAAATGGATGTAAGATACAAGTTTAGTTTCGGTCATGCACAGTTTCAAATTCAAATAAAATAAAATAATGTTAAGTTTAATAAAATGTGCACATCAAAATCGAAGATCATAAGAAAAATGTAAATACAGTTTAAATGGTTTTTATGCAATATTATATTTAAGTATATAATTCTTAAAGTGAGTCAAATAAATGATTTGAGCAATGTAAGAATATCTGTGATGCGTTTGAAAATTAAATAAAATTTTTGCACAAAAGAATTTTGCAGAAATTAATAATTATTACAAAAAGTGCCTTAATAGATAATGTAAAACACTTAAGGCTCATTTATCAAATTTTATGAAAATAAAAATTTGCACTGAAAAAAATTACTTTAATTTTAATAGAAATTTACATTTCCTTTTTAAAATTTATTAAAAGATTATAAATTTATGATATTTTACACCATTTCGAATGCAATTAAAATGTTTTTACGAGTATAGTGCCTTAATTTTAAAGATAAATTATTTAATTTTGATTTGAAAATTGAAAACAATTTTTATAAGTCAGAAATTTGTACTTCAAGGAATACATTCTGATTATCTAAATCATTAATTGTATTAAATTAGTTTACTTAAGTATAATAAAATAAAATAAATTTTATCTTTCATAATATTTTACGTAAGGAGAGATTTTATCTGAATATAAAACATACTATACCACCCCTAATTTAATTTGCACAAAAAAAAGCAGTAAATAGTGATATAATATGACTATCGCAATAAAAATATAGTTAAATTATACAGTTGTAATCAACAGAAATCAATTTTGCTATACATAAAAGTGTAATGTAACTATGTGCTCATGTGCTTATATTTGCACTATATTATTTGAAATGACATGTTCTCCAAATATTTGTTACAAATATTGAACTTTAGAGAAGAAAGAGAGATAGAGACATTACAACAAAGAGATTTGTCCTCGAAAAAACGATAGGAAAAAAAAATGAAGAGAGAGAGTTCTAAACGTCATCTGCTGAGATAAATAGATTTCTAAACAGTAACTAGAACGCATGTTTATTGGGTTAAAATCCAATTGGGAGTCTGTGTTCCCCTGCTCCCCGTACAACTTTTAATCGGGAGCTGAGAGAGTATTTGGCAACACTCATTTCAGTTTGTTTGGGGAGCTCCCCACCCTGTTTGGAAGACTAATAAAACGCATTTGTTTCGGGATGTACCGTTCTCAATCTATTTCGACACAGACGGGAGTTAAAAATGAAAAAAAATATATAAATAAAAAATAAAGACCACTGCTGAATGAGCTCATTTATTTGTAAATATCAGAGTGGGAAAGGATTATAATTTCTTATCTCATGATAGTCTGCCAAATGTACTGATGATTAATATGAAATGAATGTCGTAAATAAGTTATTCTCTTTACACGAAAACGTTTCACTTTATTCTTCTTAAAGATATAATTTTAAAAAAAATATGTGGTACAGATGCCGTATAATCCAGGATGCAAAATTCTAAGTTTGGTGATTTTTTGGCGGATTTTCTAATGTATGTGGAAACCTTGTTTTTATTACGTCATAGTGATGGACACAATATAAGAAATATTCAGAAAATTCTGTTTGGTAACCCAAGCATTTACTTCATCATGCGCGTCGCAATACGCCATCTTGGCAACAATTCTTCATCGCAAAAATAATTCAAATCTTAAAATTATGAATTATACGGCATCTGTGCCAAATATGTTTTTGTAAATGAACAAAAGTTCCAATTATTTCATGGATATAGTTAATTTCTTTTAATATTTCCCTATAAAAATAAAGTGGAAAATATTATTTTCTACTTTAATTAGAATGTACTAATAAATGTTACATTTCAATGAAAGTTTCAGTGTATGTGGCTCATACTTTTTATAACTAAAGACTTTGACTTCAGAGTGATAGCATTCTACATCTTTATGTGCATTTATCGTCATTTATTACTAACACTTACTGATGTTTATATTTGAATCTAAAAGAGTTAGTCATTGCTATTTACAAGATGAACAACTACGAGAGTTTGTGAGTATTGCATTAGTAATTTGTTTCGTAAACAAGAAAGTACCAATTCAAGACGGAAAAAAAAACTGATTTCATTCAATTTATTGTGTATAAATGGTTTACCATTCTGAGTAATGATTCCACACTCTTAAGCTATTCTTTTATTAATTTTAATATAGCTTTTTGAATAGGTTAATATTTGAAAACGTTTGTAAGTTTTTTAACATTCACAACATATTGCTATCCGTATGTAGTCAACTTTGCATATTTAGTAGGCGATGTTCACTGGGAGGAGATTATATATATATATATATATATATATATATATATATATATATATATATATATATATATATATATATATATATATATATATATATATATATATATATATATATATATATATATATATATATATATAATATAATATAATATATATATATATATATATATATATATATATATATATATATTTGTTATTTTATATTTATCCCAACAAATCATGATATAACAATAGTAAGTACCTCAGTCTAATTTCAGTAAAATGGAATTTTAATCACATTGAAGATATTTTTTTCAATAAACTCATTTCTGTGTTACATTTGAACCTATCAATGAAAATAAATATAAGTTACTATATATTTATGCTCCGGCCAGCTTGTCTAGTGGTCAGTGTGCCTGACTACGGATTGGGAGGTTCTTGGTTCGAATCCTGGTTCAGGCATGGATGTACTTTCTCTCTCTCTATCCTGTCTTTGTCCTTTCCTTGTGTGTGTGTGAATGAAGTTTGAATGATGCCTACTCTATAAACGGGTCCCTATGGTATGTGTGAGGGTGCGATAGTGGCCTATCCCCTGTGATGCACGCGGGGCAACGCTTCGGCGGCTAAGAGGTCGCTGTGTCTGTCTGGTTCTTTGGAATCAGGGAACAATAGATTAATAGACTCTGTTGCAGTTGTAACTGTCTACAATCTGCCATTGGAAAAAATAATAAATAAAAAATAAATTTATGCATATTTCTATACTCCCATTAGGTATTAAATAACTTTATATGAATTTTAATTTCAGTTATATCAATGTTCTTAAAAATATATTAATTTAAATATAATTAATTTTCTTATCTCTCCTATTAATAAGAAATAAATCACTATTAAAAATGTAGTAAATGATGTATTTATAGCAATGAATTTTGTTAATATAACAATCAGTAAAAAGAAAATAGTTACGATAATTTTAACACTAAACTGTTTCCAGATGTATTTGTGAGAAAATAGTTAAAAGCAAAACTAAAATTTAATAAAGCCTTTTGCTCGTATTTCAATGAAACAGCAAAGAAAAATGTTCTGAAGAATATTTAGTTAAACCCTATCATTGTTCGAAACGCTATATAAAAAGAATTTACTTAACTACAAGTTCAGTTATGGTAAATGTAGTACTGATTATTATTGCAAGAAATTATTGGTCTCCAAATTGATTATTTTCTTTTGTTCTATAATTTTTTAATAATAAGAGTTTTATTAATTTTACTTCGTATCATAAGAAATATTCTAGACACTTATTTACTTGAAAAAATTATTTACTTGAAAAATTTATTTTCTTGAAAAAATTAAAGTAAGATAATTTTTATTAGCACTATATTTAAATATTAATTCGGTTAGGGGGTCTTATTCACGACAATAATCTTATTGGAAGTTTGAATATTTATTTAGTAAATCTTCTTATACCACTACATTTTGCACAGCTTTAATACTGGTTTTGTACTAAAATTTGATGACTAAAATTTCAAATGACACTATAAGTAAAGTATTAATTAAGATTAAAAATCATTATTTTATATTTCTGTACACTTCTGCTTTTACAAATTTATCCAATAGAAAACATAACAATTTTATACTTTTATAAAAATTTTCACTATCTACAATGCAATGTTATTAAGAAAGACTTCAAAGATAATGAGTCGTATTCATGAATAGAAAGAATTTTCAAGAAATCATTTTAAAATACGTACTAGCAGAAAATAAATAATTATAAATTCACACGACTATGTCATTATGCATGCAAAATTATATCTTTTTCAGAATTCATACAATTCATTTTTGATTAATTTAATTTTTTAATCAAATTTATCAGCTATAAAGATCTTTATAACAAGAGCTATGTCATATGTAGTATTAATTTTAATAAGATATATTACTTTTGCTTTTTTATCTTAAATTATACTTTCTTTTTAATTTTATAAATTTGAAATATATGCAAAGTCTTTTCTATCATTCTTGTCTCATATATTATATTATAGATATTCAACTTGTATCTAAATGTTCTATATTTTTTTTTATCCAATATTACTATTCTGAATGTTTTTCAGTACTATGCCGGTCGGATTAAAGCAATTAGATTTTTTTTTTTTCTTATAATACTGAAACAGCATTTTTCTCCAACAATTTCAGGATCTGCAGCAATTTTTTCTGCTAAATTTTGTACCGTGATTGTTTTAAAATTCATCATAAAATTCTGACCTTTCGCCTTGAATTTAAAAGACATACAAGTACATGTCTTCACGAGCTTAATTAAAGCATTGAATTTAATAAGACAGTTTTTCATTCTAAGATGAAAATCAGAGGATAATTAACTAAAGAAAAAATGGAAAAATACAAAATAAAGTCATATTATAAATGTAAAAATTGACCACCTCCATAAAAAAAAAATAAGAAATAAAAAAATAAAAAACTACTAAAATTGTTGCTTGAAGTTGATTCCAGACAAGAATCAAGCTTCATTGGCTGAGAGTAAAATTTTAGGAGAGTGACATTCTTTTACTCGTGGATTGGACTTATAAAAGAATCAATTTACATTGAACATTATTTACTAATGCACATGTCACAAGGAAATTATTCATCGTAAGCATTCATATGGCTTAATATTCCTTAATTTATTCAGCATACTATGAAAGAAGCAAACGTGAATTTCATGATAATGTTTCATTGAAAGATAATAAGATTTACTGTATTATCCCATTAATTTAATGTAAGCTTATGTATACACACACCTTTATACTAGTAAATCTCCTAATGGGAATTTTTTCTTTTCCAAACGAATTAATTTAATTTCATGCAGTGTGAAATTTTACGAGTCATTTCATTTTGATCAACAAAGGAACTTATCTTTCATAAATTTATTTAATGAATTTTTATAAAAATGTAATATTATATTGTTTTAAAAATATTTTTAAAGAAATGTTTTAATCAAAATAAGGAGAAACATTAAAAAGATTCCTTAAAATGCACTCATTATGATTAAAAAAAAAGACCATTGACGTTGAAAATGCATGATTGTTAGACTGATATATTGTTTCATATTAAAAAATAAAGAAAGATGTAAAATAGAATTAGAAGAGGGGCTTGCGAGTCGTTCAGTTAAACTTTAAGTTAGGGCAGCAATTCTCGACTTTTCACTATTCGTTCCTCAATTTTCAATTATAATTCTAATCGTGCCCCCTCTCTTTGTGTACAGTAAAATATCTATAGCAAATAATTTATTCTGAATATTTTGGTGCTAAATCTACACTACGAACTTAATTTTAAACCTTACAATTACGAAGAACATTGAACTTTTTTTTTGACATTTGGCAACACAGATTTTCAGCATTGACAAAACAAGAATTCGGTGCTATTTTGCACCGGAATCTGCTCTTATGTCCACCATGTTGGATATTTTCGTGGTTTGAAGGACGATGTTCGATATTGCTAGTTTCAATTCCTACCAGTCTCATTCGAATAGATACTTTTATTGCTACCGAATCTGTCTGAATTTGTATGTTATACATGTTTAGCATTGATTGCAATTCACCGTATTAAATATTCACGTAGAAGATTTATTCAGCAGCACAGATAAATTATTAAGCGGTCATAAGTGAGCATGAGACGAAAGTCAAGCATCAACAAGTACACGGACAAATGTTATTCTGAAAATAAAATCAAGAAAATGATCTCAAGAATACTTAAATTTTGGGCTTAACAGTACTGAAATCAAAAGACAATTTAGTAATAAATAGTCTTTGAATTTTAGACTGGAGAATATTATGAGTTTTCTGTACCAAAAACAAAGGGTATTTCTCATTCTATTACCATTTTCAATATCCTACTTTTGTGAAGCTTGATTTTCTGTGGTGGCTTCTTTGCAGACAATATATAGATCAGAGCTAAATGCAGAAAAAAAAATTGCGGTTGTCTGTTTCTCATATTAACTTTTCCTAAGAAACTTAACTCTGAAAAACAGACTCAAGGAATTGTTAAATTCTTAATCAAAACTTACTAAATTAAGTAAAATAATTATATAGGTTTTGATATATATATATATATATATATATATATATATATATATATATATATATATATATGTGTGTGTGTGTGTGTGTGTGTGTGTGTGTGTGTGTGTGTGTTCTTTTGGATATGCTCGCATATCTTTTAGTTTCCTCACATCCCTCCTGAGGGATCGTGCCCTATAGTTTCAGAATCACTGAATTACGGTATCCTTTTATGTAGAAAATTTTCCTTTTCTATTGAACATACCAAATTTTTTTTACTGCATCTGATTGTAAAAGAGGATTTTCCAATATTGATCTTATAAAAATTAATTTATCCATTTAATAAATATGCTGATTAATAAAGTTATTTGTATTTTTAATTTTCACATTGATCTGTAATCAATCAATGATAGATTTCAGCTTGCATTTATCTATAGAGATATAGTTACAATGTGAGAAATTCGAAATCTCCTCTGAAGATCAAGGTATGTAAATAGCTTGATCTTCAGAGGAGATTTTGAATTTCAGTATCATAAAAATCAAGAAAATGCACTTTAAATTGCTGGGCTATTTAATTAGTTTAATTAGCAATTAAATATGTCAATATAGACATATTGTTATCATTTTCTACTTATATTATAGCACTCCAAAGAATTCAAGTTATTTAATATTTCAGAGTTAAAATAAATGAAGCATTGTTTAACATACGTATTACACATATACTTGTAAAGTGATATTATATAAAATGTTTCATGAATTTCAGTTTGCAGAGTTAAAAATTGTATGACCATTATGCTAGTAATTAAAAATTTATATTTTTAACTAATATTTAGTATGAAAAGTATTACTATCATCAAGATATCCACAAGATATTGCTTTTTTGAAATATTATAATGTATAATAACAATCAAACTTTTATTTATTTCAATATAAAGAAAAATGTTTTGTTTTTTTATCAAATACATCAATGGAAAGACATATTTTTTCATGGTTTTTATATAATTAGATTCACTTACTCTAATTATATTATTTTATTCAATCGGTATAGTTTATTAAAATTACGACAAAAATATAATAATAAAAAGAATTATGAATATATTTTCTGAAAAACTTTTTTTTTTAAATAACAATTATCACAGGGAGGAAACCCGGAAAACATTCTTCAGCTCGTTCCAAAAACTGTACGTACCATATTAATGTCAACTATAATGTGATACAATAGCTTCAAGCCTTATTTTTTTCTTTTGGAAAGGAGATATTACATACCGAGGGGAAACTATTAATCAATTAAATGAGACGTTCGTTGAAACGGTCCAATGATAAATCTAATAAATCAGCCTTCATCATCGGAAGAGAGCACTTCCGAAACATATAACACAATTGGTCTTTTAGTGACAAATTTTATTCCTCAACAGTTGCGAGAACTTCCGAGGATCGTAAATAACCACCGACCATTAATTTCTACGAGAAGGAAAACAGTTCCTACATTTTTTTCTCACTCCTCCTTCTTTCGGGTCCACGAAGACAATCCAAAAGAAAACGCTGTCTTCCCCAGCTTCTCACACCGTAGCGAATTCGTCACCGGGTTAAATTAATTTATCATCGCGCTGACAATGATAAATGTAACTTCGTTTTGCAGCACTCTTTCTCATCTTCTACCTCTGCTGCATAGGAGTGGGGAGGGGGAAGTCCTGGGGGCAGCTTCCCGGATCAAAGACACCGATGCTTGTGATGACATGCTTCTAGGTGTGTGTGAAAGAGAACAGTAAAGTAAAAAACAAAAGGTAATGATTCAAAGATTTGCTTGTCCTTTGGACTCGTCTTATTCATCAGGTCTGATTGATAGAGTGGCGACATTGAGACCAGAAAAATTGGTCTTAAGTTAATTAACTTGTACCTATCTCAAGAGGCTTTTTAATCGAGAAAAGGAGAGCACGCTATCCTTAAGATTAGAGAAAAGGTGAATTGGGGAAAAAAATTGGCTATACTGCGTGATATAGCTTTGAGTCATGTGTTTTGTATGAACGAGGAAAGTGTTTCACGAATGTTTAATGTAATATAAGGGAAATGAAAATAGCTTTATGACTCATAAATTATTAGTTACATATTACAAATTGCCATGAAACTGACTGAATGTTAATATTTCAATGAAAGAACTATTGTATTTAAATTCCATACATATTCTATCGAAAATAAAATTCTTGGATGTGAAAAACTTATAAAAACAGTAACGGAATTTTGAATTTTACATGGTATGCATACATATATATATATATATATATATATATATATATAGTTAATATAATATTTCATAAATTAATACTAAATGGAGAATAATACATTGAAAATACTAAATGGAAAACAAAACATTGAAAACACTTAGAAAATTTTAAAACAAAAATATTAAAGGAAGATATAAAATAGAACGAAGTACCAACATGGCCAGCTTCGTCAGGGGGTGTTGACTACATTGGCACAAAGTTTGGCCTTTCTGTACTGGACCAAGACATAGTCTTAAGGAAGCCAGTACACCCCAGAGCCATTCTAAAATTTAATTAATTACTAAGTAATTAAGTTTAAACTTCGTCATTAATTTATGTATTTATTTGGCTTAAATATAGTATCTGGTGTGGTTCTTGCAGATTTGAGCATATATTTGGATGTGGATTAAATGTATTTTAGCAACATTAGATTTTGGCTTATATATTTTAGATTAAATTTTACTTCTTGTATTCTAATTTGATATTTAGGTGTAAACTTTTAGTGGGCTTTGGGGTATACTGGCTTTTTTAAGACTATATCTTTGGCCAGTGCAGAAAGGCCATATTTTGTGCCAATGCTGTCAACATTTCCTGACGAAGCTGGCCGTGTTGGTACTTCGTTCCATTTTATATTGTCTTTAATATTTTTCTTCTAAATTTTTGCCAAGTATTTTAAATGTATTGTTTCCCATTTAGTATTTTCAATGTATTGTTTTCCATTTAGTATTTTCAATGTATTATTCTCCATCTAGTATTAATTTATGAATTATTATATTAACTATATTTTAGTAAATCTATCTTAGCTGCTTTTGCGATGGATGTATAACTAAATATGCATATTTTAAATATTTTTATATATTCTTGTACTTTTCACTTCTATCTCTAATATATATATATATATATATATATATATATAAATATATATATATATATATATATATATATATATATATATATATATATATATATATATACATATTTCTGAGACAGATGTGATATGTGAGTTTCAATACATGTAGCATGTATCCCGTGCATTTAATAAAATGTTAAGATTTAAATATTTGTAATCACAGAAGAAAATGTAAACAGAAATAAATTGAGCTATTAATTGTTAACTACGAAGAATAAAGCACTGCTTTAATGATTTATTTTAGAAAAGGGGTTAGAAATTCTCAAATTTGGATTGAAAAATTAAATCTAGCAAATATAGAATTTAATTCTAATATATAAATCTATAATTTATCTCGAATTTAAATCGAGAATCTAATTCTAGAATTTAACTCTACCAATGTTAATATTTCCTCATAGAGAATAAAAAATAATTCCTGTGGAAAAATCTATAGGAATATGTGCGAGAGAATTTTCTTTTCACTTTTATTTAATCATGACACATAAGTACACGATTTTAACAATGAGAAAATTTCAAATTACGCAAAAATCTTTGTAACAATTTTTTGTTATTATACAGTTGTCTATGTTAATTCAAAGTAAAGTATTTACTTAGTCATTTGTTAAAAATGACATTTAAATATATTCTTTTTATCTGTTTTAATATGTTTTGCAAACTAAACTAAAATAAAAGAGATTTTTGTGTACTTTATAATTTTAACGAAGTTATCACTGTAAATTTATACATTTAACATTAATATGGGAACCTCAGAGAAAAATGCCCAATAAATTAATAATAAAATGTTTTTTTATCGAAAATGTAGTTATTGATTAATTTAAATTATTCCAGTCGTAAAAATAATTCTAATATTATTACAAATTGTGTTATCAACAAGTAAATTTAGGCGCGCAAAATATTTACATCCTTTTTTGTTTTCATTATAGGTTTTGTTACTTGTTTTTCTGTTTTACTTATAAACAACCACCTATTTTAAGTATATTTAGGTATAATCCTACGCGGAAATGATAAAATGATTGCTAAAATAAACTGATAGGTTTCACATACGAAGTTAATCTTGATTATACTTTTACACTTTCGAGTAAGTAAACAATTTAAATACTGGTAGGTGAGAAAATTTCTTTTCTTTAAGTTAAAGAACAAAATAAGTTTTTCATAAGAAAATACACATTTTTTATACTCTGGACTACTCCATTTTTAAACTAGGCTTTTATAGTTCTACGTCTCCATTATGTTAATGTTTAAAATATGTTATTAAAATGATATTTGTAGTAATAAAGTGTAAAATGATTTCTTTATGTGGGAAGATAATTAAAAGTATATTAAACTGATAATGAAAATATTAATTATTTTAATGTTATTCCTTATATTCAGTATAGTAAGGTTCATAAATAAAATTTCATGATTGCTGTTAATTTAGTATGGCACTTAGTGAGCATTGTAATTTAATAAAATAGTGAATGATTGAAATATGCGACATCCAGAGGAAAAGTATTGAAAGGTTGTCACATAAGAAGTGTCATTTGAAAAAAAATACAGAACTTTAACCCCACACATATGGATGAGTCAACTTATTGTTAAAATTAATCACATATCTTTTTAAACTTTTTAACATTTTAAATTAAACTTTTTTACTTTATATAGCATATTTCTTCTAATAAAAACAAATCTGAATAATGTGAGATAGTCAAGTAATATTTTTAATTTATACTGAGTGGAATATTCACACAGATTTAGTTAAAATTGTTACGGCAAGTTTTATTTATCGTTTAAGGAATTGATTATCACGTTGTCTTTTGCAGTTCTCGGTGGTTAATAATTAATTATAACATTTATGGGAGATTTTCCTATATTAACGATGTTTTTATCAAAAATTAATGAAATCAATATATATAAATGGAGTGTATTTCTTCTAATATCAATAAATCTGAATAATGTGAGACAGTCCAATGCACAAATTCCTGAATTTCTTTTAATAACAAGAGTTATTTTCGTGTAAGATATATTTAGATACATATATCTTTTAGCTTAATGGCTATTCATTTCTTTTATAATTTTTTTATTAAATAACTTATTTTTCAAAAATTTTATTTAATTGGGTTTATTTTTCTTATCAATTTGGTTTGTATTTTAGTTATAAAATAAATATATTTGCTGTTCTCTTTCTTTATTCTTTTAATACTAAAGAATTTGAAAAAAATCGAAATTAGCGTATAATGCATTATTTTTTTAAATTTGGTTTTTATTGATCTCTCATTAAGGGAATTAAGCAATTTTTCTTATTCACTCTTATTATAATCAATAATTTAGCATTAAAATTAAATTAATGCAGATGCCAAAATGAAAATACATCTAACTATTTGTTAAGAACTTCTAAGTCACTTTATTTTTTACCATTTTACTTCAGTATTAAATTCTGTAATTCTCTTAATAGTCATTTTCCTTCGGAAAGTTAAAAGAAAATTTTATATTAAATTTGTAAAATTTCATAAATGGTCCCAATATAATTTCGCCTTGACAAAAATGAATAAGATTCTTTGCTTTCATTTGTATTAAATTTCATTAAACAGGCTATATTTACAGTGCATGATGCAAAACAATTTTCAAGAATTACGAAACGTCATTCATTTTTTTCACTCCTCTATTCGAATCACACTCAACGCACGTGACATGACATCATAATGATGATGTAAAGTTCCGGAAATTACGAGAACGCCCCCCTTTTTTTTTCGTTTTCATCCACGCGAGCATCTGTTCTTGTCGCAATTTGACTCCACTCCATCAAATAGGGATGATGGCAACATCCCTCAAATAAACCCGGAGAGGAGCTATTCGCCAGACAAATAAAAATAAAAAGGAGTAAGTGAACGGAGGAGGCCTAAACAATTTCCAAGTGGCATCAAAAGCCCAAGCGAGCAGAAAATGGTCTTTCATTCCATGGGAACCAGATTAAACACCCTTTGGGAAATCAGAGAACCAGTTACCGGTATTAATTGTAGGGACACTGGACTGGCGAGGGGCCACAGACCGCGACGACATCCCCTGCGGTTGAATTCTGGATTGAGGCCTCCGAGGGGGGAAAAGTATCCCCCAGGGTGTAGAAAAGGGGGATTTTTACCAGACAAAACATTCAGACTCTCATTTAAAATCCTTTTGAGTCAATCTCCACTTCATCTTCACTTCATTTCCTGTATTATCGGGTTTGCTTCAACACCCATCCCCAGTTTCTAAAAAACTAACCGAGTCTTTTGTATACTGTTTTCTGGTTGACATAAGGAAAGGAATGCATTACTTTTGAATTCACTTCATTGATTAAAAAAAAGAGGGAAAAGAATTGCTTTGATTTTAGTTTAACCAACAAAAAAATTTATATATATATATATTCAGAACACAATTATGAATAGTTCAATACAGGATGTGTTAAGAAAAGAAAAAAAAGAGCGTTTAGTAAATAATTAACTTATAATTGATAAAAATTAAAACAAAGATATTAAAATTCTTTCTCATGAGTATTAATGTGTTGCTTTCTTTATCCCTTATATTCATGAATTCACTTATTATTGTGTAGAGAAATTACCACATAATAAAGAAGGAAAAGTTAGTGGTTTATATATTGGTTGCCATATTATATTAAAAAAATTCTCTGGAAAATAGTAATTCATTATAAGATAAAAATTTCCTTTGGTAGAGAAGCATAGAATATTATATGAAAGGAAATGAACATTAAAAAATTTCATAAAATATATTAACAATTCTTTATTAAGTATCAAATGATTTAAAGTAATTTATATTAAAAAAAACTTTGACTTATATCTAACTTAAATGATGTGCTTATTATATCACATAGATTTTATTAATTTATGTCAATCGATAGTAAGTTATAAATACATGTGAGGAGGTCAAGTTGTTTTTAAGACAACAAGACGATGTTTTTAAAGACTTCATAACAGCAAAAACAATGCAAAATAATTTAGTTTTTTTCATAAATTGTATGTTTAATATAATTTCTTTTATGAATTCCATTATAAAAATACTAAAAAAACATTCAGTTAAAACTTCAACCTAAAGAAAAAGAAAAATGAATCAAAAAATAATTAATTTAATCTTGCACAAAAATAATTATAATCAGCGTACTCTGAAAAAAAAATATTCGAGATAACTAATGAAAATGTTATCGATCTGCATTAAATTTTAAAAATGATGCATATTTTTGTAGAAAAATTTTATTTAAAAAAGAATAGAACACATATACGTATAGAAATTAGATTACTTTTCATATTTATGATTTTTATAGATTTTTGTAAAGACTGAATTCTTTTAAACGTAGTGATATTATTTTCATTCTTATTTTGCATTTTATTAATTACCAATACATTCATATCACCCATATTTAAAATACAACTTATTTTCATGTAACTTTGCTATAAAAAAACTTTTTCTATATTAATTTTTTAAAATTTTGAAAAAAAAATATTTTTTAAAATTTAAACATTATATTTTAAATTGTTCAAATACATGTTTCTTTGACAGTCGTATTTATATAAAATAGATATAACGCAAAACTATGTGTTATTTCAAATAATATTTCCGGTGTAAAATAAATAGAATCTATGTTTTAAATTTAAGTTACACAGAGGTATATTAGAAATATTTGATCATTGTAATTATATCTATTTATTGTCATATGAAATTTATATTTTTTATTTGTTTATTAATTATAGAGTATTGCTATTACAATGAAGAATATTGACAATTATTGATATTATTTTTATCTTTTTACTTATTAGTTAGCTTAGTATACTTTTGTTTTATTCGATTTTTTGTTATATTCAGACTCTGATTTTTCTATGATGGTTATTCTCTCTGGAAGACAAATTTACATTTATGAAATCCAAAAGAAATTTAATTCACAGTTTAATATTGTCTTTTAATCTAAACAAAAGTAATATAATTCTAGTTTCTCTTTTACTATGGCGATAAAAATTTAACAACTGAATAAAAATATTTAATGAAATTGTTAAAAAAATAAAATAAAAATAAAATAAAATAAACTATATAAAATCTGAAATTCAAAATTATTTTTTTCAGAATTTATTGCAACTTTAATAATTGTTTGTTATGTTCTTTTCATTGAGAAAAATTTTCAACTTTAAAGAGAAAGTTCTTAAAATTTATCTCTGAAGCTAAAAATTATTTTAGAACATAAAATTATTCAGTATTGTACTGTGTGAATAATTTTTACAGGTTTGCCTGGCATTTTTTAGTGCATATTAAAAACAAAATTGTATATGACATTTTCATTTTGTAATTATAAAACATGTACATTGAAATATGAAAACGGCATACTCTTCCGAATGGTGAGCAAAAATGCTTTGTTTCGATTCTAATAATTTTTGAAGAAATTAACTCGAAAAATTTATCTTTTTAATGTAGCATTTATTATGAGAATAACTACAGATTCATAGCATGAGTTTTGAATATTAAATTATTCACTTTAATTTGATTTTAATTGTTATATTGCTTATATTTTTTCTTATGTGTTAAAAATAACTGATATTGAAATGCATTCTAATTGTGAGGGAATTGAAATAAATTTCAAAAATATTAATTTCAGTAATCCAAATACTATTATTTTGTGAATATTTTACTATTACTTTAAACTAAATTTCTCAAATAACTCAAAAAATTAGAATTTTTTTTAAAAAAAGCACATTACAATGTACTTTTATCAGAGGAGCTTTTTAATAATTTTATATTACTGACCAGTTGTTTTATTGAAAAGTTTAAGCGAATGAAGAAAAATGGTGATGAAGATTTACAAAATATTTATCGATAAATAACATGGTCATTGAAAAATATAGTTTAAAATTAAATATCTCTTACATTTAGCTTTTAGTAATATTTGAAAAATCAAATGTTTCATTTATATTAATTTCAAATTTTTTAATACATATTCTATTAACTTTAAAATATTTAGTTGCTAATAAATAAAATGTTGAAAACACTAATTTTATTTATAAATATCCTATAAAATATTTAAAATTTCTTGCAGTATTTTTTATTTAAGCAAGTATCAGCTTGTACAAAAGAGAAAATGTAAATAAAATAATTCATATTTTTAAAAATTTTAAATGAATAAAAATAATCTGTTTTTTATATAAAAAGCTTCTTTAAACCACCACACAAAATTCAATATGTCTTTCAAATTTTTTAACTGATTATTACTGATGTGTAGATAATAAATAAAATGAAAATTATTAATATTAAATAATCTTCAAAAATAAACTGTAAACTTTAATAACATCAGATTTTTTTTGTATTATTATAGTAAAATATACACTGAGAATAAATATAATTTTTGATATAGTTATTAGACAAAATTTTGTTTTGTTAACTATTTTTAACCTAAAACTTTCTTTAAATAATACAAAAGAAAGACTTATTTACTATATTAAAATTTTTTTTGCACATTACTTCATAATCTTCATAATTTGCTAAAAAATTTAAATTAAAACAAATGAATACATAAAAATGTTATTAAAGGATTCACTGATGTGAAATTAAAAGTTGTGTTTTTTCATAGGTCTTAAGCATAAAATTACTTTTTTAAGTGACTTTTTTTAGAAGTTTAAATTATATAGAGAATGTCCATTGCAATCATGAATACGTAATTATATCAAAATATAAAAATTATTAATTTTTATTGTTATTTAAATAAACTCCCTTAGCTAATGGTTTAGAAATGATTTGTTTAATAATATGCAAATTACCACTACATTTGAATACAAGCTTTTAGAGTATTCCACACTAATCAACATTTTGCTTAATCTTTAATATGCTATTTGACTCTTAGAATTCACATTTGTCTGTTATAAATTAATGTTTTTATGACATTTCTTTAACTTGTAACATTTTTAACTTAAGATATTTGAACAAAAGATGATGTAAAAATCTTACCTATTTTTTGCCGCTGCAGCTCTATCTCTTTGTCTCCTGTTCTTGAACCAATTTCCGACTTGAGTCGGCGTCAAACCCGTCGCTTGAGCCAGTTCCCTCTTTTTCGTTGGATTGGGATATGGATCTTGCAAGTACCATTCTCTCAACAAGCTTCGTGTCCTCTCCTTGAAGCAGTGAGTCTTCTGCTCACCATCCCATATGGTTCTTGGCAGAGGATATTTCTTCCTGACTCGATACTTGTCCACTGGTCCTAGTGGTCGACCTCTCAGCTTTTCTGCTTCCTGGTAGTGAGCTTCCAGCCACATTGCTTGCAGTTTTGAATGGGATACTTTGGTAAACCGGTGACTTTCCAAGATTCCATACAGTTCCCTAAAGTTACCTGTATGGAAAGCCACCAAAGCTCTCGCCCTTAAGACAGATTCATTCTTGTTAAGTTCTGCACAGTTAGGGTGGGCGACGGGCAGAGACCACAAGAACCTGCCCAATCTCTCGATGTCCCCACTGTCTTCGAGGGTCTCGCACACAGCGGCCACCTGGCTGATAGAGAAGTTGAGGTTGGGCAAGAAGACTATTGGATTGTATCCCGGGATAGGGGTTGGCTGACTCAGACCCAGCGCCATTGAAGTTGTGTATTTCATATGGGAGATCTCAACAGTTCTAGTTGCTGGTCTGGCTTAAATTTTTTCCGTCTGACAACGTCTTTGGTGAAGTTGTAAGCAAATCACCAGATTCGTGAGCATTCAAAATAGGAATGAAAAAAAATTTTTTACAAGAATTTGAATTCGTATTTTCTCACTAATCACTTAATATCAATTTGAAAAAAAAAATTTTTAAGTAATTCATTCATAATTTGAAAAGAATGTCACATAAGCAGGTATCGAATTTTCCCGCAAAATTGCATCCTATAAATGTATTTTCCGTTAATCAAAACCACATGTAACATTTTTCAATATTTAAAGCTTAACTAACTTCCATTCGAGAATTCATTCTGATAAAATTCTTTAAAACAATACATATTTTTGAAATTTATATTAAGAGAAATGCGCTATATACATATAATTTATATTGATTATTTTTCTGATGAGTTAAGTTTCGTACCAATTTTTTCTAAATCACTCACAACATAAGCTATTTATATGTAAATCTACTAATTTTTACGACCTTACAAAATGCCTATTTTTTTAAAATTTTCAGCTAACAGCTACAATTTTGAAAACGTGACTGCCTCTACTGAACAACAGGTCAAGACTACGAACAAACACTATTCGAACCAGTCTCTGCTATCTCCCAATATAAACGAGCATTTCTAGTCATCGCCAGAAAACCGCCGAATCTGGGTTTCGCTCATTCAGGCAGTGGTAAGTGAGGAGTCTACTGATCCCTTATAGGTTACGAAAAGTCTACTGCAACGCTATTAGCCCATAAGCGGGTAAAGCAGAGGAGGAGCCACAAGTCGTATCCATGGCCGAGTGCGTAACGTGATCTCATTTGCTGGCATCGGATGCCGAGCGCGATGCTATTGGCTGAGAGAGCACGCCAATCAATGTTCCCATGCCAATCACCGCGTTATGGAGACGACATAGCTTCCTTTTGCGGCGGCTGGCGAAGAGTTGGAAAAGTTTTAGTTTTTAGGTGGGATCTCCTTTTCTCTTCTCTCCTTTGGACGTACAGTTGTCTGAGAATTTTGAACGACTTCGTTGCTTATTGAGCGCTTATTTTTTTTTTTAGAAGCTTGCTTATTTTTAAAATTTATTTTTATTTCTTAATTTAAAGTATTTGCACGTCTCGCTTTTTTTCTTATCAATTATATTATAATGATGATTTATTAATGCATCTTTCCCAGTGTTTAAATAACTATGCAGGCTAAATGATATTTAATTTAATAATTTTTTAAGCGTTGGAAATGTTTATGAGCAACGGATAAATTAAAATAATCGCGACTGTAAATTTAAACATTAAAGGAGTTATTTTGTTATTATTTTTTTAATTATTAACACATCTTAATGTATGTTGTTTCATAATGGTTTTTCAAGCTAAAACAAAGCTGTTATTTATTAAAAACCATTTAATAACATAATATGAACTGAAAGAAAGATACTTATTATATTTTCCAAGCTTTTATTAATTTCAAAATAACAACGCTTAATAATATTATGCAAACTCTTTTAAAAAACTGCAATGAAATTTCTTAAAAAGAAATTTGATAAAAAAAAAACTGTAACAATAGATGTTTTTTCATTTCATTCGAAAATAGACTATTACAATTTCAAATACGAGGTTTCCTGCGACTATAAAACAAACTGAGAGGCATATATTTTAACACATCCATTTCAATAATTTAACTGATTAAATTAAAGTTTTGTCAGAAATATATCTTTTTTATGTTAAGGCATTGTGGAGACTAGCAGGACGCTTATTTTTAAATCATCGATATTTTCAGAGAGATAAATGCTTTAGAAATAAAGAATAGGTTTATGCATATAAGCCATCCAAATCAATACAGGAAATATATAAACGTAATTTTAGGAATAACATATTAAAATAATTGGGTTTGTTTCATTGAAAAATGTTACATAGAGCACATATTTTTGTCTCTATGTTTAATCTTTGCATCGGACTTATCATTTTTAAACTCAGTAAACAGCATCTTTTGATTAATTTTACAAGGGGAGGAAACTCAATTGTGATGTGACCACAGTAATAGAAGTATACACTTTACTTTATACCTCTATTATTACTATACAGTATATGCATATTATTATTAATCCTACGCAATGGCTTTAAAATAATTTTTCTGTGTTGTAGTTCAGTGTTATCTGGCTTGAAAATCAATGATTCAAAGCAATTATAGTGTAAGCATACAGTTTTTATTATTTGTTTATAATAGAATTATCTATATAATATATAGATATTTGTAATACACACAGTATATAGAGAGATATCTATATATATATTTGTATAGTCATAATATCTTACACAATAAATATGTTGTATTTTCCTGCTCAATTAAACCCTATGTTATCAAGTCAGAATCACAACGATTAAAAACAATTACAGTTAAAACATACTGTATATTTGAATATTATTCCTGTATCGTAGATATATATTGTTATTATTCATTTATAGTAGTTGTAATATATTTTCTCCGTTCACTAGATCTTTATTATCAACCCAGAAAGACTATGATTCAAACCATTTGAAGAGCGATAGTACATGTTTCAATTATTCTTACATAGTAGATATATGTTATAACTACTCTTATACAGCAAGTTATAGTATACTTTTCATATTTAGTATAAATAATATTTATTTTATTACGAAGGTAAACTGCTATAATACTCTTTACATTGATAGATATATCAAAATAATTATAAAATGTGATTTACATTCTGTTATATGTTCATAAAGAGATTTAGTCCTCTGACCGTTATAAATAATAAACCATATTTATGTGTCACAAAGAAGGAGATTTTATAAATACATAGACAGACTTATAGAAATTTCTTCATGTATATGTCACCAGAAAACAAATATTTTTTGAAGTTAGTAACTATGTCCAATATATTTTTTTCAAGAAAAGCATAATCTCAAAGAAATTTCCCATATTTATCGTATTTTCTTAAAATAACTCACTTCAAAAAGTGTTTTGAGATCAGTCTTTTATAAAATGAAAGGTGTCATAAGGAATTTAAAATTATTGCTACTTAGTGAAGCAATTGTCCTTTAAAATATTTTAAAATGTGGAATATTGCAGGATTACGTAATCATAAATTGGATTAATGTAAACTATCTGCAAATATTTTACTGATATGTCTTCAGGAATATTCAATAAAATATATAAAATATAATTTGTTTTAGAAAATTGATTGAGCAAATTTTGAAGTTTAGTTTTTCAATATTTTTAACAGCTTATATAGTTTTACCAAAAATGCTGATCTTCTTGAAAAAACATGATCCACAAGTATGTTCAATCATACAATTTCATTAATTCTTAAACAATCTTATGGTATAACAAATATCATATTCTAATTTTATATGATTAAAAATAACATAAATTTTCATTTATAAATGCAAGCAAGAAAAATGAAGGAAAATAATATAAAAATAAAATAACTATAATTTGTTTATTTGGAATAAATTTTTGTGATTAAAATCATTAAAGAAATATGTTGCGTTTTCTTTGTTTCCGACATTAGACACGTTTAGTTTTAAATAACAATCGTGTGATAATGAGAAATTTTAAAATTTCAGGAATTTTTTTCAGACTTAGCTAAAAAAAATGTTAAAAAATAAAGGAATTGAAATATTTGTGTCCCAGATTTATAAGTAAAGTTCCTAAAAAGAATTTTGCTTTATTATATATATATATATATATATATATATATATATATATATATATTTGACTATTTCCTCTACCTGATGATTCTGTTTTAATTTATGACATTTTAAAAAACATTTATATCAAATTACTAATCTGTTTATTGAAAACGACAGTACGATAAATAAATGCCTGAAAATATCAATTAGTATAATGCATTTTAATAAAATTCTTGATAGACGACTGTTTACTGACTGTTTTCTATTACAAAGTATAGAAAACAACTAATTTTAAATATGTCCTCATGATCGACGTATTTCTTGAGCTGTTGAAATTATTGTAATCTTTTATTCTTTTTTTGAAATATGTGTTTTTCTGTCTGTCGAAACTGTTAATTAAATTATTTTGATTGATTCTGAAATCATAGAGGTAAATACATTGACTTTAAAACTGTAATGACATTTACCACAATTTTTTGTAAATAAAATAATTTTGATAAGGAAAACAATATCTAATATACGAAATTGAGGTAAAATATTTTACTAAAATAGTAGGTACGGTGATACAGATAAAGAAATGCTACAAAATTACAGATTAAACAATTTAAAAATGCTTTCAGATAACATGTTTAAATGGATTAAATTTATTATTTAATAAACTATTTAATACAAACAGTATAAAATATACTGTCTAAATTATAAATGATAGTTTTTAAAAAAATTCACAGTACACTAAAAATATTAAAATTTTTACTCATAATTTTTTAAATTTCAATGTTTTGTTTGTTATTTTATTATAAAAGATCTCTAATATTTAAGATTTAATCACATTTTTTTTATCATTAAGGCTATGTATTTAATTCAAATTTGTAGAGCTTATTTCCCTTTCTCAATTGTCTGTTTTTACATTTCTTTAATTGAATCAAATTCCTCTGCAACTTGATGCATGGAAAAATCTTGATAATGCTCGAATCAAATACAATCTATATTGAATAACTATAAGAAGTGTGCTTGATAATTTTCAAAAAATAATCATTTTATTAAAAAAAAATTCTTTTTTTTTTAATTAATGATTTCGTTATATTAAAAATAAAGCAACAAACAAGAATGCGTAGAATGTTTTTGGGACTTTTAGTTATTACTATTAAACATATGTATTGATTGAAAACATAGTCTAAATTTTTAATTTTTATGACCATGCATAATAGAATTCAATTATTAACTGAAAATCTTTTTTAAGCAAAATTAATAAATTGACAGTGGAGGACTGGGAAAATTAAATTTCGTTTTTATTTTTTAAAATAATTCTAAAATGATTTATTTTTTCAAAAAAAAAAATAAAGATATTTTGTTGACAAAAAAATTTGAATAAAATGTGTATGAAATGCAATAAACATTTAACTTGATTAAAATTAATTAACTATTTTTATTGACACATTATAAGATTGAATAAAAATTACAAAGGTAATGCTTGCTTGTCGAGTAATTTTGTTTTTTGATTTAAATCTGATCTATTTTTGAACAGTAATGCTATGCGATAAGCAATATTAATTTAGAAAAAGAAATAATTATTGGATAATACATTTTTTAATTTTTTTTTCAATATTTTTTGGAGAAAATAATAGTACAATACAACGAATTTCAATTATTCCTTTTTTGTTAAAATTAAAAAATAATTTATCTATGTGCCTCTAAACTATGTTACTAGATTCAAAATATAAATGATGCTTCGAAGTAAAATTATTTAAAATTATAAAGAAACATTTCGATTTAATAAAAAAAATATGCATATTATTTTAAATGGATTAGATTGTCATTAAGGTTAGTCAGTGAGAGGAAGTATCTTATTATTTCTGATAAATAAAAATAGAAATTATAATTAATTTCCCAAACCAATATAAATTTGTGTGTTTCATTTAATAAATTTAAAATAAAATTTTAAAATCTTTATAACATTTCGTTACGTGTTGAGCTTTATATTTGATTATTGCTATTTGCTTCCAGTTTGTCTCAATTTTTGTTGTAAGAGAAATATGAAAGTATTACTGTTTTTTACAAACGATAGCTCATACGTCTTTAACTATCTTAACATCTGTGGAAAGCGATGTATTGTGCGAATCGTACTATTGCCAGTTTATACTGATAGCAAATAAAGCGAATATTTGAAATGAAAAGAAAACTAACTAAATGTGCAGTAAAACAAAAAAATAAAAGGCAGAATTTGTAAAATTTTTGATTTTACTCAATCTAAATTTCTTAAAATTAATAATATTCGACATGAATTATTAAAATTTTGGTTGAAACATTATTTACTCTATAGTTTATAAGAGAAATCAAGCAGATTTAATATAAGAGGCAATTATATTCTTAAAATGAAAAAATAAAAATGACAACAGTAAATAGTTTGAGTGTCTTTAACTAGAATACGTAGTAATAATTTTGGTTGTATGTTCTACCGTCCAGGAAGCCCGCATTTCTTCACATTTCATGACGCTATCCACTCCTGGAGATATTTCTTTTCTTTATTGGACTGCAAGTCTTATTATACTCGAAAGAGCCAACATAAGAACGTAATTAAAAAATAATAATAATTTTGGTTGTTGATATTGTTTAGTATCAGCTAGACTCGCAATATGGGATGTGCTGCTCCCCTTTTCCAAATGAACCATAATTTTGATGTGGAGTCCGACTCCCTCAGTACACATATACCATAGGTATCGGTTTATAGGGTATGCAACCATTCGCAACCCATTCATTCAAAGAAAGGACAAGGACAGGAACGAGAGCGAAAGTATATCTATGCCCTTCTATGCCCTAACCAGGGTTTAAACACAAGGACCTTTTTATCCGCACGCTGACCACTAGACAGGGTTATATATATATATATATATATATATATATATATATATATATATATATATATATATATATATATATATATATATATATATATATATATATATATATATATATATATATATATATATATATATATATAAAACAAACAAAAAATATTCTAAATCTAAAGGATAATAGTATGCAGATGTTTTTACTCTTATGAAATATATTCAGCATTTGATACTGAATCATATATATATATACATATATATATACATATATATTATATATATATATATATATATATATATATATATATATATATATATATATATGTATATATATATATATATATATATATATATATATATATATATATATATATATATATATATATATATATATATATATATATATATATATATAAACAGCAAACAATAAATATTCTAAATCTAAAGGATAATAGTATGCAGATGTTTTACTCTTATGAAATATATTCAGCATTTGATACTGAATCATATATATATATATATATATATATATATATATATATATACATATATATATATATATATATATATATATATATATATATATATATATATATATATATATATATATATATATATATATATATGTATATATATATATATATATATATATATATATATATATATATATATATATATATATATATATATATATATATATATATAGTTAATTTAAAATAAATATAAATTTTAAAAATACAATTATTCTATATAATGATAATTATTCATTTCTTAAAGGAAATCGATAGCCTTAGCATATTATTTGCTCGCTTAGAATTCGAATCGTTATATAATTTATAATCTTTATTTCCAAGTAAGTTTTAAAAGCCTAAATCTGAATTCCAAAATTCCCTTTAGTTTAACACTAGCTATTTCATATAAATTATTAATAACTGATTTTAGAAAATCTTTGCAATATTGGAGAATAACTAATTGTACAATATTGTAATCAATGCGGTTACAATGATGATAGTTCAATATTGTAACAGTTTTTATAGCTAATAATGTTTAATATGATAAGATGTTTATATTGTTCATTTGAAAACTCAGTTTTATAAAACATTAGAAAATATTACTTATAGTAGTTATACTTCTAAATTTTAAACTTGGCAGTTCAAATTAAAAGCTTTTTTATGACGTTTTGTCAAAACTATAATACATATCTTTTAGAGAATTACATCACGAACTCAAAAACCAATATTAATTCAATTCATTTAATATAATTTTAAACCATAAAAAAATATTGAAATTTACAATTTTGTTATTGGAACTGTTTTACAAATTTTTAGTTTGTAAAAGTATCAAATTTAAAACAATCAAAGATGATAAATCTTTAAAAGCCTCTAAAAGCAATGATTGATTTCAGAAAAATAAAATAAGAAAAACCTTAAATAGAATTCTCTTTTTTATATCAAACGATTCCCCCATTTTCATTCCATCTAAACATTTCCGTCCAAAATCCTGTTCTGATCTTTTCTCCCCCAACTGCACCCCTCCCCCCAAGACTTCCTGATTTAGCTGTCAAGAGGCGCTTAGAGAGGGAAGGGGACCTCTCATTGCCGTTTAAAATAGGCACTGACGTACCCGGCAGTTTAAAATGTTCTGATACCAGGAAAAGAATTTGAAATGTAAACGGCGATTTGGAAAGGGAAATGAAACAAACAATCACTATTTCAGATATAAATGTGTATTTTTCTTCTCTCTTTCTCTCACTATTTCAAAATTTTATATTTACTTATTTATTGCGACTGGAGTGATGGCAACTTGACTGGCAGATTTGAATAATGTTTTGATTTTATTTTTATTTGCCTGCCAGTTTAAAAATGTACGTAAAAAAGTAAATAAAGAAGAGAATAAAAAGGAAGATTGCGCAATCGATTGAAAAACATTCGCGCAGTTTTAGACGAAAATTAAACCCTGAATTATTGCTAGAACTGTAATATGAATTAGAGGAAAACGAATATATTTGACGAGATAAATGTTGAAGTCGAAATAAATAAGGCTAAGTCAAATGTACTTTTAAATTTTGCATTTTTAAATTTAAGTTATTTTCAGATAAAATCTGAATTCATAGGAGATTTATCGTGTATTATCCCTCCAAATAAAGTAATATCCTTGGGGGTGGTAGGTCAAATGTTGAGGGGGCTCCTGTTTTGTCCCTGCTTTTAAATTTCAAAAATTTCCATATAAAATTGAAATTCTTCTCATGAATAATGAATATCAAAATATGTGTTACTCGAAATTTAGATGCTGAGAAATTGCTATTTTATTTTAAGTGGTATTGAGTTATGAGTTCTATACCTGGCACATAATCAAAGATCTATCCTTTCCTCTAAAGGTGTTTCATTTGGTTGGATTAATAATCGCTCAACAGTCGTTTTATGCATGTGACTAATGGCAACAGGAGAACATAAAATAGGTCGCAATGCCCTTCCGTTGTTGTTGTAAAGAAAGAAGGCTTTTTACTAAGGTGTCAACCGCGTTCATCATTTGATTGCGATTTGAAGTATTATACTTTGCGGCCTTACAGTCTGCCAAAATCAGTATTCATATACGCATCGCAAGTAAAAAAAACGAGCTCAAATTGACATTAAAGGTTTACCGAGATGGAACATTTAGACATATAAACTCTTAGAAAAATCAAAGCTAAATCACATATAATATTCAAAATCTCTTATACCTTTTTGAATATTTTTTAATAATTAAAAATATTTGGAATTCATAATTTAAAGTTTTAATCACATTAAATCTAACGGTAAGACGAAAATTGTTTCTTGAAATTCAAGACATTAAATAATTTAAAATATATTAACCATAATTTTATATCCAATTTATATTTATTTGTGTTGTGACTAATCGAATGATAGTAAATCAAAGTAAATTTTTAGAATTTAAGTATTTTACTGCTACATGTCCTAAGGAATGTCAAAGCTTTTCGGATTTCCTGAAAACCATTTCATTAATTGCCTTGACTAGTTAGTACAGATTAATGAAAAAAAAATTATTACAAAATTATATTATCTTTAGCAATATTTTACTTTAAATGATAAGAAGTGTGTATTAGCCAATACAATAAACTTACAACAATATTAAAATTTGCTTTCTGAATAATAATGAACCATATACAACATTTGGTTTAGAAAATGACATTCATATATTTCACATTTTCAATACAATTTAACATTCAATTTATTTACGATGTTTTAATATGAAGTTGGTTTTAGTTTTATGATAAGAATATTGACTTTTTGTTTTACTATTTTTAAATAAAGGGTTTGTGAGTGAAAATTTTTATGTTTAAAAGTTATTCAATTTCGTATGATTTTTTAGATTTTAGAAATCAACATTCGAATGTCTCCATAAATTTTTTTAACACACACACACACACACACACACACACACACACACACACACACACACACACACACACACACACACACACACACACGCGGGCACCATCAACAATATGCTCACCATCAACAATATGCTCACCATCAACTAATTTAAAGTTAAAATTGATAGTGTTTTATTTGCCAACAATGATAAACTTAAATTGATGAGTGCAGAAAAATTTCATCATATTATTATGTTTTTTTTAATTTATTTTTTATTAAAAATCTTTTTACGAAAAAATCAAAAAAGATTGATGATTGATTATAAAATACAAAATAGGTATGATGTTTTTAAAAGGTATTCGGTCAAAACATTCCCTGAGAAATTTTAATAAATTCTTACCAATTATGTTACTAGCAAATAAGTTTTAAGCTTATTTAAGCTGTTGTAACTCAGACACAATTAAATTGCTTATTCAAATCCTGGTAAATATTACACTTATTTAAGTACAATCATAAAAAAAAATTTTCGAAAATTAAGTATATACAAAAATATGAGATATTTTGCTGATTTATGTTTCAACAAAAATTTAAACATGCCAATGTGCAAAAGATTAATAAAAATAAGAAAAAAAAATCTTGTTCAAAGGGTTAAGATTACTGGTGTTCAAAGAGAGAGAGAGAAAAAAAAAATGCTCCCCTCGCTTTCAAAAAGGTGCCATGCTGCTCTTTCATCTTTAACCATTGCGCCCATTTGGGACAAAGAAAACAAATCTCTTCTACCTAAATGGGAAAGAAAGCGTGAAGAGAGGGAGTAAGAAAAGAGTGCAAATCCCTTGCGAATATAAAGGAAACTGATACGCCTCTTGTATGTACTCGCAGACAGAAGAAACTCGAGGTTTAAAGAGATTCTTTAAAACTAAAAGTTTGAGCATTTTCGATAACTATTAAAAGGCTGGATTAAATGACAGGTAATATTTAGTTATGTGCCTGAGATTAAAATTTACTTCATATTTTCAATATTTAAAATATTATTTTCTTATATTTTCTTTGATTGAGACCATTCTTTGAATTGCATTAATGGTAAAAATAATTGCGAAATCTATGTATGGTTGTAATATTTATGTATATTTATCCTACCCCCTTCCTCGGCTTCTCTACCACTAATCGACGAGAACCCAATGAAAAGATGAACAAGTATAAGAATAAAGTCCTTTAGTAGCCTCAAAAGAGTTGCCAGTTATAAACTTTAAAACTTCAGGGCAGTTCTTGAGGTGAGCAGCATCCATATCATCACGATTGCACAATGGACAACGAGCAGAGTCCATTACACCTATTCGATGCAGATGCCTTTGTAGATTGTCAAGTCCAGTTGCCACCCGGAAACAAGCTCCTGGTGAGGATCCAGGGATTTTATTGTTCCCATCAAGTAGAGTTTTCCACTACCTGTCCATAGCTGTATCAGCTTAAAGGCAAACTCTGTCATTCTTTCTTTTACTGAGAATTATACTTTTGATGTGACGCAAAAGCAAAGGGGGATTTGGCTGGATCATAAGGGAAATCAGCTTTCGCAAGTCTGCCTGCTCATTTCCATGAACATCACAGTAGTTCGGGATCCATTGAAGAGCAACGCGGCCCTTGATTTCAATGAGTTCGTGTAACTTCATTCTGCAAGAGTGCATTCTATAGTGCATTATTATTATAATTTATATTGGTACAAGTTAAATATGAGTACCATTGCATTAGCTAAACCAAACAGAACATTTTTATATAATTGGTACACGTTGAAATAACTTGTACTAATCTTAATATTACACTAAAATTTCTTGTAACTTTAATGAAACCTATTTAAAAAGCAAAAAAATTTTAAAAAATTAAAAGATTATTTTAATCATAATTTAAAATTGTTCACTTATTATACAATAATATTGTTTTTTTTTAAAGCAAATAAAATAATTTTAATATGATATATCTTCATATAAATATATTTTTTTTTAAATTTTAAATCACAAAAATATTTAATTTCATTTGTTTATTTTAATGTATTTGAAGTAATTTTAAACTGAGATATTGAATGCATTCTGTGATATAATTGGAAATAATTTTTAATAAAATTTCATGTTTAATCTTTTATATTCTTTCCTTAAATTTTTTTTAAAACTAAATTATATTTTTGTTAAATCTATAGGAATTCCAATTCATAATGGAATGTAAACTGTATATATTTTTCGCAACGTCTCCTTTTGTATTCAACACATATTAAAAATGTGAATCTATTTTTTAAGTTTTATAAAGGTAGTATATAATGTTAATTTCCTGTGGAATTAAGGGAATTATACCGTTTACGTTCTCTTACGGTTTTATTTAATTACATAAAAGGAGGACATCTTTATTAATCTTAATGAAAAGAATCAAGGAATATGTAATGATTAAGAACTAATGAATTATGTATATATTTTTCAATAATTATTTAATGCCTATTTGTCAATTTACTAATGCTCATAAATATTACTATATTAATATTTCATTACTTATTTTTATTTTGTTAATCTAATGACATATTTGTATTATTTGTTAACAATCTGTTGTTAGAAGTGCCTGTTTTAATATATTCTTGGTGATTATTTAATTAAAATTGTTTTATAATATTCTACTGTTATTATGATTAGATTAAAATATCTATTATGGTTATCTGAATGATAGTACAGGATTGTTAGGTAATAATTTTATATTATTTGAAATATAATGATGATTGATTATACTTTTTTATAATTCATAATTCTTAAAAATATTTCTCACAAGATATAGAATGGTGTTTTTCCTAATTTGTTATTTTAGATATAAATAAACACGGGATGAAAATGTTTAGATATAAATAAACACGGCATAAAATGTTAAGATATAAATAAACAAGATATCAGAACCATACATAGTATAGTACTAAAAATGTTTTATAATATTAATGAAAATAAAAATGCGATAAAAAAAACTTTCATTACATGTTTTCATTTTAAAGTTGCAATTATAAATGCATTAATTTTTTGCATATTCTTTTTAGTTTAAAATATGTATAATTTAACTTTTTTAATTTGTAATATAAGTTTTATAGTTACTTATATACTGAAACTTTTATAACAAAATGAATTTGTGAAATAACTCACAAGCCTAGATTTTTAAATAAATACATTTTCTTTATATTGAAACTTACTTAGTGTTTCTATAACAAATCCAATTGCTAAAGTGCTAAAATTGAGCAATGCTTAGGTAAACGCGAAAATGAAATCTTTCGTTTAATTATGATAAAGTAGTTAAAGGGTTGGATGTATTCCTATACCTTGTTTCTCACAGGAAAACGTAAGCAAACGCAGATATAACAGGCTTCTCTTAGATAGCTTTTATCCACATCTGATAAAATTCTAAATCTTTTAAAGTTCCTCGTTTGCGATAAGTTTCTTAGGCAGAAAATATGTAAATAAAGTTGATAAAAAGGGTTCAAAGGGTAAGCAGAGACACGGAAAACCAAATGGACGGTGTTTACTTTCTTAGAATTCTATTCTGGAATACTGGGAAAAAAAGAAAAGAAAAGAAACCGTGTAGTTCGTCAGTACAAACCTTTTCTAAGAAGCGTTAATCTTTGTGCTCTTTGAAAAAGGTTGAAGTTCATAAAAAAAGGTTGAAGCTAAGCGCTTTGTTATATTTAACGCTATGAATATGGACTTACATAGTTTCGCATAATATTGTTAGTAATCACGTATTTCAAGCTTGCATGTGTCAGGTGTCCCAGTTTGAAAATACATGAGATAACCAATTTGGCTAAATCAAAGAAAATGCGCTCTTAGTTTGCGATATAATTTCTTAAAATGAAATTTGTTTAAGGTGTCTGCACAAAGCTAAGGTATTTTATTCATACAAAAATATAGACAAAATATTCGTTATTTATGCAACTATTATTTTCTAAACTTATTAGTTGTGGAGAAATGTATATAATATATGTTTTATATAATGTATAGAGTCTTAACTATCATATATCCAATATATAAAGTCTAACCAATATAAAATGTAATTTTATTTTCCAAATATTATCACTCCGAAATACATTTTAACAATAATATTTTATGTTTTGAAAAAAATTAAAAGTATCATTAAGCAGTTTATAAAAATTTGACCTATAAGATACTCTGTTATAAAATAATAACATCCTATATTTTTATATAAAGAAGTAATCAAATTATCAAATAATTGTTTATATGTGAAATTTAAATAAATAACAATCTTTAACAAATATAAAAAAATTCCTGTATATGAATTTTTTCTAAAAATTATTAAATTTTACATTTTTCTTATCATTTATAAGTAATATTCTAAATAATTTATTACGTTAAATTTATTTTGTCAAAGAAGAAGTGAGAAAACTAACAAATTCTCTTAAGAAGTAGGAAAATTTACAAATAAGAATGTTTCGGGCTCATATTTAAAAAATTACTTCTTATTTCTGAATAATAAAAATGTATTAAAAATAATAATGAGTTCGCATAAAGTGAATGAGTTACGTTTACGTTTAGAGAAAGTTACTTCCGTAAAAAATGAGCTTATTTTTTAACAAGTTTTATCACATATTAAATTGTCCTTACGAATATAGGACGATTTCATTTTTATTTCATAAATAATAAGAGGTTATATAATTGAATTTAAATGTGTAAGACTTCTAAAAAGGAAGAATTCTATACATAGACTCTCTTTCTCTCTCTCGCTCTCCACAATAGATATTATGCAAAAGAATAAAAGGGATTAATTGATAGAGTTGCTTTATCATGACACATCCAATCAATTTTTAAAATTAAATTACTTTTTTTTAAATAAATTAAACCAATGACTTTATTTGAAATATATTACTCCCATTTAATAAATAAAAAGTACTTAATTTTTCATTTTTGAAAATGGCTTTGCAAACAGCAAGCAATAATTCTACATTATATTGCATAAAATATTTCTTATTTTATGCAATATAATGAATTATTGCTTGCTATTTGCAAAGCCATTTTCAAAAATGAAAAATTAAGTACTTTTTATTTATTATGTTCACATTTGTTTTTATGAAATCCAAGTGTACTTCAGTTTTGGCTTTCAGTTAGATATAAAGGGATTTTTCTCAAAATTTTAATGTAGTGAATTTTTTTTTATCAATCTTAAAAATTTATCTAGGTCTTACACACTTTTTTTTTTACATAAATGATGCGATTTAAAATATTTTAAAGTACTTTATTTAATAGAATAAATTTTAAACAATGCATTCACTATCAAGTTCAAATCTAGTTGGATACGAATATTTTTGCTCATTAATATGCTCTGTATGGTACATTAATTAAATTTAAATAATACTAATTTTTATGTCTCCAAAAGTATTGTTAAGTTTTGATTAATATTTTGGAAAAATCGAAACAGATTATTTTTACAGTATGAATAAGTAAATAAATAATAATATCCATAAAGTGTGCATAGAATCTTCAAATAGCGTTTTTTATAAAGATATGTATATATATGTATAAGTAGATGCTTCGAAAAAAATATTTATTCGCTTTGCACATGCAGATTTATAACTATTCATAAAATATCAAAGCTTTATTTAGAAAGCAAATAAATAGATTATCTGCAGCCACCCATTGATATTTTTTTCCCCAGCTACAGAACCACCTATCTTTCCATTTAGGCTCCCTGTAGTTCACTAGCATAATTATAGGGTCGCTATAGTACGAGAAAAGAGGAAAAAAAAAAAAAAAATAGGAGGCCACTCTTCCCCGATGAGTTTCGTTTTACTGAGTCTCGAATAGCAAGGAAGCTGATGCCGCCCATCTTTCTATGTAGAGAGCAGAAATGTCCACAAAAAAGCAAAATCCTATCATTCAATCGCTGAATAAATACAGCCGCCTGAGTGAAAAAGATATCAATATACATTACAATCTATTATGTCATCGCCTCTCTCAAAAGAACGGAGGGTTTAAAAAGCGTTATAAAAATTACTCGAAGGGCTCTTGTCCGCCATTCACAACATTTTCACAGTCTTCTTGTTGGGGCACAGCACAGTATATTCACATTTAATTTTTTTTTTAAAGTGTTTTTTTCCCACCTCTTTTCAGTGAAGTGGATGGAGTATTTTTGAAAAGTGCCAATGAAACTAGTTTTTTTTTTTTTTCTTCTTAATGTCATGATCTTCCACAGAAGGAAAAAGATATTTTTAAATAATGTTTACTTTTTTTTTACCAACCGTATTATATACGGTTGGTAAAAAAGTGTACGATGTGTCCTTTTTTTTTTTTCTTTATTCTCCCTACTGATTTTCCTTCGTTAATTTCATCAATATAATATTCTTGTGGTATGATATAATTTGATTTATAGACGTTAAACAGGTTATATATTTTTTATGTCAAAATGGTAAAGTTTAAATTTTGTTTAAAATGAAAATTTAATTTTCAAATCATGTAATTAATCGAGATTATTATCTTTTAAAATAAAAAAAAGGGAATTTAAGACTTAAATTTAATTCTACTCATTTTCAGATGAATACATATTTATTCAATTCAATTTTTTTAAATTGAAAAAGTTATTCTATTTATTGTTTTTAAATATTAAAATATTTTTAGTAATAAAATTAATTACAGATTATTTTATTTGTTAAGGTTTACAATTAATCAATTTAATTTTTATACATTAATTTTTTCATGTTTGTGTTTAAACTTCACATGGAATAAATTTTCCTCTCAAATATACATTGGTAAAATAGGCAGTTTCATAGAAAACTGTACAATTTAAAAAAAAATCATCTTATTTATTAAACTATTTTTATAAATAATACACACATATATATAAGCTTAATTTTTTTCATCTGTATAATTTGAGGTCTTTTCCATATTCGGTTTGTAAAACTGATAAATTTTTAAAATCTTTCGATTATTTTTTCACGAAGATTATTTTAGCTCGATTGCTTTTAGTGTTAATGAAGCAATCGTTATTTAGTTTCCTGGTTGCGCATCAAGTCACCAATCATCTATAAGTTTTATTCTTCATTAAACATGACAGCTACGAAAGATATTAAACAGTTAACAATTATAATGCATTGTCCTTGATGAAGACAAGCTCATCCGCAAGCAACTTTCGAAGCAGTTATTTACCCAAAAGGCGCGGCTCTTCCGTCATAGCCTTGATGGATTTATTCATCGGTTATTCTTAGAAGACAGCTGAATGAAAAGCCAGCTTGAAAATCACCCGATTACTTGATGATGGCTAACGCTGTCTTTAGGGCCTGACACTGGCTTGGCACGGAACGACACACTTTATGAAATGACACCGACAGTTATTCCTAGATGAGTATTTTTAAGTGGATCTGTTGGAAGGTTAACGGCTACTTTTGGGAACTTGTCACAAACATTATATTGTTTAATTATTTCTGATGGCTGGCTCCATTTGTTAGCCTAATCTGTATCATTATAAATATGTGATTGCTATTTTTAACTTATTTAGTGCTTTTGATAAATCTAGTCAACACGTCTTTAAACTCTTCAATGTTATGCTTGTTTATGTTAGCAAATTAATGCACATTTATTTGACCTCATATTTTTTTCGAACATGATTTGTGAAGTGTTTTCAAGAATGTCATTGCTTACGTTTATAATATAAATATCAATCAAGTGAGAAACTTATTTTTGCATCAAGACATGTGTCAATAATTTCGATGACATTTCCAATAGGAAGAAAAAATGGAATTTTAATAACATTATGTACGAAAATTATTTTTTAATATGGCTTAAATGCATTAAATTTATATGATATACATACATACATACATACATACATACATATATATATATATATATATATATATATATATATATATATAATATATATATATATATATATATAAATATATATATATATATATATATATATATATATATATATATACTGCAAAAGAGGTTACATTAAACACAAAACACTAATGATATATATAAAGATATACATGTACATAAAATCAGCGATAATAATTTTCGTTTTCAATATAACTTTCAATTTTTCAATTTCAGAATATTATGCGTTGTTTCTAATATTTTAGTAGCTCTCTTATAATTTTACCCTATAATAAACTCATGTCTTACTAACTCGATTCACAAACTTTCACGAAGCTATTTATTTTAAAATAAACATTCATACCTTGATATTTTTTATTCCCATTTACAAATTTGAATAATAAAATTTAAATTTGTAAATAGGACAAAAAATAATTTTTTTTATATTTTTTTAAAATAAAAAAGAAATATTTTTAAGTACATTGAATTTCATAATAATATGCGCGTTTGATGTTTTGTTTTTATTTACACATTCATTTGAATGAAATTCACTTTATTATCATGTCAAAAAAATATCTCTCGGTTTTCTCTCAGCACATTTAAGCAGCATATCCATCAAAATTTGTTTTAAGAGGAAAATTCTGATATTAACATGCACTGGTGAGTTGAATTATTTTTTCAGTTAATAGGGATGTCTGTAAACTAATCTGAAAAACAGCTATAATATACGTTAAATTTTTTGTAAAAGCCTAAAACTTTTTGATATTCATTTATAAATATTTTTTCTATTTTTCCATCCATAATTTTTAATACATCTATAATTTTTACTTTTAGGAACTTTTGGAAACTTTAAATTTTATTTTTTTCTTGACTTTAATATTTCATGACTTTAATTTTATTTTTTTCTTGACTAAATAATTATCTAAAACCACGTTTATCATGCATATGCATTGTATTGTTCAGAGTATGAAATATTCTTATTACTTTTCATTAATGTTCTGTAATCTTTAAATCTAGAAAATATTAAGAAAACATTTTGTTGACATAATCTGCAGAACCAATATTTGTTCATCTTGTTTCTTAAAATAATTTTAAAATTTAGATGTGTGTATTGCTTTTTTCAAGAGCGGGTATGTAAATATATTATTATACATGAGCCACTATGAATTTACTATTTTCACGTGTTTTGCATTCGTAAGAACCACTAAATTTTATTTCAAGTGAGGCAAGCTTTTCAGGAACAACACAGTGATAATCTTCATTCTATGCATTTTCTGATAGTTTGAAACATTCATATTTCCCGATTACGAGTGAAAAAATAAATAAAAACAAATTTAAAAAAATCACTGAATTGATAAATTTTAGAATACTGATAAATATATATTATTACAAATTGATAAATGACATTGAATTTTTTAGTAACCAATGAATTCATGTCATCAACATTGTTAAATTACTAAAGAAGAAGCAGTAAATATCAGTGTAAATCAAATAATTTTTTTCTTCTTGTTCCCACAAAAATTTAAAAATTATTATACAAAAAATTTAAGATTGGAGCGCATATTTATAATTTTTCAAATTGAAAAATTTAAAAGCATCAAGCGAAATAGAATCACAGTGATATACTGAAAGTAAAGTACATTTTAGAAGGATTTAAGTAACAATTATTGAGATTAACACAAATTTATAAAAAATTATTTATTTCATAATTATTATTATTTAAAGCACAGATAGAGGTTTCAAAGGACTATCAATTATTTATGATATGTATATTAAATGACACTCCATTTTAATTTACTATATAAATATTTTTTAAGTGTAAAATTATAAAATTCGTAACTTCTACTGTTAAAAATTACAAACATATTTTTGTGAATACTTGACACAATAAACCAATTGATGTAATAAAGCCGCAATAACAATGGGAGACAAAATATTTTATCCCAATTTATTACATACTTAAGAAACAAACAAACAATAAATACGAATTCTTGTAAGAAAATTACATATTTATTTCTGTTCTTATATAAGATTTATTACTATCTAAAGAAAAAAATATCTTATATTAATTCTCAAAATGAATTAATAAATTCATGAGTAATAAACTGCAAGGAATTTAGTATTGTTGCAAATGCTTGAAACAAATCTGTGATGAAATTTTGATTTTTATCATATTAACTATTATACATAGTTCATGAGAAAAATGTCTATTTTCTTACTGGGAAAATATATATATGTTTAAATATCGAATTAATTTAAACATAAATTCAAAAACGTTGTTAAAAATTAATCTCGCTACAAGAAACCTCACAATGGATTATTCGATATCTACACATTTAACGTTAGTACTATTTCAAGCACAGTGACAAAAGCTGCACGAAACAGGAAACAAAAACCAAAATCTACATTCTAGCAGCTCTTGTATTACTGATTCTCACCTCGATTATGTACATCATTATCCGATTCGTAGAACCCGACAGATGCCCCTAAACTGGTGTCACGCGAAAAACTCGTCTATTGTACATGGTGCGAGTGGCTTATCTGGGAGCATTAAGATCTTACTGAAAAGAGGGATTATCGCCAATAGAAGTATTCATTACACGCGGTCTGTCGCCCTCTACCAACAAGTGAGGCATCACAGCCAGCACTGGGCCAGCATTAAGCCTTAACGGTCATTGGATTACAATAGTTATTCACCACCACCTCTGCTTCCAAGAAGATATATATCCCTTACAAGGGCGGTGAGAGGCTGGATGGGGACTGGCACAGCATCCCTCTTCATCCTTTTCAGAAGTATTAAGTAAACTAAAGTTTACAGAAGGCTTCAAAAGGGCTTTTGTTGCTGTAGAGTATGCATTTAAAGCGTTATGCTCTCTCTCCAATTGTAAATAAGGAGAGGTTTTTCTGAGAAAGAAAGATTGGGATTTTATTGTGAGAACCACTTTAAGGACAACTGATGCTCCTCCTGACGGGTAATTTTAGAACTGTGACAACCAAGTTAATTCTTACAAAGCAGTCATGTATGATCTTCTAAAGGTAATGATATTGACATGTGGTTCACTCTGCCAGTCAAACGAAGTAGTTCTGTTTGTTTGAAGGAAGCAAGGTAAAGAAATAAGAGTACACACTCTTTCAAATATTTCAGGACTTTTAAATGTAGAATAGTTACTGAAGAATTTGACACAAACCAAAAATTTTACTACTAGATATTCAAGTTATTATACTATCATATTGATGGAGAATCAACTGAAAAAATGTAATCTTTTATGAAATCTCTCATATTTAATGTAGATATATTAAATAATTTATTATTATTTACTAGATCAAATAAGAAGAAATCAAAATAGCATTTTTGTAGATAATTTTATAAAATATAATAATTTCGAAACTGTATGGCAAAAATAAAAAAGATCTTTAAAGCAAAGAAAAAATGTAAAATAATTATGGTACATAAAGTCATAATATAAAATCTATATTGAAAAAAGAAGTATAAAATGAAATATAATTACCCTGTGATGTAATATTAAAACATTATAAGTAATATTTTTATTGCATAAATAAAAATATTTGTAATTTCCAGGAATTTATTTTAAATTATTATTTTAAGTGACTTTAATGATTTAGCTCTTTAATTTGTTATCACTCATTAAAATTATGATGAAGCTATTACAAATGAATACACCAATTAATTATGTACAGTTAAAAAAGTATACTTCTTTTATGTACATAAGTTTAAATATGTTGACTTATGAACCCTTATTCATCGAAACATAAATATATAAAACAATATATATAAAGGTATAAAAATGTATAAAACAAACATATAGAACAAATATTTAAAGTTATAAAAATGTTATAGAAATATTTTTCAATTTCAGTAAGAGAAGCAGATTTTTTCACTTAATTTTACTAAATCACCAAACCAAATGTTTTTACATTACATACCTACATATATATATATATATATATATATATATATATATATATATATATATATATATATATATATATATATATATATATATATATATATATATATATATATATATATAGATAAAATATATATATATATATATATATATATATATATATATATATATATATATATATATCATTCCATGAAACATATGCTAAAAATTTTCAGCTGATGATGTTGCCATAATTTAAAATTAATTATCATATCGAGGAATATATTTGCAGTGATATCGAACTTTATTGATTTTATTGTTGCATCTTATGATATTTTAATTTATGAGTGTGTATTTTAATAACAAAGTTTTAACTAAATATTTTACAGTGTTAATAAAGTAATTCCAAATTTAAAATCACTATAATTGTATAATTTGTTTAATCAGTTTTTGAAAGAAGTAAATAAAAATATTTACCTTTGTTGGTATTTTATTTTAAATAGTTAATCGTTTTCAACATGGGTACTTCTTTTAAGATCATGATAATATGCACAATATTTGAATCATTTTTAAAGTATTTTTTTCTAAAATTCAAATAAAATTATTTTGAAAAATTTTAAGAAAAATTAAAATACCCTTAATTGTGAGAGTTGATAACAAATCAAATAAAACGAAACAAAATATTCCCATAAAATTGTATCAGAAATTATTAGTGAAAGATATCAGAAAAATGAAAAAATCTTTGCAACAATCGGAGGCTTATTTTTTGAAATGGTATAAATACAAAACTTTCGTGAGTCCTATTGTCTAACTAATTTGTTGCACTTGCATGCTTTCTTGTATTTATCCTAGAGTTGATCTCTAGCAGTTAGATGGAAACAGCCGTATGGAGTCTTCGTGATTTGAAACAGGGACCAAGCAGAAGACTTCCAGTACTTGTCCTATCATCCCAGATTGTATCAGAAAGAGGTATCATTTCACTTGGAGGACATTGCAATCACGATCCGTTTTAATGTTCCTCAGCCACCATTAGCGAAAAGTTTTGATTAATATTAGCGGAACTTCGGTTAAGCTGGGATTCGAACACACTACGTTCCGCATATGAGAACGATGCCGTAACCAACCAAGTCACCGCGGCCTCTAATTAATATGTAATGGATATGCTGTTGTCTTGTCAGCATGAGCAAAATTTGAATCCTTAATTTCATATTATAGTAGAAATAGGCAATTGTTTGCAAAATGTTAATGATAGTATAAAATCGACAAATAATGAGAACTATGAGATTTAGATATGATTTGCAACAGTTTCATACCAATGAATAACCTGACTATATTAATAGAATTTGAATGCATAATATAGATATTCATAAGGAGAGAGGAAAGTAGTACAAATATCATAACAATGTTTCATGTTATAAACGAGTCCCAGTTTATTTTGAAAAATTAAAATAACGAAAAGCTTACAATCAATATTACATAGATTTAAAATTACTATTAGCAGGTTTTTGAAAAGTATTTAAAATATTTCTGTAAGCAATACAATTTCACAGTTTTAAGCAATAGCTCGATGGCGAAATTGTGTGGCATCTGATATTTCATCTTTAATTTTTATCTTATTCCAGAAAGTTTTGAATTCAGAAATTGAAATGAGTTGTAAACAGATAGGCATCTTACTCAGTGTTTTAAGGCACATTAACTATAAACAAAATTTTATGTATATACATTCTATAAACAGAATGATATTTAACACAGAATCTGAATTATGTTTAATATGCTTTCAGACTCCCAAAACTTTCATAAATTGAGTTTTCTGCTGATGTTTGGAGAAATCAATTCGAAGATGTCTATAGTTAACATAATCATTTTCTTCAGTATTTATTTATATGAATCTTTTTCAAATATTATTTTACTAAAACTTTTACATACAATTACGCTCGAAAACGGAGGAACTTATATAAAAAGACTGCTTAAAATTTAAATACATCAAATTAAATTTCGATTATTCCTTCAAGATTAAAGTTTAAGTGCACAAAGAATTGTGATTTTGCTTAGGAATTTTTTTTGTACTGCCGGTGAACTCTGGTAACTAAAAATAAACGAAATTAATATCTTCTGAAAGCAGCGTTTCTGGATGTCGTATAATGTTACAACCATTGTCAGCCTATCAGAGAGGAGGTATTATTTCCCGACAGCCGTGGGCAGGGAAGTGCTATTGTGAGGCTACGAAGAAAGGAGATGGCTGTTGAATGGGGAAATTGCTGGGGAAGGGCCCGACCCTACCAGTAGCGTCCAAAAACAAGAATGCCGAAGAAGCAAGTATGGCAGTAGAAGATTCAGACTCTATTTCAAGGAAGTTTTGAGCTCAAAAAATGCATTCAGTTTAAGTTGATTGACGTCGGACAGAAATTTCCTCCAGGCAAGGAAAACCTAGAAATACAGACACGGAAATCCCATGGTTTTAATCTTTCGACTTTAGGGTGATATTTTTTTTGAGAAATAAGATGAATAAAAATAATACATATTTTCGTATAGTAAAACTGATGAGACCTGTTCTGCTTGATGAAATAAATTATGTTAGTATTAGGTAAGACATGCCATGTTTAATCGTTTAAAAATGATTATTAAGAACGACATTAAAATTATTTCCCTATTTTAATATATTTTATCAAAACATTTTTTAAAACTAGTCATTTTTAGCTTTGTTATCAAAAAATAATGATTTAATAGTAAATTATTGAAATAACTAAAATTTTATGAAGGAATTTTGATTTCTATAAAAAAAAATACTGTTTGCTTAAAAAAAAAATTACAAGAAATCAAGAGTTTAAAAATGTAAGGATGATTACACACATTATACAGCTAAAATTTCATACATAAATGTAGTTATCTAAAGATTATTTTAATTCTTTATTAATTTTTTGCATATAAAAGAAAATAGAAAATCATAAAACTTGATTATATTTTGCCTTAAATTTCTTTATCTTAATATTTTTAACAGATTATCTCAAGACATAAATTTATGTCAAATAAATTTCTTGTACATCATTAAAATATTTAAATTTGCCGTTGATTCATAGGAGATTAGAATTCCCGTTTAAGCTGGCTATAATATTGAAACATAAAAACTTCATAACATAACATTGATTGAAGGATTGCTGACGTATATTCTTATAATATGCTAGATACTTGAACAATAAAATACACTACTGGCCATTAAAATTGCAACACCAGGAAGAAATGCAGATAACAAAATGATATTTATTGGACAAATATATTATACTAGAAATAACAAGTGATTAAATTTTCAAAAAAATTTGGCTGGATAGATCCTGAGAAATAAGTACCCAGAACAACCACCTCTGGCAGTAATAACAGCAGTTATACACCTGGGCATTGAGTCAAACAGAGATTGGATTGCATGTACAGGTACAGATGCCCATGCAGCTTCAACACGATGCCACAGTTCATCAACCGTAGTGACTGGCGTTTGGTGACGAGCCAGTCGCTCGGCAACCATTGACCAGACGTTTTCCATTGGTGAAAGATCTGGAGAACGTGCTGGCCAGGGCAATAGCCGAACATGTTCTGTATCAAGGAAGGTACAATATCGGCAACATGCGGTCGGGCACTATCTTGCTGAAACGTAGGGTTTCGCTGGGTTCGAATAAAGGGTAGAGCCACGGATCGTAACAGACCAGAAATGTAACGTGCACTGTTCACAGCACCGTCAGTGCGAACAAGAGGTGACCGAGACGTGTATCCAATGGCACCCCATACCATCACGCCAGGTGATGGGCCAGTATGACGATGACGAATGCACGCTGCCAGTGTGCGTTCACCACGATGCCGCCAAACACGGATGCGACCATCATGATGCTGTACACAGAACCTGGATTCGTCTGAAAAGATGACGTCTCACCATTCGTGCACCCAGGTTCGTCGTTGATCACACCATTGAAGGCGCTTTGTCTATGATGCAGCGTCAAGGGAAGCCACAGCCATGGTCTCCGAACTGAGAGTCCATGCTGCTGCGAACGTCGTCGAACTGTTCGTGCAGACACTTGTTGTCTTCCAAACGACCCCGTTTCTTGACTCACGGCTCGTGACGTGGTTGCACGATCTATTACGGCCATGCGGATAATAAGCCTGTTTTCTCGGCTGCTAGTGATAGGTGGCCGTTGAGATCCCGCATGGCGTTCCGTATTACCGTCCTGAACCCATCGATTCCATATTCTGCTAACAATCATTGGATCTCGACCGACGTGAGCAGCAATACTGCGATAAGATAAACCGCAATCCCGGTACGCTACAATTCGACCTTTATCAAAGGCAGAAACGTGCTGGTACGCATTTCTCCTTCTTACACGAGGCATCACAACAACTTTTCACCAGGCAACAACGTTCAAATGCAATTTGTGTATGAGGAACCAGCTGAACAATTTCCTCATTTAAACACAATGTAGGTGTCGCTACTGGTGCCTGCTTTGTCTGAATGCGCTGAAAAGCTAATCATTTGCCTATCGCAGCACCTTCTTCTTTTCGTATAAATTTCACGTCTGTAGCATGTCGCCTTCTTGGTGTAGTAATTTTAATGGCCAGCAGTATATAAATTAATTAAACAATAATATATATGGAGTACATGAAAGTTTACACTGCTAATATCATTAGCGCAAGCAATTTATGTTGGTGTATTCGTTTATATTTTGTCAAACAATTTTTGGTATTTTAAAAAAGATTTGTTTTATGACACTGATTGGGAGACCTGTAAAAACATAATGATAACAATAATCATTAAATACGCGGAATCTGACGATATAAGATTACAGTCTCACTTAACATTAGAAGGTTTCAACACGATTAAGTTCAAGATCTTATCACCATAAAAGATTAGAATAATTATTCAGTTTCCATTCTGTTGCAAAATGTCAGTTACTGTATAACTGCAAATAACGTGTACTTCTTTAGTTCTACTGTTGCATCATGTGACACAGTGAAAGTTTGTTACCGAAAGTTCAAAAACAAGAACTATGATATTCAATAACAGAATGTTCTGGTTGGCCTACTGATGTTGATGATGTTCACCTGCGAGAACTTGTGGAAGAAAATTAATATTCAACTGCTCGAAAGATATGTAAGAGTTAGACATTGATTCTATGTCCATTATTCGCGATAAGAATAGCATAAAGTTGACTTAGAAGTTCAATCATCGGGTGCTGCATAAGCTAACTCAAGCAGATAAGGACAAATATGCTTAGGTCTGTACTAATCTTCTCCAATATTAAAGCAATTACAAAATTCTGGACCGCATCATCATCGACTGTGATGAAAAGTGCATTTACTTCAATAACTCAAAATGAAAAGAGGATTGGTTTGTGCTCGGTAAGCCTGTTGGTAACGTTGCAGAGTACAATTTGACACCCAAAAAGATCATGCTTTACATCTGATGAGATTTCCATAATATTTTACACAAAGGAACCTGGAAAAAGGTAAAGCAACCAAAATTAAAGTGTACAGCAAGATGTTAGTCCGAGTTGGCTCTCTGAAGAAACCAAATGTCGAACTGAGTTCCGGCTCAAGTAGGCACTGTTCCATCAAGATAATTTAAGATCACATGTGTCTGCATTCACCAGCTCGTCTCTGTATGGATTCAAATTAGATCTTTTGTCACCCTCACAACATATATTGTTCCTTCGAATTACTACCTCTTTGCTTACCTGCAGTTGCATGTTGGTGGAGTAATCTTGGATTCCTCAAGGATATCCTCAATGAGATTGATCTACTTTTGGACTAGCGAAAATCGAGTCTTTGGGTTGAAGGTTTTGAAAAACTGCCGAAATGTTTTCAGAAAATTATAGATTTGTAGGTGGTGTTTATATTTTTCTTCTAATTTTATTAAGAACTATTTGGCGGAAAAAACTTTCGTTACAACCCGATATTTATATTCATTGCACATACCTAAATATATATGGTTATATCGTTCTTTAAGATATAAATGTTAGATTAGGAATTTAAATTATATTTCAATATAATATATATAGAAAGTGTTAAATAAAAAGCATTTAAAAATAACTATTATTTTCAACACACTTAACTTTCAAATTACTTAAATATTGCCATATTATGAGAGTATTAAAAATGCATGATTATGTGACAATGAATTGTTTCCTCCATCAATTTTTTTATTGAATATTTAAATCAATATCAAGTGATACTCATAGCTTGATGATGGTGAAGTTTTGAATAAAACAATGTTTGCGATATAATGTTGAAAGCAAAATAAGAGCACTATGGATGCCAGTTTAAAAGAAAAACTGAATCTGATATTATCGTGTAAGAAATATCATCAAGATAAAGTACCAAGAACAGAAATAAGAACTGCATGTTTGTGAAACATGAAACCCAGTAAGTGGCTAATCAGAAAAATATGTAAATTGCTAAGCATACCCAGAATTATGCGAATGAGTCAAAGTGCGGTTCAATTCTGTAATAGATAAATTGAGATATAAAGGAAGGAATTCGCAAATCTCACTATAGTTGTGTTTCTCTGTTGTCAGACAGAAGAAATTACCAGTGGTGTAGTAATCAGACTGAGAAGAGCGGGTTTTTTGGTACACCGAATTGTAACTGATGGGCACATAACAAGTCCACGTACTCAGAAAGTTTCAAAGATGATTTGAAAAAGGAAATGTAGCATGTTACTGAGGATGCATCACTAACATAAGAACACGTGGACTAGCAAATCCCCAGGTTTATGTAGCATGGTACTGAGGATGCATCACTAACATAAGAACACGTGGACTAGCAAATCCCCAGGTTTATGTAGCATGGTACTGAGGATACATCACTAACATAAGAACGCGTGGACTAGCAAATCCGCAGGTTTATGTAGCATGTTATTGAGGATGCATCACTAACATAAGAACGCGTGGACTAGCCAATCCCCAGGTTTATGTAGCATGTTATTGAGGATGCATCACTAACATAAGAACGCGTGGACTAGCAAATCCGCAGGTTTATGTAGCATGTTATTAAGGATGCATCACTAACATAAGAACGCGTGGACTAGCAAATCCCCAGGTTTATGTAGCATGTTATTGAGGATGCATCACTAACATAAGAACGCGTGGACTAGCAAATCCGCAGGTTTATGTAGCATGTTATTGAGGATGCATCACTAACATAAGAACGCGTGGACTAGCAAATCCCCAGGTTTATGTAGCATGTTATTGAGGATGCATCACTAACATAAGAACACGTGGACTAGCAAATCCCCAGGTTTATGTAGCATGTTACTGAGGATGCATCACTAACATAAGAACGCGTGGACTAGCAAATCCCCAGGTTTATGTAGCATGTTATTGAGGATGCATCACTAACATAAGAACACGTGGACTAGCAAATCCCCAGGTTTATGTAGCATGTTACTGAGGATGCATCACTAACATAAGAACGCGTGGACTAGCAAATCCGCAGGTTTATGTAACATGTTATTGAGGATGCATCACTAACATAAGAACGCGTGGACTAGCAAATCCCCAGGTTTATGTAGCATGTTACTGAGGATGCATCACTAACATAAGAACGCGTGGACTAGCAAATCCGCAGGTTTATGTAGCATGTTATTAAGGATGCATCACTAACATAAGAACGCGTGGACTAGCAAATCCCCAGGTTTATGTAGCATGTTACTGAGGATGCATCACTAACATAAGAACGCGTGGACTAGCAAATCCCCAGGTTTATGTAGCATGTTATTGAGGATGCATCACTAACATAAGAACACGTGGACTAGCAAATCCCCAGGTTTATGTAGCATGTTACTGAGGATGCATCACTAACATAAGAACGCGTGGACTAGCAAATCCGCAGGTTTATGTAGCATGTTATTGAGGATGCATCACTAACATAAGAACGCGTGGACTAGCAAATCCCCAGGTTTATGTAGCATGTTATTGAGGATGCATCACTAACATAAGAACGCGTGGACTAGCAAATCCGCAGGTTTATGTAGCATGTTATTGAGGATGCATCACTAACATAAGAACGCGTGGACTAGCAAATCCGCAGGTTTATGTAGCATGTTATTGAGGATGCATCACTAACATAAGAACGCGTGGACTAGCAAATCCGCAGGTTTATGTAGCATGTTATTGAGGATGCATCACTAACATAAGAACGCGTGGACTAGCAAATCCGCAGGTTTATGTAGCATGTTATTAAGGATGCATCACTAACATAAGAACGCGTGGACTAGCAAATCCGCAGGGTTATGTTGCATGTTGTTGAGGATGCATCACTAACATAAGAACGCGTGACTAGCATCCATGTTACGAACGCGTGGACTAGCAAATGCAGGTTTTTGTAGCATGTTATTGAGGATGCATCACTAACATAAGAACGCGTGGACTAGCAAATCCGCAGGTTTATGTAGCATGTTATTGAGGATGCATCACTAACATAAGAACGCGTGGACTAGCAAATCCCCAGGTTTATGTAGCATGTTATTGAGGATGCATAAGAACGCGTGACTAGCAAATCCCCAGGTTTATGTAGCATGTTATTGAGGATGCATCACTAACATAAGAACGCGTGGACTAGCAAATCCGCAGGTTTATGTAGCATGTTATTGAGGATGCATCACTAACATAAGAACGCGTGGACTAGCAAATCCGCAGGTTTATGTAGCATGTTATTGAGGATGCATCACTAACATAAGAACGCGTGGACTAGGTTTATGTAGCATGTTATTGAGGATGCATCACTAACATAAGAACACGTGGACTAGCAAATCCCCAGGTTTATGTAGCATGTTACTGAGGATGCATCACTAACATAAGAACGCGTGGACTAGCAAATCCCCAGGTTTATGTAGCATGTTATTGAGGATGCATCACTAACATAAGAACACGTGGACTAGCAAATCCCCAGGTTTATGTAGCATGTTACTGAGGATGCATCACTAACATAAGAACGCGTGGACTAGCAAATCCGCAGGTTTATGTAGCATGTTATTGAGGATGCATCACTAACATAAGAACGCGTGGACTAGCAAATCCCCAGGTTTATGTAGCATGTTACTGAGGATGCATCACTAACATAAGAACGCGTGGACTAGCAAATCCGCAGGTTTATGTAGCATGTTATTAAGGATGCATCACTAACATAAGAACGCGTGGACTAGCAAATCCCCAGGTTTATGTAGCATGTTACTGAGGATGCATCACTAACATAAGAACGCGTGGACTAGCAAATCCCCAGGTTTATGTAGCATGTTATTGAGGATGCATCACTAACATAAGAACACGTGGACTAGCAAATCCCCAGGTTTATGTAGCATGTTACTGAGGATGCATCACTAACATAAGAACGCGTGGACTAGCAAATCCGCAGGTTTATGTAGCATGTTATTGAGGATGCATCACTAACATAAGAACGCGTGGACTAGCAAATCCGCAGGTTTATGTAGCATGTTATTGAGGATGCATCACTAACATAAGAACGCGTGGACTAGCAAATCCGCAGGTTTATGTAGCATGTTATTGAGGATGCATCACTAACATAAGAACGCGTGGACTAGCAAATCCGCAGGTTTATGTAGCATGTTATTGAGGATGCATCACTAACATAAGAACGCGTGGACTAGCAAATCCCCAGGTTTATGTAGCATGTTATTGAGGATGCATCACTAACATAAGAACGCGTGGACTAGCAAATCCGCAGGTTTATGTAGCATGTTATTAAGGATGCATCACTAACATAAGAACGCGTGGACTAGCAAATCCCCAGGTTTATGTAGCATGTTATTGAGGATGCATCACTAACATAAGAACACGTGGACTAGCAAATCCCCAGGTTTATGTAGCATGTTACTGAGGATGCATCACTAACATAAGAACGCGTGGACTAGCAAATCCCCAGGTTTATGTAGCATGTTATTGAGGATGCATCACTAACATAAGAACGCGTGGACTAGCAAATCCGCAGGTTTATGTAGCATGTTATTAAGGATGCATCACTAACATAAGAACGCGTGGACTAGCAAATCCCCAGGTTTATGTAGCATGTTACTGAGGATGCATCACTAACACATAGACTAGCAAATCCCCAGTTTGTGGAGCTAGTGACTCCACCGATTGCTTTATTAACAGTTTTCGATCGGTTCTGGATAACTTTCCTGTAAAAAAACAATAAAGAATTCATTTTTTGTTGCGTATAATAACATGAATAAAATTGAATTACATTAGTGATACATTACATTGATGCATATAAGAGAAAGTATAACTTTTCCCATATGCACATCAGGTGTATTCGGTATATATATATTAAACTAAGAAGAATTTAATACATAATAAATTTATCGCATTTATATATTAATGAATTTTTATTTTAAAATGAAAATTGTTCATCACATATCCCAACGTATGCATCAATTCTGCTACTGTCATTAATTAAATAAGAAATTAACTGTAGATCTATCATCTTTTCAGTGTTTGCAAATCATTTTCCTGTAATCCCTGTTAATAAACATTGAACATAAACATTAACTGCCAATAAACATTTTTATTAATTATTCTGATTGTAAAGTGTGAGGAGTATTCCTGTTTTAAGCTAAGAATACTGAATGGTTATTTTACTTAGTTTCCTTATTTTTCAATATCATTAACTCCAATTTCTCAAAGAATTTAAAAAAAAAAAAAAAAAAAAAAAAAAAAAAAAATTACAGCAAATTTAATTGATAATTTAAAAATTTCCCTGCCAACCAAATTTGATTGAGATAGATTAAAATGACCTCAATCTGGAAGACTAACCCAAAGTTTCTCTTTCCTTATCCTTAGCTCACCGTTTACGATCGGATTACATGCTATTGCTTTTTTTTTAACTGTAACCGTACATTGATCGAAGACCCTATCTATATTGATTTGAGTTGTTCCGGTAAAAAATAACTCGAAAAGCTCAGTGGGGAACCGTATATAATATCATGGTAACTAGTATCATGCTGTTAACCACCAAACGTACCAGTGTATGGACGCATTTTTCCCATAGACGCCTGCCTGACTATTATACTCGATGAAAGCATGGCTGCGCATGTGCCTCGAGTTCGTTTTTATTCTATATATACTTATGATGCGGTTGACTTGATCTTAAGTCCTCTTGAAGCACATACATTTTTTTTAAGTTATACTCCTATTTTTTAATATTTATGAGTTTCAAGCTCTTTGTGTGTATGAGAGAACAGTTGGCTTTTAATATATGCATGATAAGTCGGGGGATTAGAGAAGCAGGCAGATTGACCTGATTGGTTAGTTCAGTCCCACTCCGTTTGAGATAGAGAATTTCATTGTGACTAGATTTATAAAAAAATTTCGTCGAGCTGGAAGTAAAAATACCTTACTTAATTTATGATTGGTGCTAAAGTTTTCAAAAATCAATATAATTATATTATTAGACTATTTTTTACTACATAAAAATAAGGATATACTTAAGCATGTTTGAATTTTTTTTAATCAATTAATTGATTTTCTAACTTAATTGATGAATTATTTTTACATTTAAAAAAAATTATAAAAATGTCAATGACAATAGAAAAAAATTAAATTTCACAATAATTTCAAAATATTTTTAATATACAAATATTCATAAATTCGCGGAAATTTTGCCAAATAGGCTGATTCCTTTATGTGTCAATTTTAGTTAACGAAACATTTCCTTTAAATGAAATGAAAATAAAACTCATGCAGAATATATAATATTATGTGTTTTTTTATGTCAATATGTTTAATTATTTTTTTTAAAACCTGTAAAGAACTTAAATTTTACCATACCATTTGATAGATTAAAATTCTTTATATATTTAAAATGATTTTTTGACTTGTCAGAAAGATATGGTAACCCATTTTATGAAATTAAATGTTAAAAAATATCAGTAAAGAATTCAAGGGATGAATTTTGTAATTTATATTAATATATTTGGTTATTATAATAAAACATCTTTTCCCAAAATTTGTCTCTGAATCTGCTGAATGATATGACCGCACTGCTTTATTAACAACAAACATTCAAGATTACCAAAGTTTGAAAGTGAATATTTAAATTCCGGAAAGAGCAAAATATTAAATGAAAATTAAAACAAGCTATAACAATGACAAGCTATAACAAAAATAGTTTTTAATGTGCCATTTTTACATTAATAGTAAAAGTGTATTCATTTGTAAACATATTTTCTCATATCTTTGCGTTCATGCCAAATATATTCTGAGAATGGGTAACTATATTATTTATTACTCAATTAAATAACTTATCTAGATTTATTTTGCTTTAAGTTTTTTTGCTTAACTTATTTCGGTTGGTATGGTACACATGCCATATAAACCAAATTCTGAATTTGGTGATTTTTTTTGGTGGATTTTCTTATGTATCTGCCAACCTTGTTTGCATTACATCATTGATATGAAAACCTATAAGAATTATGCAGAAAATTCTATTTTGGCATCCCTAGTATTTACGTCACAATATGTCATTTTGGCAACATTCCTTCATCGCCAAATAATTCAGAGTTTAACATCCTGGTTTACACGCCATCTGAGCCGATGGGGAATTAAAATAAAGTAAATTTGTGAATTTTCTTTTACTCAACTTTATTTCATTCTTGTATCAAGCAGATGTCAATTTTGTTTTTGAAAATACAATAAGATATGTTAGAGAAAATTCCAATTTTCTTAAATCATTCTCATATTATATAAATATTTCTATAATCTACAATAATTTATAATAATAAATTATAGTAGATTATGATTCTAATTCACAACATTTTAAATTAAAAATAATTTAATACCAAAAATTAAATGAATTTTTTTTACCTAATTTATTCTTAGTCAGATTCAGTGCATTGTGAATCAAAGAAAATTTCTTACCTTAGTAAACATAAATAATTGGAGTTAACGAACTTCAACTAATAACTGAATCTAAAACAAAAAAAAAATCATCTTATATACTTGAATAGATTGACTTCTTACATTTAAGTAGAAGAAGTAAAAGAAGTACTTTATAAGTAGTTAAGTGTATGAAGTAGAATAATAAAGTTTTGTATAGAAATAAATGCAAGCATCTTAACATTCTCAAGCATTTTACGAGGTTAACAAGAAAATAGCTGAGTGTATTTAATATAAACGGTGTTTCATAAAATTTGAAAGTAAATTCATAGAAGATCAAGAAATATGATAACTGAACAATAAATCATTTTTAAAATGCTTTCACTCAGCTCATAAACAATGATCTCATCATTCAATTCCGAAACAAATAGTGCAGCTTATTTTAAGAAACTACTTTAAGAGCAGTGAATTGCTGAAATAATACCATAATCTGTACGAAATTTTCTATAACGCAGCCTCTGTTTCAACATGGAAAGCAATTAAAAATTGCATTATGGGAGATCTGAATGTGAGGGGGATAATTTAAATATTGCATTTGCAATTAAATATCACATTTTCAAAATTCTCAAAACAGAAACACGTATACTATTCACAATGGTTTTTGGAGGTCAGCATAGTGATAGATTACTTTATTTTGATTAAAAATTATAATCATCATGACCTTTACAGCAGATATGATTTATCGTATGTTTTTTTCTGTGAAGAATCAGCGAGCTCCAGTGGCTCAGTAACTTCACGCCACTTCCCATTAAGACTGCAAAGCGAAGCATCATTTACCACCAGCAGTGATTGGGAAGGTGAAGATATTAGAACAGATTATGAATGAAATCACACATAAAATGCCACAATATTCTCCTATATTTTTACATGAGATCATTTAGCTCAGCACTCATGGCGCTTTCCATTATGATCAGCAAATTGAAGTATCATTTGCCGCGAACAGTGATTGAAATTATGAGCACATTCTCCTTCACAGGGTTGTTGGAGCTTCGTGGGTTGGGGATGTTAATATGTGACGTCCAAAATCCTTCCACTGTGGTGGCGTGGGAGTGGCGAAGAGGGTGCCGACTCAGGCGTGACCTCGTCATCTGACCATAGTTTAAAATTGGGAGGTACTTTGTGATGGACGAGTATTCCCAAACCCGTTAACTTTGAAGGTACAGTCCAGTGCTCACCTGTACCGCTATGCATGTATGTGGAGAATCAGCGTGCTTACATACATTGTTGCGAACTTGGATGAATTGTTTTGATTCCTTTAAGATTTTTTAACAGGATCAAAACAATACACTCAAGTTTCATTTCCTGTTTTTACAGTGTTTAAAAAATTTAGATGATTTTGAAGAATGTGTTTCCATTTAATGTATTGATACTTCCTTAATTGGGTTTGTTCTTTAATAAAGCGAAGAGGAATTCATCTGGAATAGAAACATCGCGAAGCTGTAAATTGTTTTTGAAATGCTAAATATTAAAATATTTTTGAAATATTAGTTGAGAGATGACGCTGTCTCCTCTCTTGAGAGTCACCAATTTATTTACAAGACTATTAAGATAATGTATAAACATTATAGCATCCACATTACATTCATGTCACCAGGCTTAGAATATAGGCATGAAAGCAAACATTCTTTTATAAAATCACTCTCATCTGAAAATTTACCAAAACATTTGCTTTTAAAAGCTTTTTTTTATCGATTTAACTGACTCTGGAGTCTTTTAGCCCTAACAATAGAAAAATTTCATAATCTAACGTTTTTTGTTTTTTAACTCTCAATTATTCGCCTCCATTTGTGTAGTACAAATCAAAACAGTAGTCAAGCATGAAAAAATAAAAACCGATTATTTCGTATAGAATATTTATATAATAATAGCATTTTGAAAAATATCACTAACACCATTTTTTACGTTTCATAGTCTTACTGCTATGTAAAAACTTTAATCTGAGTTTTTATGGAATGTCTCCTTTTGTAAATAAGAATAATTCTTTTACACAGAATTTTGGTTTGTTTGTCGCTTAACGGTCATTTCTTGCACACAATAGCTAATTAGACCGGGAGCTATGGTTTAAAGTGGATTCCGAACCACTACAATCATTCATGTCCAAGGTGGGATTCGAACCCACGAACTGTTGAACCTAAGGCAAGAGCGCTAACCATTCGGCTGCCAGATCGGCTACAGAATTTTGACACAGCCTCTCGATGTTAATATCAAATTCAACTGTTATCATTTACTGTCATATTAGTTTATAAGACACTGTGTGTGTTATATTTCTGCCATTAAATATTTGATATAATAATACTTTTTAATAATTAATTCTTCTCTTCAATAAAAATATAATTACTTAGCTTAACCATGTGTAGAATAATCTTGAACTAAAGACTTTTTTATATAAACAAAATTAGCAATTTTTTTTAATACATTTTAATTTCGGTAAACGCTAAGTCTTGTAAACGTTGTTAGCAGTAATAGAAAAAAATAAAATCTACCTACTGTTACAAACTATAACATATATTTAATTCATTTTATTATTTTTTTAATAATAATTTAAAAAGAAGAAATTTGAGATTAAATCTTTTTTTTAGCTAAATAACTTCTTAATATTCAAATAATAAATTTATTTCATGTTGAAAATTAAGAATATATATATATATATATATACATATACACATATATATATATATATATATATATATATATATATATATATATATATATATATATATATATATATATATATATATATATATATATATATATATATATATATATATATATATATATATATATATGTATGTATGTATGTATATATATATGAATGTATGTATGGATTACATTCTTCTTTATTAAATACATATACATGAAAAAATCCCTATTTTTTGTGTATTAGTTTAATGGAACTATATTTTCTTTTTAAGATCTAACATTATATTTTATTTGGTATTGTGAATTTACATATTTTTTAAAAAAAAAAACTCTGAAAATTCATATAAAAATTTTAAAAAAACTATTTCTATTGTTTAAATAACTAAACACTTTTTATTTCACTTAGCTTTTACATTTTTGAATGTCATTAGAACTTTTATATATTTTGAATAAAACATTTTTTTATTCACTTATTATTATTTGCTAAACATTTTCCAGTAGGAGCCACTAATTTAATATATAAACACAAATTAAGCTTTTTAGTTTCTCCTGTATTCGTTTTTCGCTTTCATACAAATTTAATGCTAATTTGTATTTACCATTAAAGAATTTACCTGTCTCACGCTCTTGGTATTGAAAATTAATAAAATTCTCAGAAAAAAATCAGTTAGACAAATGCATTTACTAAAAGCAAATTTTTAGAGAACTATTTTCATTCTTAAATTCACTAAACAAATAAATTACACTTGAAATTCCTAATTTTTTATGTTTATAAATTAGTAATAGAATTGTCAAATGCTTTTTAAAGTAAATAAAAACATATTTTTCTAGTGCTTTTAATGAGAATTTCAAAAACTCTTATTTGGTTTTAAACTATAAAAACAGTTAATTCATTTCCTAACCAATACAAGTTTCGTAAATTTATAAGCATATAATTCATTGTTTATAAGTTTAAGTGTCTTTTATTTGTCTGAAGAAACGTTCAACATCTTCAAAAGACAAAACGCTCCATTACTATGCATTCCAAAAGGTGCTTCAAATTCATTCGAAGTTAAGTTAATTTTCTAATTTGTACGTATGTTTACTTACTTTCTTCAGACGAAGTAAGAGGGGTAGTTGAATTGATTGTTTCCTCATTCAAAAGAATATTTGAAAAGAAAATTTCATAAATCTTATTATCTAATAAAGTAAATCAATGATGAAAAAAAGATATTAATATCACGGGATAAAAATTGAGAAGAACTATCCGCATCTTTGCTTTGCGTGCAAGCTCAATATATTCTATTAGCAATAGCAAAATAACAGTTAGCACTCCAAACATGTTTGCTTAATGAAGTACAGAATAATAAATAGGCATTGAGTGAAAATTGCAATTAGAAATCGGCGGGTTATTTTTTTTTCTCTTCATTATCCAACTTTTCTTTTGTTTTCTTTCCCATTACTATTGTCATTAACAATACGTTTTTTTTTCTTTCCTAATTTTCTCTTTATTGAATTCCAAACATAATCAATTCGTACTTGGTGTTTTTTTTTCTTTCTCCCTCAGCAGAATCTTCACTTCGAGTTGATTGATAAACAAAGAAAGAAGCTGCATTTCGCGGTTTTCGATTGTTTTAAAGGTAAGCGACAACGTGCGGTTAATTTTCTAATTTTCCAGAGAGATTTTTTTCTCGTCGCCAAGTAGCCAAAAGAGATTTGAAATGGGATATGCTAAGAGGAATTTTATTATCTCTTGGTGCAGAAATTAGTTTTATTTCCTTCATGAAAGAGAAGAAGTAATTAATTAAAAAGCAGAATGGGTTTTCGAGTGGGTCATAAAAAAATCCTGAAATGTACATTGTGTAAAATGCAATGATAAGACCGAAGCAGGGGTTCATTATACATTGCAAATGTGTGTATCGGTATATAAATATAAATATAAAATTTAATTAGTGGTGAATTTGAATGAAATCATTTATATTTATAGCAAATATAATTCAGAAGTTTATTATTATAGATAAATTACAAGTAAGTAAGAAAATATTAACTAATAACAAAATCAAATATGAAGTCAGATATTTCAAACTTTTTTTGAGACTTTGTTCATAATAAAGAATTTAGTAACCTTGATATGACACAAAATAATCATTTAAATTTTATGATACATTACCACATTGTAACTGAGAATTTAGTGATAACACAGATACTTATTGGAAACTCAGATTTAAGAAAAATTTTATGTGGTTTTAAACTTAAATTCTTCGGAAAATGCAGCTACCTAAAATTTATTTACATATCGGGTACCTGCGCAGAATGAATCCTTTTTAACATGAAGAGTTTTTCACTCTAAGCCAATCGGCACCAGGACAAGAGGGAATTCCAAACTTAGATGAATCGACTATGTCGACAAGGATTCTGAAATTATAAAGGTCAAAAATTGGATGCCTATTTCCAAAGGAAGATCAGAATAGAAGAAGATTCTGAAGAAGGGGCTGTCGAGTCAGTACAGAAGAAGAAAATTTATTCATACAATCAGTATAATTTAGATGACATTATGCCTCAAAGTATTAAATTTAATACATTCATAGAAATTTTCCATTTGAGAAATTTAACAATGAATAAACTCGGTTCCAATATTAATAGTGAATAAATAAATACACTATTAAAAAATGTAAGAATGCACAGGCATCATTCATATAACAAAAATTTTTCGATACAAATGTTAAGCATATTTAAAAAAACTACAAAATAAGTCTAGTAGCACACCCTAACATAAACAACGAACAATAACTTTATTATTTTTAAAGCATTTAACAATGAACCACCTGTAATGAAATAATGTTTAATAATATCGATCCCAAATGCAATAGAACAGCAAAACAATTAAAGACATTTTAGAGATTAGTTGTTATAAGTTTGAACACACACCACCAAATATAACATTTTAGCCAAAATAAAAAAAAAATCTTATTGAATTCAATTTAATTTTTAATGATATTAATTTCTATATAAAATATTAGAAGTTTCTTAAAAATATATTTAACAATTTAACTCAAACCAAAATTAATATTAATTATGCAGATATTAATTATATAAAGTCAGAAGTTTCAAACTTTTTTTGAGACTTTGTTCACAGTGAAGAATTTAGTAACCTTGATATGACACAAAATAATCATTTAAATTTTATGGTACATTTTATTACCACATTGTATATGAGATTGTATTATATAAAAATTATTCGAAATAAAATTATTTAAAAAATTTTATTAATTTTAATAGTAAAAATATTTTTAAATTTGAATTTTACATAAATTTTTACTTTAATTTCTTTTATTTATTTCCACTGTAACAATTTATACATTTTTACACAGAATTTTTTAAAGTTTGTAATTTCGATGAATCACCCCTAAGAAAAACGTGAATTACACGCTAGATGTAGTATATTTAGTCAGCATACACATGGCATTAATTTGGAGATTAAAAATGTAGGTTTCAGTTTTATTCACTTCATTTCATTTATTTTCACTTCAATAATTAGATTTATCTTCCCTTAATTTTGATAGATTATATTAACACATGCTTATTTTTATAAAGAATATTTGAGTTATTATTATTGATATATTTTACAATTTTTCTTGATGTAAGCACATTAAATAATAATAATTTTCCTTGTGCTAGTGCAGACAACCTCAAGAAACTAAAACATCTTTCCTATGGTCATCGTGTCCACTTTCAGTGAATTCCGTCCCATGTGGATGTTGCTGGTAATAGAATTGCGGACATTTTGGCCAGAGCTGCTTCTAGCGATTTCACCACGTCTGCCGCTTCTCTTACTCAAATGGAGCTTTTTTCTAAATTTAGGGCAACTGCCACGGCTTCCTGGATTGTCCCACCTGTGCATCCTTGGTACCAGGTGAGGTGTCCTGGTGGCTCCTTGGCTCCGGGCTGCAGTAGAGGACTAGTACAATTTCTTTCTTCAAAAACTGTACTAGTACAATTTCTTAGCGATCATATGCTTTCCATAAATTTCGTAGGTGGTAACAAACATTTTGAGACCTGCACTAAGTGTTCTTCGGTACAGGCCTCTCCTAACCACATTTTATTTTGTTTGGGGCTTACCAATCAAGACCTAATTCACCATCCCCTTCTGGTGCTTGACTTTTTTAGGGTGAATGGACTCATGGACCTGTTCTAGCTTTGCTGATCTCGGGGATTGGAAGCAACAATCAACAACGAAACAACAACATAATAATTTTCTTTTCGTTTAATGTATTAAACATAATTAATGAATTTCTAAATTAATTTAAACATATTTAAACATAATTAAAATGAAAAACTTTCATTTAATGAATTTTGGCAGTTTATATCTATAAATACTGCTTATAAAAACAGCTTAACTTAAATTTAACTAATTTTTAATTTAATTTAAATTTAATTAAGCTTTCAAATATAGTTTTTGATCTTGTACTTCTTAAATGATATAGATTTTTGCTGCTATCAAATTTTTATCCCTTTAGTTTCATATAAATATTTTTTTTAAGAATTGGAGCAATAATATTTTGTTAAGAAATTTTGCTTAAGTACATTTGTTAATTTTTTTAGATGCATAAAACATTTTACATCAAAGTTACTTATAATAAAATTAAATAGTATTTCTGTACATATTAAATTGTTCGAACATCAGACATACCAATCATTTTAATTTTATTACTGTAAAACATATGTGATAATAATATTGTATATGTGAATTATCCACTACAATTTTGTGTAACTTTATATAGGAATGAATCCCTTAATTTTATGTAATTTTAGATGCTTCCAATGTGTGCAATACAATTTCAAAATATGAAAAAGAATTTTTGTACTTTTATTTTGAGTTTTTGCATGTTTAATTTAATTAAAAAACAAGCTAATTTAGATTATGTTAGATATATTTTTAATTTTGATTCCGTATTAGCAATTACCCAAATCTTATCTAAGGTAATAAATTTTTAAATACATAAAAATATGCATGGCATCCATGCTTTCTTTTCCTACTCCTGTTTTTTTTAATGTGTAAATAATATTGTAGAAAAGAGAATATATATAATTTAGATAATAAGAGAATATAACAAAGGACAGTGTAAATTACCAAGCTCTTTACAGTGGTAATGAACGAACACAGTTCGTTCTTTTACAGCGGTAATGAATAAATACCATTCGTTCTTTACAGTGGTAATGAACGAATACAGTTCGTTCTTTACAGTGGTAATGTACGAATACAATGCAATGTAAATGGCAGATAAGTTGAGGCAATATAATATGATTTGCAAAGTTCTTCCGTGAATCCTGCAGAATTTTTGATGTATTAACAAAAAAATGCTATGGTTCTCCCTTGAAATATTTTCATCTTAACATAACTTTGTTTTTTTATAACAGTATTTAAGACTTTTATTTATAAAATTTATTTATTTACATTCTTATTATAATTATTTTATAATTAATTTTCGCCTGATTTCATTTTATTTCGTTATGATTTGAATTTTGAAGTGTTATTAAAAATTTATAACTTGTGCTTATTTCCCCGCCCTATCGCTAAAAGCAATGTGATGTGAAACATAAATGAAGTGACGCAAAATGTGTGTCACCTATTTTGAATAATTTTTATATTTAATCAAGTATGTATACAATTTTCCAGAGATTGTTTTTGGATTACAATCAAGTTTTTTATACTTTTATTTATTTATATTAAAATTTTTATTTTCATTAAGATTATTTATTTTCTTCATCTAATTTGCACCTAAATTTGATTTATCCATAATGTAATCTGAATTTTGAAAAATGTTAAAGAAGGTTGAAATCGTATTAATCATTTATCTCTATTATATCAAAAACAATGTAAAAATAAATATAAATAAAAATTTGCAGGATATTTAACTCTCTTTAAAAATTTTTATAATTGGTCATATGACTCTATTAAGGTCAAAAAGTACTAACTATTGGTTTCTAAAATTTGCCATTTCATTTAAATAAAGAATATTCAACCGGTCTCCAAAAATGAATTAATTAACATAGCTATCTAACTTTATACATATATATATATATATATACATATATATATGCATAATAGAAATTAAAATTTTATTAGTATGATATATAACTGTTAAATCTTTCAATATCTATGTGAATTCTTCTTTATATAAATTTTTAATATCTGTTCCCAGTTTTGTGATTTTCACAATTCGGAAGTGTTATCGAAAAGAATATTGACATCATTTTTTTTTTATTGGCTGAAGAGCTAGAAAGCTTTCGATCATGGTCGCAGTGAATATCTACTGCTTTTAGGAGGTCCATTAAACATTATTGTCGGCAAGTGCTGAATCCCAACTCGTAATGAAGTTAACACGGGATGGCATCATAGAAAGGGTAGATTATCGGATTACCTGCAGACGGCGGCTCATGTGTTATTGTCAAAATCCTCTCTTTCAATATCTCCCATTTGTCTCTTATGACAGCAGCGCCATCTAGGGGCAATCATTCAAACATTATATTAAGACTTTGGTGATTTCATAAACATATTTATACAAGTATGTTTTATACAAATAACATATATATATACATACATACATATATACATACATATATATGTATACATACATATATATATATATATATATATATATATATATATATATATATATATATATATATATATATATATATATATACATATATACATACATATATATGTATACATACATATATATATATATATATATATATATATATATATATAAAGTATCTAAAAGTCAACAGCTATGGAACAATGTTTTACTGTATTTAACATAAAGCTATGTATATATTATTTTATATTCTTAATTTGAATGAACAAAATATATTTCTCTTAACATTGCTGCTTAATTATCGAACAGTATCGGAAAGATACATTGTAAAATATTAGAAGTATACAAAATAAAAATAAAAAAGTTTAATATCCGGAAGGAGATATTTTATGTTTAGATATTTGTTTTAGTAATTGCCTTTACGAAAATAAAAAATAAAATGCTAAGCAGATGTACGGAACATAATATTTAAAATTATGTTACAGATTATTCTATTACTAATAACACTGACCAACAAGAAATAATAATAAAAATTCTTTCACAGAATCTAAATAAGCAGAAACAGCTAACTTGTCTCTTCTTGTGCTCAGATTTTCTCCATCACAGTCAGGGTTTTTACGAGGCACATTTTTAAAGTTTTAAAAGAATTAATATTTAAGAAACACTTAATGGAAAATATTCCGATAATTTTGGTTTACCAAAAAATCTATGAATTTTGATTTTCTTCGATATTTTACATTAGACGTGTGCCTCTTTATTATCCAGCAGAAGTTCGATCAGCATACTACGACTCCACTTTCTTTGCCAACTCTTTTTCATGGTAGCAATCTCCTGATGAAAATACACACCATGCTCACACCGGTCAAAATTTTCCGGAAAAAATTTCAAATGGGAGTTAAAAAAAGTGAGTTTTTAAGGACATTTTACAGGTCCTTCTTTTGCATGAAGCCAGAAGATTACTAACACCTTATCGTTTTTTTTCTATACTATTTCCATGAAAACAAATATTTTTGAGCATTCCCACGCTGTGTTTTCCGGTGAATTCAACAGTTTATCATGAAATGTTTATCATGTTATATTATTGATCTTTTTTGTAGCCCTTTAAATATTCCTTTCTTCGGTTTGGCACAACTTATTTTAAGAAATTTAGATTTAAGTCACATAAAGGCAACAGAACTTTTGTCCATAACTTTTACAAAGATTTTTCAAAAGTTTCAGTTTTATATGCAGAAAAAAGCTTTTATGAAACCACTAAAAGCACTTTTATGTTCTTAAATAAGAGATTCACGTTCAAGCCACTGTTTCCTTATGTAATGAGATTTCCTGTCCCAACTATCTCATTCACACTAAAGAACAACTAAATTTTGTGTCTCTAAATTGAAAGCTTAAATGCTGCTATTATTTTTAAACTACTGCATATATATTCCAGTTATATTTAGTATACTAAATTTTTCCTAAAATCAATTTCCTATTTTTATGTTTTCTTCACATTACTAGAATGCTCAACAGGTGTTGATAGTAATCCATTTCCATTATGTAGTAATACAGTCTTCAAACTAACTTTCACTCTTTCTCTTTCTCTTTCAATGAATTTATAAAACATTTAATTTCTCTTGGGCTGGTGTTGGTATCCAAGTGCTTTCATTACTCAGTAAACAGTACTACAAAAAACTTCATTGCGTTCTTTAGTACAGTAGTCTTTAAAACCACTATGTCGATTATGATAAAGACATATCTGTTGCTAATCTTTAAGTAGACTCCAGCTTTTGAACTTGAAATTAAAAGTTCTTCCATTTTCTATAGACAAATTTAAATCCCTTGTAAGATCATTTGGATCTTGTTGAAATAAAGAGTAAGGTTCTGATGAGCTGCTGCTTCAAGTATAAGGTACTTCTTTCCTTCCCATCATCTTCAATGTGAGCTTAGTTTGAGTTATGTCTTATAGTCTTAAAATTTGGACAATTTTGTACAGGGTATTCTGCAGTATGAAGCATGTCTCATTGCAGACCCCAAATTGGGATACTTCATTTTATGTTTTGTTTAGCACTTTATTTTTCTAACGTTTGTTATGCCGAAGTAGTAAGTTGGTTGATTCTTATATTTCCTTCAAATCATCGAGACTGAAAAGGGTATATGATGAGTGCCATAAATCTATCCAAATATAATGATACAGAGTACGTATAACTGGGGCAATGTTTTTATAAAAATCACCAACTTTATAACCGATGTACAGTTCACAACAGTTCTTAATAAGTGGTTTGCTATTTCATTTTTGAGATATGAATGTCTGTTCTCTACAGATAAAGCAGAAGTTGTTTGGTTGATTTAAACACTTTCTGGGGATAATGAAAAGTGTATAAAACTTGAAACAAATTAAAAACTGCAAGTCCTACATATATTTTGTCTGGCTTGCTACTATTTTGATTTATCTTTAATTTGCCAGAATCAAAGAAAATTACAAATTTTATTTCTCAAGATAACCATGCCCGATGAAAGGAATCTGATTACAAATTTGGTTTCAGTATACGTAAGATTACATTAGAATCCTTATTTAATTTTCTTGTGAAAAAATTACGTTATTATATTGACCAGCGTAATATTTAATGGAGATATGGAGATAGTGACAAACTGATAAAATAAATAGTTCAAAAAGTATTTAAGGGGAAAAAAGGATGAAACTACGCAAATTCTGTTTAATTTTATTTGATCGAATTGAAATAAAAATAAAATTCACTATCATAGGATATACTTAAAATTGGATGAAAATAGATAACTTAGTTTTTCAACCCACAGATAACTGGCGGGTTGAAAAACTTATACAAAAACCTTTAAAATAGCAAAAAAAAAAAAAAAAAAAAAAAAAAAAAAAAAATTTGAGGCAGAAGTATATGCTAATTTGATGAAAATTGATAGGTAAGTTTGCATTGCAATTTTTAGTCAATTTTCTCTGTAAGACTAAAATGTTGGATATATAAATTAACTGTGAACTATAAATTAATAAATAAAAAAAATCACTTTAAAAATGGTATTTTTGAATATTACAAATATGTTATCAGTCTAGATACCATCTGCTTTTGATGACACCACACAGAAATAAGACTTTTTCAATTTCCATTGAAAGAAATCGAAGTTACACTGTTGAACAAAGGTTTATCTCCATCTCTTAAAAAAACCATTGAGAATAAAAATCAAGAATTTTTTTTAGAATTTGTTAAATTTGGTTTTTTAACTGAGTATAATAATTATTTTCATCCACCGAAAACTTTTAATACTTTCATAATTATAAATATGTACTTTCATTTACATAATTTGAAATAAAAGAAATTAAAAACAAAAACGAGTTAGAAAAAACATTTTTTTTATTTTACCGAATTTTTGAAGAAATTAAATAAACATTATTTTTATAGTAATTTAATTAAAGATTATAGCGTCATTAGATTGAGTGTAAACTATTTTATTGTTAGGATTTAATATTTGGTCCAAAATTATTTTGTAATTATAAAGCTAAAAGTCATTGTAATTGTCCGATAAGAACCATTGATAAATATGATTTTAATCAATCGCTTTCTCTTTTCTTTTGTGATCTATCCCTTCCTGATCAGAAAAGTTGGGAAAAATTCAGAGATCAAGGAGGGAGGAATAGAATGATTCTCCAACCACCACATCCCTCCACCCACTTTATTCCTGGACGAATCTGTGCACGCGAATAACGTAATTACGGCAAAGAACTACCTCTCCAGATTCAATAAATCCTTCTTTTCACCTTCCCTTTTCAGAAAGAATAAGAGTATATAGGAGGAGGAAAATATCCAGGTCTCGCTCTCGTGTAATATCTATTTTCTTTCCCTCGTTTTTTCGCCTTCAGTTCCGGGGTAAAAGATTTTTCCCGCATTCTTTTCCCTTTTTCTCTGATACATTTTTTCCCTCACAGCTTATAGGTAAGAAAAGGAGGGATAAAAGGGCTTTGGTACCATCTCTATATGCGCATTTTCTATTGATTTATAAGGTATATTTCCTTTTTTTCCTCTTTTTCGCGTATCAGAATCTCTCGTTTTGTAGAAGGAGGAGAGCAGAAAAATGTCATTTTGTCTCTACCGAAAGTCTTACATCTCTCTCCATATATTTTTTTTTTTTTGCATTCTTCAGTACCAACGTTTAGATTGAAAGCAAGGAATTCATAACTCTTTTTCTACAAAATTTCTTTCCGTTCTGAAAACCTCGTTGCTTGGGTGAGTTTCCTATTTTTATGTTTATATTCAATATGAAAATTTTGAAATATTGGGTGAGGAGGCTATGCATTTGAAAGCAATATGGTTACATTTTTCTTCTCCAGTTTTATTCGTTGAAAGCTTTGAGAAAACGGGATGTTTGCATTGACCTTGGGGTAAAAGGAGCGACGCTCCATGTGATAGATAATACTTTCTGTTAAGAAAACTAAAGATTTTCTTTTGCTGCAAGTCCTTTTATATTTAGGGAAGTAAATAAAATAGATGATTAGAGGAATCATATATTAATTTATAAATTAATATAGTTACAAATACATACATATATATACTTGAATGCAGTTGCATAACTTTTTTTTTAAAATCAATGCTGTATACAATTAATTATATACAGTTTAATTTTGTGCAATTCTAAAATTTATTGGGTTTCCTGTATTGATTTATCGGAGCATAAGCAAAAACTTATAAAGTTATTATTAAAATATTATTTAGTCTCCTTGATCATCTGAAATATATATTATCGAATATATATATGGAACGGTTTTGTTTTGAAAAAATTGTTTTGTTAAGCATCAAGCAATTGCAGCTGAGAAACTGTGGTTGTTTATTCCATCCACATGATCTTATATAAATTATAAAAAATTTTTTGAGATAAAATAGACAATGAATGGTGTTTTAGCTATATTTGATTATCTGATGTGTTATTTGAATGTTATTTTTTAATGATTATTATGTATAAATCACTTAAAAAACCGCTTCCTTGGTTTGCGTCGTATCCATTTGGAGAATTAAGTATGGCCACGAGTGTGCAGTACACAATGGACTATCTACTTGATGTTTTCGGAATATAAATTCTTTTCTACGTGAGGTAAGGTGAACTCCTCAAACAAAAAATAACTAATTTAAAATTCTTACAAACTATGTAGCAAAGCTGGCCGACCGATGGTGGAAAGGTTAAGATGTCTAATTTCGTTCAAGTAGTGAAGACCCGGTTTGAATCCTTGTTTGGGGATGGATGTTCACTTCTCTCTCGGTTTGATTCTCCGTCCTTTCATTTTCGTGCCAAACATGGCCCTCCTACTGGGAGCCCACCATATAAATTGTTATCACCTTCGTTCCTTTGTAGTGCTGAATGTATTAAATCCTAAGATCTGATCATTGGAAAAAGATCATTGGAAAAAGAAGATTGGAAAAGGATCCTAAGATCATTGGAAAAAAAAAGTGCAGCAAAGATACTAAATATTTGGATTCAAAGTTAAATATGTCAATGAATTAAAAGACAAGACACAGGTGCCGTATAATAAATAATTCAAATTCTGAATTTTTTTGGCGATGAAGAAATGTTGCCAAGATGACGTATCGTGATGTGAGCCATGACGTAAAATCAAAGGTTACAAAAATAGAATTTTCTGCATAATTCTTAAAAGATATCCATATGTATGACGTAATAAAAACGAGGTTGCCAGATACATAAGAAAATCCCCCAAAAGTTGCCAATCTGAGAATTTGACCTCTTGGATTATACGCAACCTGTGTCAAAGACAGACATTCAACCCATTTTCTATACGGCTTATTTGATGTTTTGTTAATGATAATTTTCATGACATTTTTATTCTAGAATAGAAAATTTTTTTTGTCCACATTTGCATAATTAATATATTTGATATAATAACGAGGTTGCCAGATACATAAAAAAATCCTTCAAAAATTGCCAATCTGAGAATTTGACATCTTGGATTATACGCAACCTGTGTCAAAGACAGCCATTCAACCCATTTTCTACACGGCTTATTTGATGTTTTGTTAATGATAATTTTCATGACATTTTTATTCTAGAATAGAAAATTTTTTTTGTCCACATTTGCATAATTAATATATTTGATATAATAACGAGGTTGCCAGATACATAAGAAAATCCCCCAAAAATTGCCAATCTGAGAATTTGACATCTTGGATTATACGCAACCTGTGTCAAAGACAGCCATTGAACCCATTTTCTATACGGCTTATTTGATGTTTTGTTAATGATAATTTTCATGACATTTTTATTCTAGAATAGAAAATTTTTTTTTGTCCACATTTGCATAATTAATATATTTGATATAATAACGAGGTTGCCAGATACATAAGAAAATCCCCCAAATATTGCCAATCTGTGAATTTGACATCTTGGATTATACGCAACCTGTGTCAAAGACAGCCATTCAACCCATTTTCTATACGGCTTATTTGATGTTTTGTTAATAATAATTTTCATGACATTTTATTCTAGAATAGAAAATTTTTTTTGTCCACATTTGCATAATTAATATATTTATCAAGACTTTCTTAATTAGCAAAGGTAAAGGAGAATAGCAATTTTTTTAATTTTGTACCATTGGAAAAATTTTTTTCCGTATTATAACAAATGAACAATTTTAAATAAGTTCCTGGAAATTTGAAAGGAAATTTTACAAAGAGTCTTTTAATCTTGATAATTTTATCAGATGTTTGAAAAATTGTCCTAGCTTTTAGCTTATCAGCAAATTAAGTATTTTATTTCAATTTTTCTTCACCACGCCAAAATTTGCAATCTTTTATAACTAACTCTAACTATTTTTATTATTTATTTGTTATTTATTCTTGATTTTAAGAATTTTAATCAATACATTTCTTCGAAACTCTTGTTTTTCTTTAAAGTAATATCGTTAATCTTAGTATTCCAACAATTAAACGTTATTTTCAGACTTAATTCGGAGAATTTAGTGTTTAGTTTTAATAAGAAAGATATTGACAAGTTAATTAGTTCCCTAATTATTATTAATTTAATTAAATTTTAGTGTTTTTCAATATCATTTAGTTTTGTTTCAAATTTCTCCCGAATCAGTTAGTATTTATATTTTAATTTCAGGAAATGCCTTTTCTCTCTCTCTCTTTTTTTTTAAAAAGAAATGTTTTCAAAATATGATTTTATTAGTTTGATAATCGAAAATTATCAGTAGTAGTGTAAATAAATGTGGCCAATAACATTTAGTAAACTTATCAAATGTTTAAATAAAAAACTTAGCAATGTCAGAAAAGTCTATTAAATTTCATTTAAAATAGCAATGAAGAATTATTTTATAAACAGTGGAATCTCCATAAGTCATCATCCGGGAAATGAAGTCATTTCTGAAATTTTCCTTTTAATAGCTTTAATGTTTGATAATTTTATATTGGTTTTGAGATAATTTTATGGCTTCATTCTTCTGTGTCGAGTCTGTTTGATTTTGTAAATATCAATTTCACAAATAATTTATAGACTTTAAATTTTGCATTTGAGAGATTAAAGCGGATAATTACTATTTAAGCTTTTTTTCCTATGATTTAAGTTTAAAATTTTCTAGTAATGTAGTCGCAATTATACTTTAACCTTTTTTTCATTATATTTTTTACTTTTCTCACAGTTAATTTTTAAGACAATATTGAACAAACGCTAATTTGGAGGATTCAATTGTCTTGAAATTTAAATGAATAATTTAAAAACAATCCATGTTTTTATTGTTATCATTTTTCGAATGCATGTTTAATAAATAAAAATGGATTAATTACATTTTATCACTGTTTTGATTATTTAAACATTTTTAACAATTTTAATTATTTGATAAAAATTTATTTTCCTATGTGTAGTTAATATTTATAATATTTTGCAGCATTTTTTAAAATTGTTCATATTAGAATATAATTGAATATTTTAAAATTATATATAAATATTTCGTAACATTGTCTTACATTGTTTTATATGTAAGCTGATTAATAATAAAATACATGCATACATAGTTACTTTTATTCAAGGAATTATAATTTTTAATTTAAAATAAATTAAATAAGCAAATTTGCCAATTCATTCATGAATAAACAAGCAAGTTCATTGATTTTCAATAAAAAATGTTTCTAAACATATTAAAATTCTATAAAAAAATAAGGAATTATCATCCAAAATTTATTCTGTTTTCTTGTAAAACTGAATTGTTTTTGTTCACTTTAATAACAATTTACCCTTTTCCTAGTTATGCTCCCTTTTTTCCCTTTTTTACACAAATATAATAATCTTGATTTTTATTGTGACCTTTTCAAATTTATTTTTTGTAGCTTAAGATTCAGTGAGTCAATTTTTTGTTAATAAATTTGTTATTAAATTTAATTTGAAAAAGTCTTTCATTACTTTTATAATTGTTAAAAACGAGTAAAGTCATAAAACTCCAACTTGCTGCTATTCGGTTTGCTGCGAGTCCTTAGTCAACGGAAGTTAGCAGTTCAAATTATGGGCTTATCTTCACCATTTCATCTGGGTTTGATTTATAGACAAAGTGAATAGTACTGTCACAGCTTACCAAGAGCAAAAAGTTACCAAATGTGGTAACCGTGTAGTGTAATTTAAAGAAATCAAGAAAAATCCCGATTTCTTATAAGGTTATTAACCTTTTCAACGAGTCTATTGGCGCACATTATGGGTTAATCGAACTGGAATATTTACGTCTCCTTCACTTGGCGAAAAAAACTTTCGCCAATTAGAGAGGCTTAAATCTTAAAGTTCACATTTACTTTTATTAAAAAATAAATAAATGAATAAAAAAAATAATAATACCATTAAATAAAAATAAAATAATACAATTAAATAAAAATTAACAGTCTCGTGACAGTCGAATTAATATAGATTCTGTCTATTCTGTTCTATACTGTTCTGATTTATCTACAATTTTCCATGGGTTTTATTATGTCCTATATGGTATAATGGTATTTCCTTTATTTCCTTTTCTATTCTGTAAATTAATATTGAAAGTGTGATGGTTTTAATTCCTGTAATTTTTTTTTCTGTGATTTGATACATGTTATACATTGAATACGTCAAAAAGTAGTTGCTGGATTATAAAATAACCATAGTTTGGTCATAATGTCATTCACTACCAGAAATGAATAAAAATGTTTAAAGAAGTCAAAACTAGTTTTAAAAGTTTCTGTTAATACTGTAAGCTTAAAATTAATAATGTACTATTGTTGCTGTTAAAAATGATACTTTATTCCACAACACATATCCATCGATGAGAATATTTGTTTCATTTCAATTGTAGATTGAAAATTAACCCACGAAAAATTACATTTAATTGTAGCAGAAACAGTTTTGCTTATAAGTGTTCGAAAATCCTTAAGTAAACCATTAATAAATATCAACAATTTTAAAAATTGTATATTTTTACATAATATCAACTCCTTAATTTGTAAATCATAGTTAGTTTTCAGTTTGTACAATTATACCATTCTATTTTCCTATTTTTCTTTCAGTTTGAATGAAAAATATTCCAAATATAATGAATAGATTTTTATTTATGCATTATATGATTCATAAGAATACCAAAGTTATCTTATATGTTAAATGGTAAAATGTTATAAGATAACCAAAACTGTTTTATAACATTTTGCCTTTTTAATTGCGAAAGAAAGAACGTGTTTTCACACAATGAAATAAATCCAAACTATACACTTTTTCTTGCATTCAAACTTAATGTTTCCTGATAATTGAGTAATTATAAGTATAAACAACTTCTCTTTATTTTGTTCTCATTAACAATAATTTAATAATCATAAGTATCGAACAAGCAAAATGCATTTGTTTGAAAATTTTTTTTCCTATAAACTGATATTTTGTAAAATATATTCTGTTATTTTGGTATTTAACATGAAGTCACAACTGTGATTTGTAGATGAACACTCACACAAACATTGTGTTTCTCTTTTTGTTTCTCCACGCCTTTGAGTGGGGCACATTTTTTCCATTCCTTTACGTTGATTCAAAGATTGTGGTTGATTGTTTTTAAATTATTTCACACATGCAACGCATGTATTTTATGAAAGCTTAAGCTATTATGGTAATCAAAGTCATATTTACAATGAAAAAATATTTATAAAACTAAATAATATTGAAAAACATCCATAATTTTATGATAATGGCCTATAGCCATCATTAGATCACACAGATGTTTGATTCAAATTTGTTTTCTAGCAGGATATTAATTTTGTGAAGTTTAATTGGTTCCTAGGAAGACAAAACTTGTCTTAATTAGTTAGAAATTAATCATGCTGAATTTTCATGTATAAACGATTCACGTAAAGTTAATTAACTATGAAGTCACTTTTTAATAAAACTGATTTATTATTATAATTAGAACTCAAAAAAATTGTTGCAAAACTAAGATTACACTTTCAAAAGAAATGTAACTGTTAAATCTTACTTTTCTGTAAGGAAGCCAACATTTCACAAATATTAATTTTAATATGCTTTTGTAATACGAAACTTCTAAATTTCTTTATTTAAAAAAACTTAAAAAAAAAAAAAAAAACTGAATTGAATTTTGTTTTGTAATTATTTATTCTTTCATGTGTTTCAAAAGATTTTCAAAAGTCTCTTTATAACAACCAATTAAATTTTTTTTTTATTCCAGTATTTTAAAACTTGTAAAACTTTTTAATGAATTAATATCTGTTAATATTTTTACGCGTGCCAATACTTTTTATACATGTTAATATTTTTTATATTTGTTAATATTTTTTATACTGTTAATACTTTTTATACCTGTTAATATTTCTATACTTGTTAATATTTTTTATATTTGTTAATATTTTTTATACCTGTTAATACATTTTATACCTGTTAATATTTTTATATTTGTTAATGTTTTTTATACTTGTTATTACTTTTTTTACCTGTTAATATTTTTATATTGGTTAATATTTTTTATATTTGTTAATATTTTTTATACCTATTAGTATTTCTATATCTGTTAATATTTTTTATACCTGTTAATACTTTTTATACCTGTTAATATTTTTGAGCATCTCATATTTAAAGTTTTAAGATTAAGTTTAGTTTTAATGGAATGCTTTATTATTCTTATTTATAAACTCCATAAAATAAAATATTTTGAAAGGTAAGTCAAATAATTTGCCAAAGATGCTCTTAAGATGTTAGTCACACCTTCTCCATCGATAAAATATGTGCTTTAGAACTTTATTCCTTCCAAACTTTTTATGCTTTCAAACTTCATGCCATTGACAAAGTCAATATTTTTTCCCTTTATCCTTTATATTTGTTCATTACTTTCATCAACTCAAAAGAGGATAAAAAATACTTCGGCTTCTCTACATAAAGAAAGTAAAAAGAAAAAAAAAATTCTTTACTTTTTTTAGGAAAAAAAAATTTCTGAAAGAAAGTGGAAAACAATTCAAAGAAAAAAATACTCCCGTCATACTCCATTTATTCACTTTAAAATCTTCACCTACCTCCTAAAACTGGGATTCAGGGTGTAGATGGAAAAAAAAGTAAAAATCCCGTAAAAAAAATCTCGTGACGTCAGATGAAGTTAGGTCTCGACTCCCTCTACACAAGGCGTTAGGGACGGGAAAAATCCTTAAGGATGCTTTTAGTCGCTCACTCCTGTCACGGCCAATGAGGCAAGGGACATCCCTAGATGCGATATCGTCTGCGTTTTCCTCTCTTATCGTTTGCTCTTCCTGTTCCTCTCTATGATGCATTGGATGGAATGAGATCTGTGCAGGCAGGGGTTGGACGGTTGCTTACAATTCGTTGGGGGCTACGATCATCTCTCTTTCTTTGTGACAGTAGATTTACATTATGCGTTTGCATATCATTTCTTTTTCTGAAGTGAAATCAAGAGAAGGAGACATTTGAGAATACATTGAAACTTTGAATTGAAGTCAAGTCTTCTATTTTTATTTGATAGGCGAAGCCTTTATAGATGACGAAATTTTACGTCAACATTCCAACGCATGCAATAACAGAAAACTGATATTTATGGAAAATACTATCAAGAAATGTTCCCTTAAGGTGCACATAGAAAAGTGGGGAAAAAAAAATTTTGATCTGCAAGTTATGAAATTCCTTTCTTTAAAGTAATATCAAAATTCTTATAGATAAAAAAAGAAACATTCGAAATTATTTTATAATTTTTCGTTTAATTCAAGCTCCTGATGCAATCATTGGTCTACCATGAATAAAATGTACATGAAATCTTATTATGCTAGAGATCAAAATTACACATATTTTAAAATTAGCAGTAAAGCATAAAAATTTTTTTTAGTTTACAAAATTTATGCAATTTTTACGGACTATTTTAATAACATTTTTTGGTAAATATACTAGTTTTGTTAAGTCAGAAGGCGTAAATTTTATTCTTTTGGTGGTGTAATCAAATTGTCCCCACGGAGATTTATTTTCAACATTAAAAGTTATCTACCTTCATAATAAGAGCAATATTGTGCAGAAGAGAATAAACGCATCTTCGTCGAAGATTGCATGGGAAAAATCTACGCAAAGTAAGCTTACATAAAAAGAAATTGAGCTAAAAAACTATATTGTGAAAACTTCATAGTTGTTTGAGTAAAAAATACTTTTAAAGTTATTAAGTAATTTTTCTTTTATAAAATAATACGATTTAATAAAATACACAACTTTGGAAATGATAAGAAAAATAAATTAATAGGGGTACATATTCAGAAGATTAATCAGAGCTTAAATTTGCGTCTAGGGATCTTGAAAAAACGTATGAGAAATATCATTGAAAAAAATTTGCGTTAAGAATTTGTGTAAGAGTGCAAGAAAATTTAAGTTAAGAAGTTGTGTATGAGTGCAAGAAAATTAAAGTTCGGAAGTTGTGTATGAGTGCAAGAAAATTTAAGTTCATAAGTTGCGCATGATATTTTTATTTAATAGGCACACCATTTACAGTTGACGATATTTTATGTTTCTATAAATGACGAAAATTTTAGTTGAAAAAAATTGTGCAAGAAAATTTAAGTTAGAAGTTCTGCATGAAAATTTTATTTAAGAAGTTGTGCAAGAGATTTTTTCTATAAGAGTTTGAAAAATATGTTGAATGTAAATAATTTTGCGAATGGATTTGTGTTTATTGATATTTTATTTTACATTATATATACACTGCAAAGTTAATCACACTATTACGATTTTAAAGCAATGAAAATTTATATGGTGTAATGAAACATCATAATAATTCCCAAAAGTTGAAAATGTTTTTACCCTTCCCAGCAATTATGTTTCTGGTATATTTTCTCCTTAGAAAACTCGATTAAATAGTACATTTATTAAGATTTGTCCAGAATGGGTATTTTTTAATTAGATAAAGCTGTTTTCGACTTCATCCTTCAGCTGTATTGTGATCCATAACACTGGCATAAGAACATAAATCCCATCCTGATTCATTCCTCAGTTGATTTGTAACTGGCAAGGTTGGAATAAACAATGTACCATTTATTTGTAGGCTACCATAATCCATAGATTCAGTCCCTTGTGTTTTTTTTTTATTTGCACAAGTGCCGTATAATCTATGGTTTAAAATTCTGATATTGATGGTTTTTTGGGGGATTTTCTTATGTATCTGGCAACATCGTTTTTATTACGCCATACATATAAGGGCTTATAAGAATTATGCAGAAAATTCTATTTTAATAACCTTAGTATGCACGCCATCGCGCACGTCACGATATGTCATCTTAGCAACATTTTTTCATCGCCAAAAAAATTAAGAATTTGGAATCATGGATTATACCCACAAGGGACACATCTGTCATTTTTTTTTCTTATTAAGTTTTTAAAAGATGGTTATATCATTATTTTTCTAGGACTTCAGAGCCATTCAAGCAGTAACTAACTAAAGTGTTCGAATGATTAAGAAAAGAATATTATATCAAGAGTACAGCAAAAGCTGGTATACTGCATAAATACTTGCCGTTACATTGGATGGATATGCATAACATTTCAATAAGTCAAAAGATATTATATCAATGCACTTGATTCTATTCTAAAACGGTGGTAATGTATTGTTGTCTTCCCTAAAAGATTGAAATAGTTTATAGACTTGATATTATAATATTCTCAAAATTATTTTTTCATTAAATTAGAAATTAATTCCAAATAATATTGTAAGACATTCTGTTCTCATTATAACGGAATTTCTAATTACTTTTTACTATTTTTCTCATTTATTTAATTTTTTTTTCGATTTTGATTAGATTTAAATGCTTTTTAACTAAAAATGTTGAAAATTTGAGTTAGTACAAAATGGACTAGTGTTTGGTACAATGCAATAAATTATTATTTATTATAATAATATATTTAAAACGTATTCGATTGAAGTATTCAGTTTTTATATCTATACTTGAAAGAGAAAAGGACACAGGTGCCGTATAATCCATGATTCGAAATTCAGAGATTGGTGATTTTTTGGCGGATTTTCTTAGGTATCTGGCAACCTCGTTTTTATTACGTCATACATATGGAGACCTATAAGCACAGCAACTTCTATTTTGGTAACCCTAGTATTTAGCTCATTGCTCACGTTATGATACGTAATCTTGGCAACATTTATTCATCGCCAAAAAAATTCAGAATTTAGAATAATGGATTATACGACACCTCTACCGTGAAAATCTTTAATCTTTGGCAGTCTTGAGAGAAATCTCTGAAATTAGTAAAGAATTTAATTTCAGCGTCAAATTAAAACTGATTTTTAAATATTTATTATTCGGAAAAAAAGAAGATATAAAAAAGAAAACTACATTATTATAAATTATTATGTAATATGCAATTACATTTTTTGTATGTTACTGTAGACTAAACCATCGCCTTGAAAATGTGCTGTCGGCGAAATAGTGCTATCTGCGAAATTTCAGTTGTTCGTTTTTTGAAATACATTCGATTTTTATCAATGTTAATAAGAGGAAATGTGTAACCCTTGTCAGATTTGAGACAAGTCTCTAAAATTATTGAAGACTTCAATGTTTCCATTATAGTTAAATTTTATTAAATTTTGAGAAAAACAAGGTGACGATTTATGAAGTAATGATAAATGTATATGATTAAATTTGCTTAGGTTATAGAGTAATAAAAGGTTTAGTAGTTTTATACGAAATGTGTTTCTTGTGTTTCCATTCATAATCATATTTTGATAATCTGATATTACTTAAAATGATCTTATTGATAATTATCGATCAATTTAGTAAATTTTCTTAATTGCAAGTGAGTACTTCTTGATACAAATCTGACATTATTATTTTACTATTCAAATGCTTTTGGTACATGTGCCGTATAATCCATGATTCCAAATTCTGAATTTTTTTTCGCGATGAAGAAAGGCTGCCAAGATGATAAATCGTGACGTGTTTGATGACTTAAATACTAGGGTTACCAAAATAGAATTTTCTGCATAATTCTTATTGGTCTCCATATGTATGACGTAATAAAAATGGGTTGCCAGATACATAAGATAATCTGCCAAAAGTCGCCAATCTGAGAATTCGGCATCTTGAATTACAAGGCACGTTTGTCACGCCTTCACTATAAACATTGTTCTGATTTGTAAGAATTTGTACAACAAAACTAAGTGTATTGCGAATTAAATTTTTTTCAGAGGGCTGAAAGCTTCTAATTAATTTGTTAGATGTAAAATGTTTAACAGTAAAACAATCCTTTATAATTTACGTTAAATGTTATATTAATGGAATATAAGTGAATAAGAAGTAAATAAATTCTATAACTTTTATCGTATTACCTTTACCTAAATCTTGATCTAGGTGTACAGAAAATAATGTTTTACAAAGTAAAGTTCTCTTAAGTTCTAGTTGATATATAGATTTGATATAATTGTTGGAATACTTTTGCATGTGAATGCAGTCGAAAAAACTGAAGCAGAATAGTTTTCAATAACCAGATACAATAATTTAGAGTAATTTTAAAATCTCACTTGTTCAAATGCTGTAGTTTTGATTTGTCTTTCATTCGACAACCATTTTCTTTCTGCGCATAAGAACTAATTGTATTAAGAATTTGTGTCTATACTTGATATCAAATTACCACATTCATCTATACTCGATATCAGGCAACAATTCAGTAACATATTTATGAGTTTATTCTATTTTGAGTGTACATTTGTCAACATTTCTCTACCATTAACTATGACCTAATAATAGTGGAACTGTCGTCTGCTTTTAAGTTACCGTAAATTTCATTTTTGCCAACTTTGCTTGAAAGATTTTTAATGAGTTGTGATTAGTGGTTATGGGTATAATATGAGCAAATAGTATCTATATTACTGTATGAATTTATTGGAACGAACATAAAATTTTTTACAAATATTGCTTAATTGGCTTAGGTTAACTTACATGTGCGGTATAATCTAGTATGAAATATGTCCTCTTCTAGTTTGAATGATATCCTGTTTGGTATGGATTCCACTAACTTAGAACATAATCTTTTGATCTCGTTATCACGAAACAAAACTTTCATTACATTCTCAATCATAGTTTTTTTTCTGTTGAGCAGCCCATTTTATTCACACATCTCTTTACAATGCTCTACAAATTGTCACCGGGATTTACATCAGGAGAATTACCAGGTCAACCCAAAACTTCTGTTCTTGAAAATATTTCTCTGCTAGCTCAGAAGTATGGCATGGGGCTGGATATCATTGAATGATATTAACACCACCAGCGAATGTTTGCTTTATGAGCACAATTATTTTTCCATTATAGTAACGTATTATGTAGAGTTTATGATCCCTTCAACTGTACTAGGCTAAAAGATCCTCCATGAGTAAAATAACCTCAAAACATCTGTTTCTATGAGTGCTTAACTGTTTGCACAGGAATGTTGCTACTTGATGGATTCTCCATTACTTTATCTGAAAAATCTTGGTTGAGCCATTTGCAACAATACTTATTCAAGATTAAATTATGAATTTAATACAAATTCCATGGATTTTTTTATTTTGAAGATAAGAAAAATTTGCAGCATTTTGATTTAAAACCATGAAAACTTTAAAATTTGATTTGCATTGTTTTTGTACTATAAAGCTATAAGTTCTGTGTTAAATCTACGTTGTTGAACAAAGTTTATGAAAGTGAGCCAGATAATCTTTTTTTCGTTGGGTATGCATGCATTCAAATGTATGCAACAAAATCATAATTAGGAAAGAAATATATGTTCCCTTTTATTGAATAGTTTAAAGTTTTTATAGAAGAATAAACATATGTTGATACTTTGCAACATTCATCTACACATCAAGGTCTTGAGAAGCAGTGCGAATGAAAACTCTGTCTCCCCATTTCATTATAATTAAAATTCATGAAAGACACAGTCGCCTGTTTCATAGCAAGTAGCGTTTAATTTCCTGAGAAATTCATTAGTCAGTTTATCTGGTAAACAAATTTGCGAATGAGTAAATGTAAATTTTGAAGTGGTTACCTAAAAACAACTAGTAAAATTCATCTGTGATTTGTGTTATGTTCTTTAAAAATTGATATTTATAAACATTATATAGGTCCAACACAATAAATCTAAAAAATAGAAAATTAGAAATAGTTGGAGATGCATTTTAAAATGCATATAGAGAGACTGAACTACGATCATGTAATAAAAATGAATTCTGTGCTTAGCGTTTTCTTTTATAAAGTTATATATTAAAACAATGGTGTGATATAAGGTGATATAAATTTAACTTACATATTCAACATAAATGCCACTTTCAAGGCCGATTATTATGTGATCTTGTTCAATGAGTTTTTAAATTTCGTTGTTCCCTTCAGACCAAGAACTTCATTTTCTGAAATTGAGTTATTGTTTTTCTCACATTTTTTTCCTGGGATATTCTTTCGATTCCAAACCTCATGCTGCAAAGAGGGCAAAAAGAAATTACGAATAAAAGGGAAAAAAAAATTTGAATATCTCCCGCACGGAAGACATTCTAAGTTTTTGAGCGTCCCCTAGCGAAACGCGTGATAAACGAATGCTGTCGCAAATGTAAATTCGAATCGACGCTCCGGTGATACTATTTCCGAACCTTCTCAGAAAACACTCGGAATAAAAAAACAGAGAAAGAAACCGAGATGCGCTACGTTACAAATTGAGTTTGAGACATGGGGGAGGCAGGCAATTGCTTTTAAAACACGACAAATTGCGAACCTCAGCCAGATATACACATCCGTATCCTACCACCACCCACATCCCACTCCTGGAGATATATCCGTCACATTCTATCCCGCAAATTCTATCCATCCACCCCGAAGGCTACGGCGATAGAATATATCGCCACGAAAGAACAAGAGGATAAAAATAAAATAAAGAGAAGTGGCAGACGTATACATGGATATATCTATACAGCACCAGCCATTCTGATTGCAAATTATCGCTTGAATAGCGCTTTGATAGGTTTCAATGTGCTTTGCCCCAAGCCACGAGGGAGGGCGAGATAGTGATATATTCTTTGCCTCTGGGGCAAAAGTGTTGTCGCGTAACGTCGTTACTCAAACCGAGGTGAAGCCACAGCAGATTGAAAAGTTGTCGCCTACTCGCCCTCTAACGTCACCACGCTCTGATATCGTCCGGGTTATTGTTATGCAAATGAGGAAGTCAATTTTTGGTTTGCTTTTGGGAGGAGATTTTTTTCCCCCTTTCCTAAATTTTTATGTCTTATCTATGCAACGTCTCTTTCTTTCTTTCTTTCTCTTCGCTTTTTTTATAGTTATTTATTTTTATGGATGATTTCTTTCTGGATTTCCCCCCCTATCCATTTATGTGAAAGAAAAAGATGGAAAAAAAAAGAAAGAAATTCTTTCAGTTTCAATCGCTTGGAGGTTATTGTCAGCATAGAAAATGTGCGAATAGAACATTTTTGTCTTAAGGTATGAGATCTTCAATAGATGAAGAAAAATCAAGGATGTGTAACAGTTTTTTGTTCATTTTCATTTAATTACATTCAGTATTTTCATTATTTCAGTCTCAAATGTAAACTCCATAGTGATAAGCTATTTAATTTTAAAATTTGAATAAAAGATGTTATTTGCGCATTTGTTGTTTCTAGTATCAATTCAAATAATCATAAAAATCAAAATATTCTGCTAAAACATAAATTGACATTATAGAATATAAGGAATTAATGTTATACGTAGCACAATTCTCAAGTATATTTTGATAATTTTAATGTAGGTACATTAGAGTTGTTTTTTTGGTTGAAATTTGAAAAATAAAGAAAAATTCTTATGTTTTACATTAAAATTTATTTTCCTTAATGAAAAATTTCTAAAGTAAATACTAAGTAAATTATTAATTTTTATAAAATTGTCTTATTTCATAAACTTTTAATATTTAAAAAAAAAAAAAAAAAAAAAAAAAAAAGAAATCTTGCTGTACTGTACTAAAATTTCTAGAAAAATAAAGAAATTTATTTTACATTCATTTTATCAATACTAAAAAAGTCGTATTCAACTTCCAAAATTATTATGAACTTACTCTTTAAGGTCAAGTAGAAGATATTCCCTTAAAAACTATGAAGTTAATAAATAAAAAATTTTGATTTTAAATAAACAATACAAAAGGTAAAAAGTAAAAAATGAGTGGAAAAATCATTAAAAAATTGTCAGGAAGAACATAAATGGACTTATGGAGGTTTTGAGTCCCAATAATACTGTTCTGATGATGATAATTTATAATCATAAATCGAATCATTCGATGATTTAAAGTGGGGGGGGGGAGATAATTTATTATCATCTGGGGTTGATTTTGTAATATCTAACCATTTTTTAATCTTTTTTACATATTTCAAATATGTTAATCTTAACTATTTTATAATAGTTATTTTAACTGTCATAATATTTAATTTATTTACACAGAACTTTTGTTTATAATTAATATATTATTTCTTTTATCGAACTTTTTTTTATGTAAACACTTGCATTCCAACGTATTTGATTAATGCATGCATAATATTTATACATTAAGCATGTTTCATGGAAGTTATGAGAAGACATAAAATTTTTTTGATATTTTGGCATTTGAAAAATTACATTATTATAAAGCGTATTTAATTAGGAATGATGACTTTATGTAATCATTGATCACAATAGCAGATGTGATGTGATTATTGTATTCAGAAATCAATAATTCTCCCCTGAATTATAAATGATTGATTTTAAAATGATAATTTTTTTTATTTATAATTACATCTATCTTATAAAGATTAATATGAATCCCTAAGCGTTTTATTCCTATTCTAAAGAAAATACGTTAAAAATTAATTTGAACATAAATATATTCTTCAAAACTACTATTCGGTCATTAATTTTCTAAGCTTACTAAAGCATTTCTCATAAAATATTTATATATCCTATTATTATTTTCCTGTTAATTAAGTAATACCCTTACAACTATATTTAAATAAATATTGATCATATTAATTGCACATGCGTAATTTCACTTGCAAAATTTAAAATTAGTTTATAAGTTAATAACCATGCATGAATTGATTCATGCATTCATAGATATATTCCTTTAAAAATTTGAGAACACAAATTTATGTGAACCGGTGCTATCTGTATATGATGAAATTTTTTCATGTATTATTTTTTCATGTCTGGTCACGTTATTGTGATCACCCCGTACTCCCAACGTCGATGTTGAATAATCAATCAGGGAAGGTTGGCGGTGCCACAGAGGAGGGTTTCAGGAAACATTTCAATTCATATTAATGCAGAAACGATACCATTTATCCTACATTTAAAAGGGCATGATCATTGGCTTTTGAGCCATAAATGGAAGTATGTCCTAAATGGTTAAACTTGTCAGTTGTTAGCTTGCAGCCGTGTTAAAAGTATACCATGCATGGCAAAATGGAATTGTCCAAAATCAGTGATGAGACAAATGTGAACAAAAATTAACGACGGCTACTGTTGATCAACTTATCGTCCAGACGACCCAAGAAGTTGCCAACCTATGAGCTATGTCTTCCAAAATATTGTCCAGCGAACGTTACTGTGTCTGAAGCTCCGAATCAGACTCATGGTTCATGCATCTAAGCTGACTACTGCTTATCGGCGATGAAGGCTGGAATTAGTACCTCAACTGGACGCTCACTGGTGGCAACAGAATTTTTTGATGAATTTAAACTAGACTTTATACTGAATGCCTAGAATATGCTGAATTTACGCTTCATTGGACACATAGATGTTGGCGTATCCGCCGTGAAATCTTTGAAAGCAAACCCCTGCAGTCATTGCCAGAACTGTACAGGATGGAGGTGGGAACATTAGGGCCTGAGGAATGTTTTCTTGATAGACTCTAGGTGCACTCATCATCGTGAAAGGTATGATAAATCAATGCAAGTACGCATCAACCCTTGCGAAACATGTCCATCTTTATATACGCATTGTTTTTTATTCTGAATGATATAGCCCTTACCAGCAGGACAATGTGAAGTATCCTAGAGTTGGTACTGTACTTGCGTGATTGGCAGGTTACTAGGATGAGTTTACAACTCTTCTCTGGCTAGTAAGCTCACCTGACTTAAGCCCAATGTTTGGAATCATTTGGATCAGGTTGTTTACAGAATGAATAATCACCCCCCTAATTTCACTAAGCTGGCCACGGAATTGAAGTCTGCACGATTCAAAATCCCAGTTAACACATTCAAGAACCTAGAGGACTTTCTTTGAACTTCTCACAACTAACCTCTCTGTGAAAAGTGAATATTCTGGCTTTTGACAAGTGATCACGTTAATATGACAGAACTATGTATATGGCTGGATTTAGACACTAATTCATAATTTCCAAATATCTTTTTTTAAAATTTTATATAGAAAAAATTAATCTATTAAATTATAATTTTAAATTCTATAAATTGAAATATCTAAAAATTTTATGAAAGCTGAGCTCAAATTGCAAATGGTTATTACGCGTATAAGTAATTATTAACTAGGAATATAATGTTAAATTATTATTACATTAATATGTTTCAAGAAACAATAGGAAATTCAAAATAATTATTTTATTTGTTATCTGTATTACTCAATAGGGCAATTTTTTGTTTCTCATATTATGTAAAGTTTTTTGTACTTTGAAGGATTTATAGAATGTTCTCACAAAATGTGCTCCAACTCCATGAATTGGATTTATAGTATTGATTTTAATTTTATCACAATCATAGTATAACTCATACTAAAGTAGAATATAACTGATTGAGTCTGTTACCTTACGGTGTTGAGAATGGGTGATGTCATATTAATGGAGAAAATATGATTTCATTTCATTTTTTTTGGACGAGAAGTATAGAGAGACCGCACATTTACAGGGAATAAATAACCAAACATTATACTGGTGTAAAGAAAAAAGTGCTAACTATGAAATCAATTCTGCCTGCTGACTTGATTTAAAAAAAAGATATTTCAATGTTGAGATGACATCTTTTATCAAATGATTATTATATAATTTAAAAAATCTCTCCAAATCATTAATGAAAATATTAAATCCACTATTTCACTTATAAGCAATGTTACGCTATTGTGATTTTATTATTTCTCATTTATCTGTATACAACCTACGACATTATTAGAAAAAACAACATAATAACTTTTGGTTGGATCCTATCAAAGCCCACACTCTAGTTTCGAATGATTTTGGTTGGCGATAATTGTGGCTTGCGTTAATCTTGATAACACTATTTCTACACACTAGATGTGATAAACCAAACTATTTCTGGAATTGCGTTCTGACTTGGCGCTTTTTTCAATTTGTTGCCATGGGTGTGGGCTCTCCTAGGATTTTATTAAAATTTTAAAAGGGAAGAATATTTGCATTCTTCTAATACTGATAAAAAATGTTTCCATTTCCATTTGTGAAAAATATAATTTTATTACATATTCTTTTTTTAATTATATTAATGATAGCGTTTCGCTCTTCCAAGACACATGTCCAAGGTTAGATCCTCTGGCTTGACAAGGTCAATTCATCTTTCATCTCCTCAGTAGATCGATAAAACTGAATACCAAACATGCTTGGAAACTGAATGCTGAGATTTTCGCGTTTGGTTTGACCAGCTAACTGGGACTTAATCTCTACACCTTAGGGTTTTACTATCAATTAAAAAGATAAGGATTCTGTAGGCCTTGATTTCACATTAGGCAGTCGTGTCAACGAAGTTAATTTTAATAATTATTAAATCACATAATAGATAATATTGAATTTGAATGTCATAGGATTTTGCGTAGATAAGTTATGCAAAGTGTTCGAAGAGGAAACTTTTCATAGCTAATTGAACAAAACAGGAAACAAGTAAAATTTCTTCAAGAACTTTCCATTACATTTGTAATAAGAAAAGTAGAAACGCAATAATCAAAAGACGTTATTTTAGCACTGGCTGGGAACGAAGCCATGACTTCTTCTCCAAATAGAACTGTCCTACTAGCATTTTAAAATGAGTCTAACACATTTATAAATAAATGCTTAATTATTAAATAATTAATTAAATTGAAATTTAGTAATGTTTGAATAGTTAATTTTTTTATATCCAAAGGCTTTTTTATATGCCGCAATGAAAATTATTTGGCTTGTTTGATGCTGCTGTTTTTTTTGTGCTATATTCTCAAAATATTATGTTTTTTCCAAATGTTGGAGAAAGTTGTAACTATATTGTTACTGAATAACAAAATTTCCGATGTAGTAGCTGAACAAAAAGCGCTGTTTGGTGGAATGAAAGTACAATGGGAGTATCTTTTAACACGCAAAAAATTTTAAGATTGTGCCGATAAACTTATGTGGAGTTGTTGCACATTTAGTAAGCTGTTGTTTTGAAATAAAGAATGATTGAACATTTGATGCTATTATTCTGAAAACTTCGATTTTTGTTAATTAACTCTCAAATAATTAATAAAAGATAACAATTCAAAAAATAAGGATCAAAAGCATGGCAAACTGAAATTTTACAATTTGCTTAGTTATATTTTTTGAAATCAGAGAAATATAATCTATGAAGTGAATAAGTCTCAAATGCATCAAAACCTTACGTGAATGAAGAATTTTTTTTCAGTGCACTAACTTACAGGGAAATGGATTTGATAAGGTAGTCTTGTTTAGTATTTTTGCTTGGAAATTTTCAGATTATTTCTTTAAATTTCATAATTTTCATGTTGTTGTTGTTACTTATGACACTTGGACAAGCCGAACTCGCTATGTTGTTGGATATTTGAAATTAAGTCATTAGTGTGCGTCTTTCGTTTCAACAGAGCACCACGAAGATGAAAGTACGACTTTACTCTAAGCTCCTCCGATAGATGGCACTACCAGAGGATTAGCTCCCTCAATATCAACATTGATCTGGAAGGGTGGAAATTTACTCCAGACTAGCACACTCAAGGTAACTGCTCAACGACAGACCACAGGACTTTCGATTTCACAGATTTAATGAGCACGTATATCGCATGTACTCGGTGGATCTTTGGCGGCATTGGGAATCGAGTAACGCCTTCCGGACGGAAAGTCGATGCCCTAACCACTAGGCTACCACGGTTATGAAAATTTTCATAAATCTGCTTATTGTAAATAAGATTGATCAATAAAATTTGAAGACATTCAAATTTATGTAAATAAAATTATTCTGGACATTTGTGAATTTTTGTCAATAGTTTAATTTAAAAAGATTGCATAAAATAGAATGAAACGTATCAGGATGCTGATTTCTTAGTTATATTTTTTGTAAGTCGATGATATATTTCATTTCTCGAAATCTTTATCATTACATTCGTAATTAAGATTTTTACAAGATTTTAGCTCACTGAAACTTTATAAGAATACTTTTTTTACGGAATTTGATTTCCGATTTAAAAAAAAATAAAACTGAATTACTTTCTTTAGTTTTTTTCTTACAAGAAAAATGTAAAAAGTTTTTTTTTTTTTTCATATTAATACTAGTTTCTTTAAAGTATTTAAATAAAGAGTATCGGTTAAAGTTGGTTTCCATTCCTGAACGGTTATTAACCATATCCTAAGCTTTGACTTAGTCATAAGCTCATTTGGATATATATATATATATATATATATATATATATATATAAACCTCTTTTACATAGCAAAAATTATTACAATTGGTGATTTTTTACACAAGTGATAATTACACGATTTGATATATGTTATAGATTCTTTGATAAGAGCTTATGTTTTGCTTTCATTTTTAATCTTTGTTAAAACAATTCTTGTAAATGTATTATTTGAGCATTGTGTGTTTTGTTTTTAAAGGGATACGTATACTCAGTATATTCTCCTTTTTTCTAAGGATACAATTTTAATTTGCAAACATGAAATAAGTTTTTTTATTTGCCACGAGGAATATAGTAATAGATCCAAATTAGAAAATAAACTTTTAAATGAATAAAAATATTAATAGTAGGATTTCAACTCCATATTACAAAAGCTGTTGGTAAAACTCAATTTAAATCTTCACACTAATGTCTTTAATATCATATTTCTCTTTCTTTGTTTTTCTTTTGAGTTTTCTATCAATTCCCACTTCGATTTTTGTATAAATTCCGGAACAAAGTTTTTGTAAATATCACTCCGGAACAAAGTTTCCACCAAATTGCTTGGAATCATTAAAATACCCTCTTCTAATATTTATCCCTATTTATCAGATATTCAAAGAACTGCAATACTTAACTTACTTAACACTTCAATATCTTATATATATAACTATTAATCTCATTTATCAAATGAAGACGTTATCATTTCATGGTTATTTTAATGTATACATTATTTTAATATAAGAAGAAAATTTATGTATATCATTTCAACATAAGAGAAATATATTTAATCCCAAAATAATTTTTTGAAAAAAAAACATGCAAATTTTTTAAATGATTCCCATAAATTTGTTTTAAAAAATGCTCATGTTTTAAATGAATTTTATATAGTAAATTCAATATTTAAATAATTTTTTTATGTATCTAATAGTTATGTAAGCAATTTTATATTTGTAAAAAAATAAAAACAACATTTATTTTACTTTTACTATGGAAAAATACTTATAAAGAAACCATTTTTGAAATAATGTTATAATCAAAGAAATCTGTATTTTTTTTTATATATAAATTTTGTATTAAATGATTAACATATTAAAATAATTATATATTAAATAATAATTTTCACAAAAGAAACTAATACAAATATAATTAAGTGTTACTTTTAATAACAAAAATTTTAACCATTCCTCGAGAAAATAAATTTGGAAAAAATTAATTTTTTTTTCATTTAATTATTTTTTCATAATAATGATAAAATTTTGCAGGTATTAATTTTTATCTCCACTTCATCTATATGGAATTTAATTCTAAAATTTTTATTTCTTCTTCAATTCAATCGGTGCTTGTAAAGTTATGCTTCAATGCTGGTTGATAATTACTTGTGTTTGTAAATTAAAATCTCACAGGGAAAGTAAAGTTATACATTGATTTTATAATATTCTTTTATTTTCAAACGTGTACTTAATATTTTTTAAAAAAATTAAAGGGTTTAATGAAATCTCAATGATTATATTACATTATTTCTATAGAAAGGAACGAACTAAAGTTTTGAGAATATTATTTAAAAATTTATCCAATTGTATTAGAAAATAAAACTTTGAAAGTAATTATGATAAACATGATGTTTTAAGTAATTAGACATATTTATCGAAATTTCCTATTTGTCACATAAAAAACCTATTAAAAAAGAAGCTACTTTACCTTTAAGAGAAGAATTAAAGTTCTATGATCTAATTAATTTACCGAATTAATTGATGTGTTAGAGCATATTTTAAATTTTGTATATTTCGTTATTTCTAAGCAAAATATCTCTAAATCACAGTGAATAAAGGATTTTAATTTATTTAAACATTTATATGAATTAAATGAGCAATTAGAAAACTTTTTATTCTTATTGCACACTTGCTACAACGAAACGTTTTGAATAATTTTTAGTCATTAATTACCATTTATTCATAAAAAATGGATTCTTTCAAACACAGATGTTTTACTGAAGAAAAACACACGATAATGTACTTTTTTAAAACTAGTGCTGCAATCTACCGGCAAAACTCAAATATAAAATTAATGTGTAACATTTTTTTATAACACCAAAGTAATAAAATTGGAAATTATTAAAAATATTATGATTTAAACCGATAATATTATTAATTATAATAATTAACAGTGTGATAAAAGTGTATAGAATTAAATTCTTATTTTATATTTTTGACTTTTTATCAATCTGGCATTTATTAAATCATGCTGATATGTCACAAATAAATTCCTTCACGATAATAATTTACAGACTTAACTACTTACAGTACATTTAAGTCTCTTATTATGTAAATTAATTAATTTAAATGGTTTTTTTTCTGCAGTGAGAATTGATTTGAATAATTTATTGTTACACTAATTGTAGTTTCAATCTCTATTAATAGATGGCAGCACCGAAGATTGAATCAAAGGATTATTTTCTTCTTTAGCAATGTTTTTTTGCTTGTAATTTTTTGCTTATTAGTAGAAATTAATATATGAGTTTCATATTAAAAATGGATATCACTTAAATCAGTTTACTCATCTTAAGATATCGAAAGTTTATGTTATTTATGTAATGATTTATTTTAAGGGCAACTTTTTTGTTTTGCTGAAAGATTTTACTTTTAATCTTTGTTATTCTACAGATGATTCGGAAATAGTACGAAGTACATGCTAAAATTTTTTTGTTATTTAAAACACTGAAATTCTGTTTTCATTACAATTGCATTTTAATATTGAAATATTGCTATAAGAAACTTTTAGTAACGTTAGCACTAAATAAATAATTAAATAAATAATTCTTCATAATTTTTAACTCCATATATAGAAATATTTCCATGAAAATATTATGGGTAATAGATGTGAAACGTTGCAACAAAAAGTATTTGAAATAATGTCATTAATCAGTTTCTAATATTTTAATTTTCATTGCAACGGCTGTAATCACCACTTATCATTATACTGCCATAGAAATGTTAAAATTCTTAAAATCAAATCGATAAATTAAAAATTCCTATATTTAGCCAGCAATTATTTCCTACTGATAAATTTAGTATTTCGCAAAATGAAAAAAGCATTTCTTGCTTTGATTAAAAGTTTCCTGATAGAAAAAAAATCTAAATGAAAAAAAAAAAAAAAAAAAAAAACATATTTTTTTATAAATTTATATTTAATAGACTTAATTAATAACTCTTAATTTAATAATAGCTTATGCTTATAATAATATCAACAATTAATGAATTAGTTAAGAGTCAAAAGTAAATTTTGTGTACTGTTTGAAATTAATAGAACAAAATATGAATTTGTACAAAAAAAGAGTTCTTCCAGAAAAGTAAGGCATCAATTGTGAAATTTAAGGAATTAACAAAACATTATTATTCTAAATACTCGTTCGTTTCATTGTATAATATCTTTATAGTTGAAAAAATATATGTTTAAAATTGTAAACTTATATTTCAATTAAATTAGACTATGTAGAAGTCATTTATCTGTAAACATACATACGTTTACTATGCATGCTTTGCATTGTGAACAGAATAATTAAGATGTTGTATTTTACTAAAATTTGTTTGAATTAGTTCTTAAAATTCAACTTATCATTATCGAACTTTAAATAGTTTCTTTTTGTATATTCTGATTCTTGAGAAAAGCCCATAAGTTCACAAAGATATGTAAAAGAATATAATTTATTATATATAAATTTTATATATAGCTTATTTTAATAATCGTAATACAAATAAGATAACCGTGACATATCTTATGCATAGAAAAATTTGTTAAATAAATTTTTATATTTATTTTATTGTAGGTAATAAATATTAATTATTTTATGCATTTTTCCAAAAACTAAATAGTCTCACTTAGTTATACTTTACATAATTTTTCACAGCTGATATTTGTTTTTTTTTTGTATTTTGGTGTAGTTTAAATATCAATATCAAACTTTTGTAAATTATAGTAAATTAAATATTTTATGACTGAGTGTAATATGTTATTTTAAAATTTTATGTATTTGTAAGTATATAATTTATCACAATATTTTCTTATATTAAAAATATTAATAAAAGTATTAACTGCTGAGGATACTTATATTGAATATAAGTACTTTTTAAGCTTATTCTTATATATTTAATCTTCAATATGTAAAAATCTGTAAAGTGAAATATTTAAGTACATAAGAGTGGATTATATATTTGAATAATGAAGGAGTTCCATTCTTTGTTAATAATTATAATAACATCACTGCAGTACTTAAGAATTCAGAGCATACTTTGATTTAATATTAAAAATGTAATAAAGTGAAATGTTCATTTAAAACTGGTATAAATAACCATTTAAACAAATTTATTCTTACATTGGTTATTGCAACTAAAAATCCCATGCTTGAACCACGAGCGTAAGTTTCTCAACAATGCGTAAAGCAACTTCCAGGAAGTAGGTTTTTTCGGTTTTCATTCATAATTTATTACGTCATCACTTTCCACGATTGGTAACTCATTTTGCTTTTTCCGATTAATGTGACTTTTATCCGGTTTTACGTAACAAAGCATTATGTTATTGAAATGTGTCGCGACAAACGACGTGTCGGACCAGTTTTATGAAATTGAATTATTCCACCTAAACTGTCCTTGAAGAATTACACTCATATTACAAATACAATTTAAATCTGACAACATTACATAGAGTTAGTTTAGTATGTTGAGATTTAGTATTTTGTTTCTCGTCATCTTCTTCAATTCAGTGGAAGCTAAATACGATGAGGAGTGGCTCCATTGTACAATACTCGACGACGAAAATAAATATCGAGTGTGTTGGGCAACATCTGTGTCTAAGGAAGGTCATTCGGAAATTGTATTTGGTGTGGAAGTCCAAGCTCATGGGTACGTTGGTTTCGGACTTTCAACAAAAGGTGGGATGGCTGGAAGTGACATTGTGACTGGATGGGTAAAAGATGGAAAGGCATATTTCCAGGTATGTTGAAAATCGAAATTCATTGTTATACTTATCACAATTCCAGGAATTCATTAAATATGAATAAGAACAAGATTTTTTAAATCAAATAATATCTTCAACATGAGTTTGTGTTATGCTTACAAAATGATGTCAATTTGAACAATATTTACGTTTGATTTCATGAGCAATTTAAAAATAAAACTAAAGTTTCATTGTTTCTTAGTATGGTTTAGCAATTAATTCTCTCTCTATAATCTGGTGTCATGCAATAATATACAAAACGTTTGCATAGCTTATGTTATTATAATGCTTGTAGCTTATGCTTAAACAATGGAGCACCATAAACTGAAGTTCTAATGAAAATAAATTATGAAACTAAACATTCAATAACCAGCAAACGATTAAGAACAACAAATATATTTTGTTTGTTATCGAATAAACGATAACAAATATTCAATAGTTAACAATATATGTAATTCATCAAAAATATATGTAAGAGTAATTATTATTATATGAAAAAAATATTGAAAGATATCAAACATTTTTAAAATGGAATTTTTTAAAGTCGATTAAATATTTGGTAAAAGGCAACCTAATATCGAGCCAAAGGATACATTAAACCATTTAAGCATTCATCACGCTCCAGGAAGATCTTTCTTTCATAGTGAGTCATGTTCATATTTCACTAAGGTGTAAACTCTGAAAACTTTCAAACATTCGATTCACACGTAGGGAAAGCAAACTTTCACCTCTCATTGCTAAACAAAGATATGAAAAAAATTCAGTGTAGTATTACACTTTGAAAGTTACATGAAGTCGCGGTGAAAATACCTGCAAAATAAGTTCAATATGCTGAAAAATACATTACTTCAAAATAATATGAAGGCTCAGAAACAATAAACGTTTATGTGGACATTAAATTCTAACATATTCACATTGACAGATCACAGTAATCTAAAAAAGTACTGCATTTTATGTACGAATGTTCTTTAACTTTAAATTGAGCATTAGTTATTAATGGAGAAATTTTTTATGTTACCAGGGTGTTGATATAAGTTACGTGAAAGTAAATTACTGTATAAAAATGTAAAACTAAAGTGTATCTTCATTATATTTATAGATGTATTTCTTCAAAAATTAAATATTAAGATGTGCACTGTGAGATAAGAGTGATTTTGGATTTTGGAAAATATTTAATTTTGGATTGTAGAGTTTGGACATGTGATTAAATTAATACATGAATACAGACCTATAAGAAAAGTACTTCACTTCTTATATATCTGTATTCATGTATTAAATAATACTTCGAGAAGTCTAAAAAAGTACTTCTCGAAGGTATATATTAAAATGCAATGAAACAACCTTAATCTATTTAGTCATCAACTATCCTGGGAATAAATATTAATTTACTGCAGTTTGATTATTACATGCAATTGCAATATTTTAAGCAATTACCACCCGAAGATGCATTAATACATTCAAATATTAATATTCTAAAGTTGCCTAAGGTTCAGACTCCAAAAATTTATTGTGTGATTTACATAAAAAGTAAACACTGTTTAATTACACTAAATGATTTATAGATCTGTTTTATCTTTTACACATTGCACTACATTTCATATTTACCACATGCAGTAAATTTTACAACATGATTTTCGTCTTATAAATTTTTAAGCTTTTATTTGCGTAATGAAAATTTTTTCCGGAAAGTGGTTGTATAAAATGAAACACTGATGATTGAGAGTGTGAGGGAGAGAGAAAAAGAAAGATTTATACTAATCTTGACTAAAGATGTAATCACAATACAAAATAAGATAATAATATGTTTTTATCCTAAAATTTTACACTGTTTAATGGGCAGTGGTAGCCTAGTGGTTAGGTTATCGGTCTTCCATCTGGAAGGGTGGGGTTCTATTCCCAATGCCGCCAAAGACCCAACCGAGTACACCGAGTACATAAATTGTGGAATGGAAAGTCCTGTGGTCAGTCGTTGAGCAGTACCCATGGGTGGAATGGTCTGGAGAAATTTACGCCTCTATCAAATCAATGCCAAAATTGCGGGAATAGATCCTCTGGTGCTGCCATCTATTGGAGGATTTGAAGAGCAAAAGTCGTACTTTCACCTTCATGATGCTCTCATTAAGTGCAAGACACTCCAAATTGAATTAAATTCGCATAACCAAGGCATAGCGAGCTTGGCTTGTCCAAGTGTCCTTGGTAACAACAACACTGTTTAAATTCTTAAATTCCAAAGGCTAAGAGAAGACATTCTATTTTTATATCATATCAACATATATAACTGCAATTATTAAATGTTAAGGTACAAAACTTTAAAATCAATAAAATTATTTTATCTTATTTATTTTTGTCAAAATGTATTTCATTATCATTTTGACCCATCCGTTCGTTCACTAACGCTTTACCCTCCTGAGATGCACAGTAATTCTAATTTCTTTTATGCAACCAATTGGTTTCAAATCAGTAAAGTTTTTTGTGAATTTTTTGAGTATTTTAATTCACTGTTCAATCGTTTTATACAAACTAAAATTCATTCATTTACTCAAGATAATGAGCATTTGAAAGCAGTAATGTTGAAAATCTTCATTTTTCGAAATTCTTTGTTGGAATCTTTATTTTTCAAATATTGATATTTGTGTTTTTAAAATAATACAATAATACACGTCCTCTAAAGTATATTTATTATATTCATCATTAAAATGTACATATGGTTAATGCTAATTAAAAAAATTCTTCTTTTATTTCAACTTTTTCTCTTCTCTTTTTCTAAGTTCAAGAAAATAACATATAATTCAAAATCAGCTACTAAAATATTATTGTATTTCAATTTTTTGTGGTATTGGATTTAAAATTCAAATTAAAAGCATATTAAAAATAATGAATAAAATTGAACTTGGAGAAGTACACATTAAATTGAATTCATTTTTAAATAGAAAAAATAAAAAATACTTAATTAAGATAATTTTTATGAACAACATTTGTTTTCCTCGAATTTATTTTGAATAAAATAAAAAATATTTTTAGAATAACAACTAATAAAAAAGTAAAATATACTTCCACGTTTTTCATTTATTTAGTATTTAGATAAACTACGAAAAAGATGACAAATAGAAATAAATGTTGATTATAATAAAATTGAAAGCAAGAATGATTATCTTGTATTTAATATTTATGTACTTTGCTTTATTTTTTAAAAAAATTCTATTTAATTTAAATATTTCCTTTCAAGCAATAATTTGGAAATTTTTATTTAAAAATTTAAGAAAATATCTATTTGAGATAGAAAACTGAAATAAAATAACAAAAGAAATTTTTTCCTGAAAATTTTTTCAAAATAAGATTTTAATTTCTTAATTTAGTAATTCACCAAAGATTTTCATAATTATAATGTGATAGTTTTTAAGTAAACGAAATATTTTTCAATTATTGTTAATTATTTAATATGCTTTTTTGGTTAAAATTAAGTGTAAAATTTTGCATTTTCAAAGAAAAATGGCTTGCATATACTAAAAATAAATTGAAATAATGAAAAATATTGCAATTGAAAAAAATTTAATCCTCTTTCCAAGAAAATACATTATAAATATTTATTTTTAAGTTCTATTTTTATAGAGAAAGTGTAAATGTTAATTCATTACAAGAAAAAAAAGAATTGTAGCTTGATTATTAGATTAATATATCAACGTAACTAGAAACATATTTTTCATGGAAGCTGAACAACAATAAAATAGTCAAGCTCAACGCTATGATTATATAATTATTGAAATTAGAGGAAAGAAAATTCCTAAGTATATGTATCTTAAGATTATAAAACTATTTGAATTCATTAATAAGTACAAAAGCATTCCAAGTGTAAGGGATTCAGGTATATTCATTTTAATATATCAAAAAATAATTATCTACTATTAGATTATGGACATAAATTCTGGATCTATTTCTTGACTATTTGTCAAGAAGGCCTTTACAATGTAAGATAAATTAACTAATCTATTATTTTATTTTTTTTATTTTGTGATAATCCAGCGTCGGTACGATATTTTGATGCAATCAAGCGATATAAGACAATGCAAAACAATTAAGTATTTTGTAAATTTATTAATAATATAAAGTTTATATAATAAGAGATCTAAATATTTAATTAATATTTGCCTTTAGAAATGCGTATGTTTTTTGTTGTTTTTTTATCCAGTAAAGCACAGTACAGTGGAATCAAATTGATCCAAAAATGTCTAAGACAGCTCTAGCCGCATCTATAACTTCCGAAAAAGCAGTTGATGCAGGGATTCGAGATGGATCCTGATGAGTTTTGCCATATATATATATATATATATATATATATATATATATATATATATATATATATATATATATATATATATATATATATATATATATATATATATATATATATATATAAAAACTCTGCATATATATATATATATATATGCTGTGAACACAGTTCCTGTAGCTTCGATTGCCATAGGAAGATATTTTAATTCCCTTGTGGTGTTGTGGTGTTTTGTCCTTAATCTGGCTATAGTTGTGGAGATAACACGACTTTTAGAGCAGGTATGGAATCCTTCTGAGCAGAAGCATGAAATAATCTTCGGGTGGATATTGTATTAGCATCAGGTTGTTGGAAAAATGAGGCTTACCTCAAGCTTTTTTGGCTGAATGATTCTCATTTTTGGACTATATGAAAAATGTTACTATAAGCGAACTTTTATTTCTTTGAATGAAAACATTCCAAATAGAATAAAGGAAAAAAAAGTAAAATTTATGCCAATAACATTTAAACTAAGTTCAAAGAAATAATGTAAAGCACAAAATAGAAATAAATTCATTCGTATAGATAATCATATTGATGTCAAACATTTGAAACAAGTTAATTAAAAATCAAGTTATCATGTTATTTAAACGAATTATTGTTGATGTTGCGATGTAGGGTAAGATTTAAGAAAATGACAATCTTGCACAAAACTAAAACTTACTGCTATAAGCAATATAAGACATAACATTACAAAACTAAAACATTCAATCGAACAAAATCATAAAAATTATGCGGCATTCCAGTTGCCGTGCGGATACAGTAGTATCTTTGAGTCCGATGTGCGAGTGAGTGAGAATACAGTTGATTGTTAGAATCCGATTCCTTTTAATAGAATTAAAGAGTAATGTTTAGTTGTTCTGTTCCTGGTGAACCGGAATAATTAACATTTGTGTGTCTTAATTCAGAAAATTTATTTCTGATTATGTGATTATGACTAGAGAAGTTTTTTTAAGAAAACCTGTGTTGCATGCATCATACCTTTTAATATTTTACACCATAATAAAATTTATTTGTGCATTAATTAAATAATGCAAAATTAAATCTTGTTAAGGAATGTTTAAATCAATAAATGTATTAATATTTAATATAAAATTAAGGCAGCTTAATAAAGAGGAATCTGTTTTCCCCCATTTAGCACAACTGAAGAAATATTTAAATTTAATTTAAAAGTCATTTTCTAAATAAGAAAACATTATTTTATCAATAGACTGAATTAAATTTTCTTTAAAAATTCAAACTCATATGACTGTTATTTCTATAAAAGTAAACTAAATCTGAAAAAATTTTCTACCCAATAAACTAAAAAATTAATTAGCATACTTTACTTTCAACTCTTTTATTTTGATCATCAAATAAGATTTTTTTTTTGAAGCTTTGCACTTTTCAATAAAAAAACTTGTTTTAAAAAATAAAGCTTCATTTTAAAGATTTTAGTAATTTTAGAATGCTTTTATTGTTAAAAAAATAAAAGTATGCAAACATTTCTACAATTTGTTAAAAGAAGGAGATTGTTGATTTGTTAAAAGAAGAAGGTGCAATATATCTCCAACCTCAGTTATGCATTTATACATAGTTTAATTCTATTAAAAATATGAGGATTGATTTGATAAATACACATTGCTTAATAACTTATATAAATATAAAAGATAAAACGACTAATTTCAGCATAAAATTATGATAAATTTATGAATTAACACATTTTTTATGATAAAATTTTATTTGAAATATTTGTGATCTTCCGAAAATAATTAATAGATTAATATATTAACGTTTTAGGACAGACATGGCATAGGAAACACTCTTCCTGTGTTAGATGCGAGTGTGGACTGGCATTTACTACACGGAAGTGAAAATGATACTCATACCTATCTCATCTTCCGCCGGAAGCTGGACACATGCGACAAGGAAGACATGAAAATAGACGTAATTTGACGATTGAGAAAAGTCGTCAGCAGTCAAATATTTTGTCACAATATTTTCAAACATTTTATTCATGAAATTTTGTATATTTTACTAAAAAATTCATCCTTTAATTTTTATTATCATTGATAAATGCATGCATTGTATTTGTTTATTATGATTCATACGTACATTTGTTTTATTATGGTGATATAAAAATCTATACATAATTTATATACTTAAACTTATTTTTATGTATTTCCTTAAATTTGATTCTATACTGGAGAAATATTTTTCTTTTAACTGGAAATAAGAATTTTTTTTTACTAAAGAAATTTTAAGTTTCTTTAGTAAAAAATAAATTATTAACAAACTTTAAGAAATTTTAGTATATGTGAAATCAAAGACACATTTTTGATATTTTCATGATTTCAGACTCATAATTTATTGGTTTGTTTGATGGAAAATTTTAAATCGTGTAGCGCATGTCAATATCTTGGAAGCACTCTTGGTCAAAACATATATGAAAATATTTTGATGATTTAATACACATATTTTAGCTTGCATGTTTTACTAAAAAGCAATTTTTAAAGTTTTTTATCAAATAAGATTCAAAACAAAAGTAAATTGTAAAAACTAACGATTAAATTTTCTATGAGGCATTATACAGAAATTAGAATTAATCTTATTAATATAAGAAAAGCAAGTGTCGTTATAAGGATATTATGAACCTATTAGAAACACACACACACATTTTTCATACGTAAGAAAAATGGTTCTTGAAATATAATTTGGTTAAAATAAAACAAAAAATAAAACCTGATTTAATATTTGAAATATATTAAGAGTTAATTTAAAATAAATTATTTTGTGTCTTTTAAAACTGTCATGTTATATAAATCCTGTATAAAAGAATTTAGCTTTTATATTATTCAACTCTCAAAGTCAAAGAAAATGTTTGATTCTTCTAGCCTATCTATGAGTAAAGATAAAAATATTCTTAAATTTTCTGATTAGAAATTTTTTTGTTGCAAGTGTAACTTTGGAAAATTTAATTAAAATTTAATATGTTTTAAATAGTTTGATTTTAGTACGTTCTTTTCCTATCTTTTTTATTTGCATGATTTTAATCTTTGTTATAGTGATTTTTCACACAATCTTTCTGACGGTTTATTCATTCTTATAATTTTCCTTATAAAATATGAATTTAAAATCATTAAGCATGAACCTGATCTTGGTTTAATGGCAGGACAGCGCTATCTGAAAGAAAACTCTCATCTTCGATTCCAGTTGTAAATTAAAGAGGCTGCGTTTTTCCCTTCTGTATTCATTTCTATCACGTTGAGTAGTAGTATAGTGGTAAGGGCATTGGCTTTCCATCCGGAAGGACAGGGTTCAATTACCAACGCCGCCGAAAACCCACTGAGTACATGCGATATACGTGCTCGTTAAACTTGTGGAATAGAAAGTCCTGTTGTCGGTCACTGAGCCGTTATCATCGGTACAACGGCCTGGAGAAACTTTTATCCCTTTTCAGATCAATGTCAAACTTAACTTGGGGGAGTGTATCTTCTGATGGTGCCCTCTACCGGAGGATTTAAAAAGAGCAAAAACCTACTTTCACCTTTGTGGTGCTCTGATTAAAACGAAAGACGTTCCATATTGATCTAAATTAGCATAATCAAGACATAGCGAGCTTGGCTTTTTCAAGTGTCATAAGTAACAACAACACATTGAGTGCTGTTTTGTCTTCCTTGCATTTTGTGAATATGGCTAACCGTCTCTGTGAAAATAAAAAAATGGAAAATAATATCATTTAGAATAGTGTCCACTATGTTGTGTCAAAATCAATGAGAAACATTTTCGAAATTTATGGATATTCAGTTAAGAATATTTTAAAAAATTAATTGCTAAAATTGAATAGAATAAGGAATTTAATCAATTTTAAAACTTAAATTGATCAAATTACTTTTCTAAGGTTTGATGAAGTTTTAAAATATTTATGAAGAATTAAATGGTTTTCTATAAGACAAAATCAAAAAGCTCTGAATATTATTAATAATAAAAAAAATGTGTACATTTCTGAAGCTATTACTTGAGTTTCTGGAACTACATTTCCAACGTAAAGACATGCATGCAAAATGAATGTTAAGCTATACTAAACTTAATATTAATATTTGTCATAGTACTTATAATGTTGCATCTATTGATAGTTTTTTAAAATTTCCAATGGCAGATTTGCAGGACAATTAAAGCATAAAAAAAGCGTTTGGTAAATCTATAAAGTTTGAAGATGACTCGTCGTCCAATAGGTATCCCAGATAGGAATGCCTGGAAGAGAAGGCACTTTTGGTGATGGAGGAAATCCTTATCTTTCCAAAGGTTACACTAGAGGTAGAGGAAATCTGATACGACATTCATGTGGTACAGGTGCTTTTGAAGACAATCATGGCAAGAAATGATGTGAAACTTTGCAAGAGATTACGTTCTTGGGCTCTTGGGTGATGCATGAATTTGATTAATCCATGGCTATTTTTGTTAGTTGAAATGAGTTCCTGGAAAAAGTCGACTCTGAAAGTTTTTTTTGGCAAAATATTTGATGGAAACTGTTGTTATGGGTAGTCGGGTATTGCAGGCCAGGTCTGAAGGATAGCACTTTTTACCTGATATTTTATGTGGAATTATATTATTTGATGGAGACTGTTGTTATGGGTAGTCGGGTATTGCAGGCCACGTCTGAAGGATAGCACTTTTTACCTGATATTTTATGTGTAATTATATTATTTGATGGAAACTGTTGTTATGGGTAGTCGGGTATTGCAGGCCAGGTCTGAAGGATAGCACTTTTTACCTGATATTTTATGTGGAATTATATTATTTGATGGAAACTGTTGTTATGGGTAGTCGGGTATTGCAGGCCAGGTCTGAAGGATAGCACTTTTTACCTTGGCCAGAAAGTCGGTGGATTTATTTCCCTGAACACCACAATGGGCAGGAATTCCTTGAAAGACAACTTGCTTGCTTGTAATTGAGAGCTAATTAAGAATATCAAAGCAGTTCTTAATAACTGAGGAACGAAAATCATTTTGTGAATGCTATGTGACAGTAACTATATTACTAATTCCTGTAAATTAAGATGTAATTTGTTTATCCTATACAAGTACAATAAAATGTTATAAATATATTTATAATAAAAAAAGAAATGTAACAAAAATTTCATGATTTGAGTGTAAATACTTAATTAATAAATTAAAAAATATTATCACCCGGAAAGGAAATGAAGTGTAAGAACTGTTAAAAAGTAAAAATAGCCTCTGAACAAATATAATCATACTTACAATTTTTGTAAAATTTTGATTTTTAATTATCTACTTTTTATAGTAGGAACCGAAAATATAGCAGTTTTAATAAAATTTAATCAAGTAAAATTGTATTATTTTATTGATTTTAAATCTCCTTGAAAAAATATTTCTGTATATAATGATTAAATAAAATTTTTTTTGCACATTTTACAAACTTATTGTCTTTGTAGTATCATTAACTAAATATTTTATTTTAGTATGTGATCTCAATATCACACTTGCATTCATTTTCATGAATGAAATAAATTTGAATTCATTTTTCAGGATAGCACAATAAAGTTAATTTATGCATATTCCGATGAAGATCCACTGTTTGAGAATGATCTTCGCTATCATCACAGCAGACGAGGCTCGAAGAGTGTCCTCTTGTTACAGACGAGAAAGAAAGTTCAACAGGTTGTGGATAAATCTCGACTTCATCACTGGGATGTATTATCTCCAAATGCAAGTGGAATCTTTATACCTTTTTTTTATTAAATTGTTATTAAACGTCTCATGTTAAATGTTGTATCACAAAAATTCACTCAAATAACTGATGTGGTTCACTATAAGTTTATTTATTTTCCTTGTCATGTTGTCCTAAAATGTGATAAAATGGTCAGAAACTTTAGAAAAAAATTCAGATACGCTAGAAATATATTGTGATCTTTAAGATAAATAAAAATACTATTTTCTGACATAGTGGACAGTGGACAGGGTATTTTACCGTTGTCCCATAAGTCAAACTGCTTATTTTCCTGAGCTGACATTTACTAGAAAATGTCAAAACCTGAATATGTCAGTTTAGCATTAAATTAAAAACGCAATTAATGCAGTTTTTAAGAAGATAAAAACAATTAGAACATTTAACAATGTTTGGTTGATTTACAACAATTTCATTTTTCAAATTTATGTATTTTGTTACAGAGGTATATAAATAATATCTATTCTATACTTTAATTTAAGCTGCAATTGTAGTGTAATATTAATTGCAACATGTTTATTCTTCATAACTTTTTAATTTTTTTCGATTATATATTTTCAGTATTTGAAAGATATCAGAAGGACAAAAGCGTATGTTTAAAATTTACCGAATATCTCACATTTATTAACTAATAAAATAAGTAGTGTATAACATTTAAAGTGAATCTTTATTCTATTAACTCTAATGAAATGAAGATTTACTTACAATGTTTTATTCCGTACTTAAAAACTGCAGATAGTTTTAGTTTTCAAATACTTTATTTCTTAACAACTTTCTTGCAAAAATATCTATGAAAATTATGTATTAATTATTAAATATTAATTATTTCACTTCGTTTTAGTTTACTCTCACATCTGCACATTCTACTATCTACTGGTGTAAGATTTACAAGGCTCCTATAGTTGCGGTTAAACACCATATAATTCTGGTAAGTTTAATTGGAACTGACATGCATTACAGTTCTTATTAACGTAATATCAATTTTTTCATGAGTTAATTTTCAATCACATTCACATGATTCAATTACTTTTAATTTCGAAAAAACTAAAGCATGAATATTTGGATATTTATTTAACTATTTGAGTCACAAATATAACAATTTTCCATAAAAGAATTTAGATTATTAAAAAAAAGAAGGAAATTTTGCATATAACAATCCATATTTAATTGATATGAATTATTTTATGTATCTATAATTTTTAAAATAATTTAACAATAAAAAAATGCTATTATTTATATTTCGTATTGCTGAACGAAACAACATAGTGTTTTACACCAAGCATTTTAAATTTGTAAAAACAACTATTTTTCAATGATATAATAATTTTATTAAATGTATTGAGTGAAAATGTCTAGCTTGACAATATCAAAATAATTATGATGATATCAATTTTTAAAGGATAAACAGTTTTGCTGCTTCGAAATTCTGATTGTCTTTTGCAGAGTTTTCTTTGTAAAACATTATATTTCTACAATAAATAATGCACATACTACTTCGTAGAATTGTATTTTTATGGCATAGTTTAGGGAGTGAGAGACAATTAAATAAGTTAGTGACATTATTTTAAGGTGGAACCATTGATTCAAAAAGGCCATGAAGGATATGTTCACCATCTTTTGCTGTATGAATGTGTTGGTGCGAATCCTGAAGAGTATGATCCGCATTTAGACAAAGTTGGGCATCAGTGTCATCGGCCCAATATGCCAGACGCCATGAAGAGATGTGAAGGCGTTTCTCTAGCTTGGGGCGTAGGTGGTGAGGTAAATTACTATCATTGAAATATTAATATTCTAGATTTATAATTAATAAGTAACATAAAATTAATCTATCATTAAATATTTATTGTTGATGAATAGATTTTATATATGTGTTTTAAACAGAGAAAAGTGCGTACATTTTAATTTATGTTTCCAAAATCCTCAGAGTTAAATATGTTAATTTGACTAAATACATCAATTAGAGTTAAATGTATTAATTCCATAAATCATAATTATTTGTCAACATTCAATAATTAAAAACATCTGTTTGTAAGAGGAAGAATAATTTCTATTATTTAAGATATTTATTTATATTAAAACACAAAGTTAGAATTCTAAGTGAAAACAAAAAGAAGTTTGTCTTCTAATTTAACTAAAAAGAGTATGAATATAATGAATTTAGCTTTATAATCATTTAAAAATTAGTTAAATAAATGTAAATAATGTCAACCGTAGCAGTTTAAAAGTAAACTATAAAATATCATGTCTTTAGGGGGGGAAAAACTCCTGTAAATGTATGTAAAGAAGTACAAGTATAAATATGTAAATTGAAACAAACAATTTATTATTTCATTAAATTTACATTTTTCTATAAGAATAAAAAATGTGCTTATCTATAAAATAAGGTATAAAAATATGTGTAGATAGTATGATAATAAAAAAATATAAATTAAATTAAAATTCATTTTGCTGTATTTTCCTTAATATTTCAAAATTTTGTATAGATAGGCTACTTGGGATACATTTTTATATATAAGTATTAATCCATAAAACTTTTCGCAAAATATAAAATATTCACCAAATGAGGGAAGATAGTGATAAAGAAATGGAAAGGCTGCAGGGTTTTCTTGGGATACATTTTTATATATAAGTATTAATCCATAAAACTTTTCGCAAAATATAAAATATTCACCAAATGTGGGAAGATAGTGATAAAGAAATGGAAATGCTGCAGGGTTTTCTTGAAAATCATAAACTTATGTTCCCTCAAATTTCCGAAAAAAATAAATGATGTTATTCTATTTCGTAAGGAAATCATTATCAGGCACGATACATCGGAAATGAAGCAATTGTAATGCAATGTCCCAAAAATCTAATATCCTTCAATTACTCAAGTGTGTTTTTAGAAGTTATTCTAAAATATTTCTTTTATTTTCTTGTTTAACTACGTTATTTATTAGTTGTTTATCTCGGAATTAGAGAAATGTCTTGTATCGGGCAAAAAAGTCAACGGATGAACTTGCACCCACTTAAATTTTCATGCTTAAAAACAAAAAAAAGTCTAGAGTTAAAAAATTTGAGAAATAGTAAATTTTATGAATATGTAATAAATATCCATTTCTTACTGAAAAAAGCGGAACAAATAATATATGACACAAAAGTGGATATTGAGACAAGAAGTTTATTTTCAGACTAGACATTTCCCCTTGTAATCAGAGAAAGTTAAATTTCCTATTTTCAACTAGCTTTCAAAGTTATCCTTTTCTTCATTAGACTAGTCAGAAGTTTGTTCTGGTAGAAATGCATTGCAAAAATCTCATTATTTTCTGAAAACCATAGAATAATAATGAAAAATATTTAATAATTGTATTTGTAACAAAGCAGAGATTTGTCTTATACTGTTGGTAAATAACTTATCGCACACTCTTATCCCCTTTTTACATTATTTATGTTTCATATTTTAGTTATTATCTTAGAATAAAGTGTATGAAAATAAGAATTTAAGTAATAAGAAATTTCAGTGATAAATAACTAATTTATCAGGAGGAAAATGATAAAAGTCCGTGGTTTTGTGTGAAGATGAAATACATAGTTGAATATAAGGCTACTGTTTTTGCAACTGTATGTATTTTAAATGAATACTGCGCATATTTAATTCAAGTTTTAATGTATAAAGTTTATACCTTATATCATTTTTATTATTTTGTTAGGACTTGATTCTTCCTGATAATGTAGGGCTTCCTATAGAATCAAGTCAATCCAAGTATTATATGCTGGAAATCCATTATGATAATCCTTTCCGACACAATGGTAAGCGAAACTTTTTTGTCAAGAAAAAATTTTATTTATTTATCCATGAAGACATTTAAATGAAATGTATTGTGTAGATATCATTGCTTATGAATATAAATTGGTAAATTTTATTTTATTGAATTTTAATATGTACAAGAAGTTTTCATGCATTTTAAATTAAAATGCTTTTGAAAAAAAAGCATTCATTTAGAAGTAAAATTTCTTCGTTTAGAGGTCATTTCATGAATTTAAATTTAAAAAATATTAATTTCAATCGACAATGAAATGTTTTATCAGTAATAATTTATTTTTATAATAATTAAATAGCCGAGATAAGTACACTCACTTCCAAAAGTTAAAGCAAAGAGAGGAAAATGCTAATTTTCGGAAGCCAATCAGAATTAAGAAGATGCAAATCGCTGCAGAGGTAGATGGAAGAATGCAAATATGTTCGTCAATCGTGCTTTCATGTCAAAAAATATGCAAAAAGGGCAGTCCTATAAGATAACAGCTTTATGAAAGGTTACAGAAGCTGATTGTAAGTGCTGATAGAAGGTGTTTAAAGCTTTTCGCACAATTTGTTTTCAAGACATACGTGTTTCTATGACTTCCAGAAGACGAATGGAAGATTCTGAGCGTTGACGTACTGTGGGGCACATTTAAATAGGACAGTCGATCTCAGATGTTACTCTTTTCTTTGGCGTTCATCATTCTTCTATTTCAAGTTTATGGAAACAATTCCAAACCACACAGACAGTTGTCTGAAGGCCAGTAGCTGGTCACTTAAGATTTACAAACCCCGCGGAAGATCGATATATTGCTATTTTACCCAAGTGGAATCGCTCCACAAGTGTGACATCTATGGTTACAGCGTCCATTGATAAAGTGATATCTGCAGCTACTATGCGCCAAATATTACATATGAGTGGATTGTACACCCGGGTACCTCGAGTTTGTGTTTGTCTGTAGTCCAATCATTAGGAGCACGAATAAAGTGGTGCCGGGTACATGTCAGTTGGACTGTGTCTGACTGGGGAAATGTCATGTTTGATGAGTCAAGATTTACTCTGGAGCCAGATGACTAGCGTATATGGATAGAGCGTGAACAAGGAACCCGCAATCAGCCCCAAAACATCACCGAACATTACGCATTCCGATGCGGAAGAATTATGGCGTGTGTAGGGATTTCATCAGATACCGCACCGACCTGCGCATCTTTAAACGAGGTTCTGTGACGGCTGTCCGGTGTCGAGATGAAGTTCTAGAACCCATTGTGAGATAGCACGCTGCAGCAGCTGGTCCTACTTTTGTTTTAATGGAAGATAACGCACGTTCCTATAGAGCTGACATCGTTGATGACTACCTGGAGAGTGAAGGGATTGCTCATATGGCGTGGCCAGTATATTAGCCCGACCTTAATCACATTGTAAATCTTTGGGATGCTCTCAGCAGTGATATGTCTTCAAGTTTCCCACTTCCAGCCTCTCTTAATGAGCTGGAAACTGCTCCACGAGAAGAATGGCTATTTCCTAATTCTGCTGTGGTTGGCCACCTAAGGGTCACAAGGTGTAAACTTTGTATACAGATGAGGGGGATCATATATCCTATTAACGTCATTTCCTTTTCATTTTATGCTGTTTAATTTCATTTTATACATAAGTCTGTTTAAATCTCCAATATGTCATTATCTGATAACTTACAAAAATTTAATATTATTTTCTTATCTGTATATAATTATTGATTTCATTTTATGCAGAAATATATATGCTATTTTCCTGCCAAATTTTGTTTTAATCAAGGCAGTGTTTGTTGGGTTTTTTTTGCATTTTATGTCTTTGTGCTTAACTGTTGGAAGTGAGTGTATATCTGTTGTCGTTGTTATTTATGTCACTTGATCAAGTGAAGCTCGCAATGCCGTTGGCTATGCGAATTTAAGTCAGTAGGGTGCATCTTTCGTTTGATCAGAGCACCGCGAAAATGAAACTACGACTTTATTCTAGGCTCCTTTGATAGATTGCACCACCAGAAGATCCCTTCCCAGCGATTTTGACATTGTATATCTGAAAAGTATATTTGAAATCTACTAAAGTTGAGATCATAAATTAAAAAATTTGGTTGGTTGTTAAACACATTTTATATTGTATTTATTTTAAATCGAATCGTGTAATATCACTTTTATTTTAATATTTATAAACAGAATTTAAATTTTTATTACCAAAAACAGCTGGATAATCTTTTCAAATAAATATTTTTATTTCATATATTGAAATTGTAGCAATACATTTTTACTGTAATTTTTAAGTAAAAAAAGTACAACTTTAAGGTGTATGAAATCAATTACCTCATTCAAAATCTTAGCACATATACGTAACTCTTAAAAATTCTGAAACTGTTTTCATTGTAATACTTTAAATAGAAACTATAATTTCAAATACATTTTTAAACATTACTATATTATAAACTATGAAATTTTTAAATAAAGATTTTATTTATTATTCATCCATATTAATGCAATAGTATAGATGTCGCTTTCAAGAAAATATTTATCATCAAGTAACCTACTTTCTTTAAAGTGTTAGTGAGGCAGAAGAAATCTGGATTCGAAAATAATATTTTATTAAATATATGCATTAGGAAATGATGATTATGATGTGAGTTTAATTACTATATACATTGTTACACTTTTTTATTTCTCTTGAAAGTTCGCTATTAAAGTTAATCCATGCGGAAGCTTATATCCAAATGGAAGTTCTCATCTATAACTAATGTTTAAAAATGTAAAAATTCATCATATTTTCTGAATCTTGTGTATAATAAAATATATTATTTTAAATAATTGTTGCAAAATAATACATTAAGCTATAAAACCCTAAATAATAAAAATTTCAAGTCTAAAAATTTTATTCTTACATGTTTTTGAAATATAGTCTTTTTATGCATTTTTAGGTTGAAAATGAGATAATGATTTATACTTGGTGAATCATATTACTAAATAAATTATTTTTAGCAAATAATTATTAAATGATATTGATCATGAAACTGAGCATATTCTCAATGATTTATAAATACAACTCATTCCTAATGTAGTAAATATTATTGGGTCACACCTGTATTAATTAGATATAAAATATAAATATTGTAGTGGTAATTTTCATAGCAAATTTAAAAAAAAAATTCATAAACTGTAAGTGCGTTTGGGGGGATTATGATAGCGATATTTTATTTATTAAGAGAATACTTAGAGTGGATTTTAGAAGATTGATTATATTTCTATAAAAGATTCAGTACTTTTGAAAAATCAAAAAATATAAGAAATCATAAACATCATGTGTTTTTCTAAAAATTGTTTTCAAATTAAAAAAGCTCATTTGGTAAATATGCTCTAAATAAATTCCTTAAGTGCCTTCAAAGTAACTGCTTGCGATATTTGAAAGAAATACTGCATATCCATTAGCACAAAAATTCTTCGCAATAAGCAAGGCAAATTTTCGAAATCTATTCGTAATTTCAAAAATGATACGTTTTATTCTAAAATAATTTATGTCGGAAATTTTTGAACATCCAAATTCTCATAGGATTATATAGTAAAATCATTTTAAATGAAAAGAATTTCAGCCATAATTCAAAAATAACAAGTTAAAATTAGTTTATTTAATGAGAAAGTAGTTAAATTTTTTTTAGAGTTGTGGCAATAAAATTAGGGAAGGATTTATGGTTAAAATTCATTTAATGTGAGAAGTTCTGTATTTATTTTATGATAATAAATATGAAACTTTTTTAAATGTAAATTGATGGCAAATTTAGTGAAAATAATATCGATTTCAAAGTTAAATTTTAGAACTTATTCAACATTTAGAAGTTCAAGACATTTTAACGATTAGAGAAGTTAATCAAAGTGTTGTGAATTAGTTACTCTAAAATATGCGAAAATTTATAAAGGAATTTTTATCATTTAAGCTCTGCGTATCTCATTCAACATTTCATACAATTCATTTTAAATGATATTGTCACATATGTAAAAGGTTATTCTTGAATGCAATGCAAAAGATCCAAACAAGATACTAATACGACTCTCAAATACACTGAATATTAATTTATTTGGTAAATATTTTTATTATTTTTAGAAGAAAATAATAAAAACAAATTTTAAAAAATGTTACTGAAATCGGCACAGGTGGAGGATGCCAAATTCTAAGATTGGCGAATTTCTGGCGGATTTTCTTGTGTATATGGAAACCTCGTTTTTATTACGTCATACATATGGAAGCCTATAAGATTCATGCAGAAAATTCTAGTTTGGTACTCCAAGTATTTACGTCTACGCGCATGTCACGATACGTCATCTTGGCAACATTTCTTCATCACCAAAAAAAATTCAGAATTTGGAATAATGGATTATACGTCACCTCTGACGAGAAAATATTTAATCTTAAAAGAAATCTCTGAAATTAGTAAAAAATTCAATTTCAGCGTCAAATTAAAGCAATGATTTTTAAATATTTATTATTTGGAAAAAAAGAAGATGTGAAAAACAAAACTACATTGTTATAAATCATTATGCTAATATGCATTTACATTTTTCGCTTGTGCCGGCACCTGTGCCCTGGAATCTAATAAGTTTCAAGAAAATATGGGGATAAACTTTCTTCAGAGGAATATCAAATATTACATTTATGTGTGATGATGACTAGTATTTTATGTTGTATCATAATCACGTGAACAGCAATAAAGGTATAGTGAGAGTTATCACATATTAAATTTGTTAAATATTTTTCTATACTTTAAATGATATACTTACTTATTGTTGAATTACAACTTTTGTTACTTTACAACTTAGTATTTAAAGTAATCATATGTACAAAAGTATACTTTTTGTATACTTTTTGTACATATGATTACTTTACATACTTTTTGTTGAATATGATTTACTTATTTTTTGTTACAAACTTTTTGTTGAATATGATTTACTTATTTTTTGTAACAAACTTTTTGTTGATTACATACTTTTTGTTCAATATGATTTCTTGATTTCCATTTATTATAACTTAAAATGAATTGTAAATTACCCTCTTTTTATTGATCTTATTTTATAATGGTTGTGTTCATAACCATTGAGTTCTTTCAAACTTAGCAAATTTTTATTTTCTATTTATATACTCAATGAAATATATTCTCTGATCACATACATTTGGAAATGAATCATATTTTATTTCCTATATTTTCTTACAGATATAGTAGACAGTTCCGGATTTCGAATTTATTACACATCCAATTTACGACAATACGACGCAGGGACGATTATGATTGGTTCTACTATCAGTCCAAGAATGTTCGTTCCACCCAATGCCCGGAAATATGTTGTATCTGGTCATAGTAATCCACTGTGCATAGATCCAGTAAGGAAAAAATTACGTTGAATATTTGTTTTTGAATAAATACAATAAAAATAGAATGAAAGTATATTTGTTTAATATTAAGTTTATTATTTTATGTTTTTATTCTACAGATCAGAGAAATCTTTCTTTCAAAATAATTTGAATCAGGAGAAAAATTTAAAAATTAAAAAAAAAATCTTAAAAAAAGAGTTTGTTATTTTAGTTTATTACTTTATTATTATAAAGAGTTTTTTATTTTGCAACTAAATTATAATTTGGTTACAAAATAATTTTGTTGTTTTTAAAAACAAAGTAATGACAAAATTTTAAGAATTGAAATTGTAGAAAAAATGAAACCACATTGAAGTAAAAGTAAGTTTATAAAAATGTAAATAAAACAAAATCTATTTCTTAAATAGAAAAAAAAAACAATTACTAAATGAGTTACTTCATGGGTTAACCACTCCAATTGCACTGATGTAACTGAATTCGAAAAATCTTCCTTTAGTTCTTCTGTTTTTAAGAGACTCGTTTTTATTTTAATATTTTATCACTCTATTTATTTTTAGCAGTTTTCTTATTTTACATTTTCATTTTTTTATTCCTTTTATTCCCGCTTTTCCTGAGCTTATTGAATGATTCCTCTTATTTTTAAAAACATTTTTCTAACTCTAAACTTTTTCTGATTTCGGATTCTTGTTGATTCTTTTAAAACTTCCTTGAAAAATTTACATTTTTAATAAATTCCTTTAGCTTTAATCAAATACATATTAGATTACATTAGATATTATAAATAAAGTGGATGGAAAATACGTTAATAAACTATTGAATAACATACTTGACTAATTATTAACTCAGTTCTTATTTATAGGATATATAAGTAAAAATATTTATAATAACATATTTGCTAACATATTATATATATATATATATATATATATATATATATATATATATATATATATATATATATATATATATATATATATATATATATATATATATATATATATATATATATTATAATATATTTAAACCTGTATTTCAATTTTAGGTGCTCCCTGAAAATGGAATTAAAATATTAGGTGTATTTATGCATGCTCATTTATTAGGTAATTATTTTATTTACAAAAAATATAATTCTTTGAAGAGGTATTAGATATTTGAATAGGTATTAAAGGGCATTAAAAAATACTTTTTCTCAACATTTGGTTGTGATAATAAGAAACAATCCCAAAGAATAAAAAAGATTGACACAAAGGTAATACTGGCAAATTTAAAACTTGAGATTATATTTTAAATGTTCTTGAAGGCATACAATTAAAACTGATAAAATTACTATTTTATCTTTTGAGTCTTAGTCGTCTTCTAAATAATAATTTCTGTAAATCGTATTCATTTATAAAAAGAAAGTTAATTCTTAAATGTTTTCTTTTATGCGTGCCATATTTATTTTCACTCATCTTGAAAACACACAGAAGCATTTTTAATTTATTTTTAGTTTGTTCTTCCTATAATATGATGAAACAAATATTTCAAAAATTGTTTTTAGCTTGTTTTTCCTATAAAATTATTTTATCTTGCTTATAATTAATATTTCACTGAGTATATATGATACGTTAAACATTCTTTAATGGATTTAAATGTTGAAAATTTGTTGACTAGAGCAATCTTGTTACATCTTATATTTGAAAATATTAAAATTTTATGAGATGAAAGGAAATAAATAAATTTATGATACTTTACACTAAGCATTTCTAATAAATAAATGTTTAATATTTGTCATATTTTTTGTACTTTTGTTCCATTAGGACGCCAGTTAAAAGCAAGACACTTCAGAAATAAAACTGAATTACCACCATTAGCTTCTGACACTAATTACGACTTTAATTATCAAGTAAGTGATGATTATTTTGTCAATGAATAAATGATATAAGCAATTGTTGATGATTGTGCAGGTTCGAATGTTGATGATAAATGGGCATGGTTGATTAATAATCAAAGTTACCATTATCAAGGCAGTAGGGTTATAGTTTTGGATGTCTAAATAAATCGAAGACAACCGTGTTTTCTAAAAGAGTCTGAAGCATATAAAATAAGTTGTGGTTATTCAAATAAAATGGTACTTCTGAGAGTGGTTGCCCAATTAAGAGGTTTTATGATTGATTCTTGCTTCTAAATAATAAGGTCCCATCTTTAGAATATTGATATTATGTTTCTTGGGTGCTATATTTCACAAGCTTCAATTAAATCTGTCCTTAATAGTACCTTAAGGCTAAGAAAATAAAATGTAAGTAGAATTGGCAAGAAAAAATACATACGATATAATTGTTTTCATATTTTAAAATCATGTCTCGAATCAGCTCTTTTTGGTCAGGAATCGAAATTAAAAAAATTTTTTTTGTCACATACCAGTCTCAAATTAAAAATCTGCATTTGATAGGCAAAATAAGCTTGTAATCAGAAACATAACCATCTTAAATATAATGAAATGATTGAAAAACGTAATTTCATTTTTATTTTACAAAAAAAGGGAAATAGCTACTTAACATTTTATTATCCTAGAATTTTAATCTCAGATTTATATGTGCTACCGAGACTTTTATTTTAATTTATTATATTATTGTTCTATGCCATAGTATTAAGCCAAATTTAAAAATTCTTCTTAATTATAAATTTTTTTATGTAAATAGAAATTATATCAAAGTTTTGAGATCTTTCAATTTATTTAGAAATGCAGATAATATTTTTATTTAAGAAATGATGTTTTAATTTTTTTAAGAATAGGAAAGATACTGTTAGCCTATGGTAATAATGTGTTCAGGGTAGTCTTATAGGCTAAACTAGGGCATGGCGACACAATCTACTAGGGTTGATATAGGTCGTTACAAAGGACGATATAAGGAAGAAACTAATGATCCTGTCAATGTTTTGTCAGGTAATCAAACATACGTTAAGTCTCTCTTCAATCCCATAAGCAAAAGACTGATTGTTGATGCCATTCAAAAAGATTTTCCTAAGTTTCTACACATTAAAGTCAGATTGGTGGAGGACGAACCCACATCGGAAATGAGGATAATAAAAAGACAGACCAAGCCCTAAACAATCCAACCTCTTCTAGTATACCAACAACTATCTTCTCACTTTCTAGATGCTAACTGAAATCACTTTCTAGATGCTAACTTAAATGACTTTCTAGATGCTTACTTAAAAAGCTTTGAAATTTGGATCTTGGCACGCTGTCATGACAAATAGAGAAATGGCGAAACAGGCAGAGAGATCTTTCAGTTACAGATATAAAATAAAACCCATTTCACTGGAGCTGTACTTCAAAGGTCATGTACGATTCCGCAAAAATTTTAAGCATTTCAACATTGCACCCAGCAGTGATTGCACTTGTGCACTTTAACATTGTATCCAGAAAGAAGAGAGAGGTATAGTGAAGTTTGATGGTATCAAACAGTCATCGTTATTTATGACAAATGATAAGAAATTTTAAAGAAGGAATTAAAAGCTTCACACACACATATCAAGTGTTTTAGGATTTAAAAGAATATTTGATTTTTCAGATTTTAGAAGTTTTGCCTTAAACAAAGAATAAATAAATCACATTATAAACTTTTTAAATAGATACGTGTGCTTTTGTCTTTTCCATAAAAATTATATACTAACACTAACATTAAATTGCAGTGCTAAATAATCACTTATTTGACAAACAAACGTCAAATATATTACTGGATTACCATTAAGCAATTTTAAATTTACAGATTGATATAGAATTATAAAACATAATTTTATTTTAATATTTCTCATTTTTTTATTTTTAGGAATATAGATATTATTCTGAAGAAGTAGATTTTTTACCTGTAAGTAAAATTGATTTTTTTTATACAACTATTATTTATAAAATTTTATTTGATGTTATAAATGCATTTTTTTAAATGTCTTTTTATACCATCGATATCACATAACTTTTTAAACCATGAATGTTTATATTGTAATAATAGAGTAGTTGTAATATAAGCTAAATTTGTGATGATTTGTTTGTGAGAAAAAATTATTAAATTATTTAATAATATTGGTATCCGTTATATCACTGAGTGCTTACTAATTGTGACTTGCGACATAATAAGCTAAAAATCAATTTCTGGTTTTCAAAGTCAGGTTTCTTGGAATTTATGATGTTGAAGTTAAATTTATAAAAAATTGTGTGAATGCAAGATAATAATAGATAAGGCACAGAGCATTAAACTAAAATACTATTTATAGCTGTTTTTTCTGTGTAATTAAAATTTATATTTTATAACTTATTTTTTGGTGGGCATGTTTGTTTTTAATTATTTTAATAAATTCCCTAGTAATATTTCTTAAATAAAGAAAAACTTCACTTTTAACTGAAGTTTTAGTTTAAATGTGAAAACTTTTAGTTTAATGCATGAGAGATAAACAGAGTAAAATAATTTAATTAGCAGTTTCTCAAAACAGCCGGTTGGGCATGGCCTGGTTGGTTAAAATATCGTTGTCGGAAAACAGTGGGTTTGAATGGTGACTGTCATAGTTGCAGTGTCTTCTATGTGAAATGATATTTCTGGGAGTCTTTTGATTGGTCACTGTTTCTAAATTATGAAAACCCACCCACCCACCTTCAGCGCAACCATAGCATACCAGTTGATTGCCAAGCTGTATGAAGTGCTATCTCATTCTCCCCATGTAATACTGAAAAGTGAAAATTCTCGAGGCCGGGTATTATGCAAACAGATTTTCAAACGAATGTTTTCATCACAAAATGGACTCTCACGTATAGATTAACAACAAAAAAATCAAATGATGTTTTAAAATGTTTATAGTACTTATTCGATTTTTATTCCTTTATTTAAAATTTCCCTTACTTCAATTACTAAAATTGCAGTTGGAACTAATTTCTTTTATTCCCGTTAAAATGTATTTCCTATCAAGGGCATATTGGGGAAAGTGTAAGCACATGCGATGTAATGAAAAAAAAAGAATATTTTTTCAAGAATTGAAAAAAAAATGTTTGAAATATAAAAGAATTTGATGCAATAAATACTTTATTAGGGCTTTTCATAATTGACAATTTTAAAATAGGGATAAAAAATAGCCGTAACATTTCTTATTCGAACAAGAAGAATTCCAGAACGGAAAGTTATACGTAAGCTAAATTAAATATTTTTTCCCTATTATTTACAATTAATAAGGAAATTATTGTAGATAGATGCGTTGCTTTGCAAAGTTTTTGCTGTGTTGTTTTTTAAAAATAATTTTGATTTTTAAAATTTGCGATCCTTGTGTTTAAATTAATACTTAAAACACAAATATCGCAAATTTTAATAAGTTTCTTATTTTAAATCCATGTGCAAAAGAAATGAAATATTTCATTGCAAAATATTTTTGTAAGTGTGCTATATTTCTGCATAACCTTGAGGCCGCCAAATTCAGTTAAATATTAAATATATTTGAAAAATAAATGTAGATAAGATTTTTATTGTTTTATGCATTTAAATATTATATATATATATATATATATATATATATATATATATATATATATATATATATATATTATATATATATATATATATATATATATATATATATATATATATATATATATTTAATTATATGTATTTAAAATTTAAAGCAATTGTAATTCATAAAAAAAATTCATCTCATTTAAATCAATATTTTATTACATTCTTATAACAGTTTATCACATTTTTATGCATTTTGATTGTTTATAATTTTTTTAGGGTGATCAGGTTACAATGGAATGTACATATGATTCTTCAGGAAGAAATACGACAACATTCGTAAGTTAACTTATTTTTATGATCATGATATATGCAGCCAGAAATAATTTTATTTTAATATTTTATACGTTGCCCTGTAAAAATTATTTTTTTTAAATTTAAATTATATATTTTATCTACTCATTTACTTAGTTAAAATAATAAAAATGTTTAAATTTCTAATGAATTCAAGTACAATAATTTTATCGAAAAGGGGCATTTCGTAACTACCTGAGAACTTTTGTAATAAAAAAATATAACCAAATAAAGCATTTAAAATTAATTGATTTATGGGACATTTTATGACGACAGAATTTTGTAGTAACTATTAAGTGCATATGTTTATGCGCATTAAAATAATAGGATGCTAAAATTTGAGTGTTTTATAATATAGATCACAATTATTAAGACGAAATTAAATCCCGTTTGCTCTCAAAACCAGTTTAAGCAAGGTTTTAATGTAATTTAATACATTTTTCGTATTTCATATTTCAGACTCTCGTTTCAATGTATAACCATTACTTCATTTCAGGAAAGATTTAAATTCCATTGTTGAAGATTCAAACAGATGTCTTATATTGTAGCTAATTTCTAAAAGTTCAATACTGTCTGAGTGTATATTAATTACCTGATTGCTGTTATAGAATAATATACTGACTGCTAAAGATTTCAGAGAGTATATTTAATTGAATAAAAATAACTTTTAAAATAAATTACTCTTAGTGTGTACAGACAAGGGGAAGTTCAATACCGTATATAACAACAACTCATATTTTTTATTCAATTGAAATTTCTATACAATTGTATTCTATATTGTATTCTATACAATCGTTAAAAGGGCTAAAGTTCAGCAGGCAAATAGAATAAAGATTTTATTTATATAGATTTGGAAGAAATATACCAAGGATACAAGTCTTCTTTATTGTTTTTTTTAAAAATAATTTCAAGTGTTTTTACAAGTGGAAATATATTTACGATTACTATTTTAATCCCGTATTATTTAAGAATAAATATGAAATTTACAGGGTGGGGAAAGCACGCAGGAGGAAATGTGCCTCGTTTTCCTATTGTACTATCCCCGTATCGAGAGGTTCGCTTCTTTAAGTGTTGCCAAAATTAAGGAAATCAACGCTGCATTAGGAGGAAAGTAAGTATTGTCAGGTAAAAATGTTTTAGAGTATATTTGCTCTTAAAGGTAATATTCTTAGATTAAATATTTTAATTTCAGATAATTTTATTTTATTTTGTATTGAATAACAATAATTATATTGAGGTCATGAAGCTGGAAGAAAAAACTCAATTATATAATCCACTTGTATATTGAGGTGTACTTTCCGTGGAAAGTTATTTATTGATTGTAAGTAAATCATTGATGTAAATCATTGTAAGTAAATCAAAAAGATTGAAGAAAGTAGATTGTAAGGCAATTCAAATGCTCTAAAATATTTCATAGAAAATTCGTGCGTATGCATTTCAATATGAGAACATGCATAAAACAAAAATTGAGCAACTACCCTTTTTTTTCCAAATATTAGCGAGCGTTTTTCTTCAAAGAGAATGTTCCAACCATTTAGTTACGATAAGCTTACAAATGTATTTTACAATATGCAACTTAAGATATAACAAGGTATTAATAACACATTTTTAACACTCGCAATGGAGTATTATTCTGGCAGATTTTTTATAATGAGTTTATTTCGTACATTTCAAGGGAATGATTCGGGAATACTTTTTAAGATACAATTTTAACAATTGTATCATAAACATTTAGATACATTACTCATTGTAAAATAGTAACTAAATAATTTTCAGATCTTAAGCAGAAACAAAGTTATCATTTATGAGAGAAGAAAGCAGGATTCTGAAGCGCGAATGCTGATTAATAAATAAATATATGGCAAGTTATCCATATGGATAATTGTCAGTTATGGATAACGGATAACTTGTCAATCACCCATATAATATAATTATCCTTATAAGTTAGACATTTAATATGGATAATTTGTCAACGGAATTTAAAAAGTTATTTATATATTAGTTATATATATAACAGTTATTAGAAATAAAATTTGTTTTATTTTAGTTAGAAAAAAACATACTTCATATTTATAGTAAAATTTGAAGTTACATATTCATTATGGTTTGAAAATTTAAGGACTGGTTGGTCTGAAAATGCAGATGCAAAGCGTAAGAAAATAAGCTAAATGGTAGGAAAACTCATCATTAAGAAAGTAATATTGAAAATAATGCGTGTACAATCAAAATATATCATTTGGGAGAGTCATAAAAATAGATGCATGAGTACACACATATGTATATATATTTATGCATAATATTGAGGTGACAATTCATACAACTAAACTCGCGGAATGATTTTACAGAAAAATAGAGCCGAAGTGATTGTTAAGGATAATTTTGTACCAGCGGAACATAAAGACACGGTTCAACATAATTTATCTTTAAATTAATGAGAGGGAAACCGTTGTTGTAAATTTATAATGGTATCTAATTCATTTTTGCAATTCAGAAATACTTTTTATAGCTAATAGCCATTTTCACGTCTTTTAAAGAAGGAAACTGGAAGCTGGAATTTAATCCAGCATATTTGATTTTGAAGACGGTCAATATTTCACTATGAAAAATGGAGTCATGGTTACAGGTAATGTACACTCTAACTCTGTTGTTTCAAGCCCAAAGCTGCTGTGAAACATTTTTGCTTCCTTCCAACGTTAATATCTTTCTCGAGTACTTTTTTTTATAAAGCGACTGTTTTTACGTATCACAAGAGACGAAGCCGGACTCCAAAACATGTGATAGATTAGTTTGCAAAAATCACAAGTACATCTCCCACCTCTTGCAGTTCAGCAGCAACTAAGGCAGAAACTGGGTTCTTCTACTAGATCATGCAAGCCTAACAAAGCCATAATTAAGTGTATATAATTCTAAGAAATTCAAACTTTAGCAGAAATTCCAAATCAATGCTTCGATGTACAGACGATTCGATACGAATGTGTCTAACAATTATATGAAAACATGATAAATATTTGTGTTTTTGTCCATATTCCTAAAAGGCAGTCTCTCTCTCACATACACACTTGTTATTTAAGCTAGAATAAAATATAAACATAAATTCAAATAGTAGCATATCATTTTAAAGGTGATGTAACAAATTTCTAACAATGAGCTTTTTGCTTCATAGCAATATTCTGTAATGTCACATTTTTTTAAAAACAGTAGTGAATTTAATATTTATCATTATTAATTTATTCTATGTTATTATTAATAATATAGTTATATTACTACTGATAGAATATGGAATAAATTTTATATATGAATAATGATACAGAGTATTTTTTTCTCTAAAAACTCTAATTCTTGCTAAAATAATTATAATGAATATAAATAGGATTCACATTTTATCATTCAATAATATTTTTTTCTAACAAATGCAGTAGTTCAGAGAAGTTTCAAATTGAGTCGTTTGTGGTCTGAATTTTTCAGTTTAACAGTTTCTATGTTGGTCTACCATTTTTGACATGAATGAAAGTAATATATAAGTATATTTAAGAATTTATTTCAAACTTTAGTTTTTGGTCAAATTAGATAGCTTGTGTAAAAGATGACGGTCGAACAAACAAAGCTACTCAATAGCATAATATAAGCAATAATATATATAGTAAGTCTTCAAATGCAGTTAATCATTAGATTGTTTTGGTGGAATTTGATCCTTTAATTATTGTTTTTGACACTTGAATTTTTGAATCTTAAATCTTTACCGGAAATGGATGGAATCCAGAATTTGTGAAATTTGGACTACTATTTTCATTGATTATATAATAACCCTTAATCCATTAATTTTTTTCCTCTAAGCAAAAGACACGTTAACAGTTACAATTCGAGAAGTCATAAGCTTGTTTTCTTGTCAATTTGTGGTAACTTTTATTATATACCAAATGTAATTCGATCGGGCCCAACAGCTTAAATTGAATTCTTAAACTCAACTAAGCTTGTCATATATAAAAATAGAACTACAAATTGTTGAATGTCAACTAGAGAACCCAGATCCTATCCAGTTGACGAAAAGTCATGGGAAAATGTACTAGAAAATCGTATGCATTTGAAAATCGATGAATAAGGCTTAGAATTGGTGCTGTAAATAATAATTAGGGCACAGATATAGAGATTCGAACGCTACAGACTTTTAAGGAAGCTGACATCATCAATTATATTAAAAAATGCCGCTTGAGATTTACGGGCTATATCTGTTGAATGGACTCCTCGTTTTGACTTCAAGAATTTTTTATTACAGGCCCATTGCAAACTGATCTAGGGGTTGGTCCACTCTTAGATGGACTGCTTGTGTAGAGGAGGACTTAAAATGATAAAAGTGACTAACTGGAGAACTGTTGTTTCCCGGAGAACACAATGGAGGAGTGTTCTGAGGAAAGCTTTGGCCCACCACGGGCTGTCGTGCTAAGGAAGAAGAACAAAGCTTAAAATTGCAACTGCTTTTACAAACTTTTTTAAAAAGTTTTATAAAACACCCTGTTCATCTATGGCATTTACGAAAAAATTCCTTCACGTATAATAAACCAAATACTATTGTAAAATTAGAATTTTTCTTACATTTCTGCCTTGTAAGCAAGAACAACGCGATGATTACACTGAACTGTATTTTTCACTAATGATTATATATATTCTAGGCTAATTTTTTCACTATTTTTTGCTATTTTTTATGAAGATTATTTTTGAGAAATTTTCTAAGGTATCTTTTGTGAAATATTGAATAATATATTTTGAAGAATGTTTAATATGTTTTATTGAAACTAATTTATTTTTCAGCTTGGTTAAAGGAGATGTTCACAATGGTCAACTGTATCGATTCCTTATGAATTTTGACTGGGATTCTGTAGACATAAGGACTATAGAATTTAGTTTAAGATATGCCGCTCATGATACATACTGTTACTTAGGAAATGGAAACAAAAATTCTGTAAGTAAATGTATTAGTATAGAAAATAATTAAAAAATGGTTTAATATTTTAAGATTAATCTGTTGTTATAATACATAATTTTAATATAAAGGAGAATACATAAACTATTTTTTGCCACCATGACATCTATTGAATCAATGTCATTTTTTTATTTTCATGTAATTTTCCTTTAGATTTTAGGAGTCTTGATTTTATGACAAGTTTTTCTTCAATTACTGTTACAGACGAACATTCAAATTCGTTTTATGTGCTTTTTAATTTTGTTCATGCACACTCCACAGAAATGTTTATTAGCATTTATTAGTGTTAGTGAAAATTAAAGTGGTTTTCTCATATATCACATTAAATAAATAAACATTTTATATGAAATACAAATTTATAATTATTTACTTTTTCTTTTCTTATAACATTTAAAGCGCTATTGAGCTTCAAAATAGATTAGCTAAAATCTTATAAAACACAAAAAGTGTACCACAATGGATATGTTTTAAACTGCACTACATGTCCATAAATTAAGGATAATTCAGAATTACACAGAAATAGAAATCTAAGATACAAATTTCTCATGTAGAATTATTACTCACATTTTGAAGATTAAAATGCAAATTACAAGAAACCAACATATGTCGCCAATAGTACGTTATAATGACAAGAGTGTAAGAGAGGTGTACATGAGGAATGGTTGAAAAGAAGTAAAATTGTTCACAAGCGCTTTAAAAGTCTTTCAGTGCAATAACCACATAGCTATGGCCAAAGGAATCATTTGGATGATGTTTTACGTGGTAGAATTATCGAGTTACTGCCAAAAGAAACAGACGGAGCACACCATCAGATCTGTCTCGTTAGCTATCTTCAGCTACAGTTTCAAGGCAGACAGTGTGCAGACACTTAGGGCATATCGGTCTATAAGCTCAGATGTATTCTACTTACAATAACTCACTGTCGCCTGTGGTTAGCCTGGAGTCGAGAGCATGCATTGTGAACACCACAACAGTGGTCTTGTATAATGTTTTCGAACGAGTCGAAATTTAGCTTTCAGTTTGATTCTCGCCGGACTTTCATATGGAGAGGGCCAGGTACCCGTTACCCCCAAGAGAAGAAGATTGAGCGAGACCTTTACGGTGGTGCAGAATTGCTCGTTTGGGGAGATATTATTCAGGGTTCCAGAACTAACGTGCATGTTCATAATGTCACCATGACAGGCCATATCTATCGGGATTTCATTCTGGAACAACACATACATTTGTTTCGTGGCGCCATAAGCGCAGAATTTCTGTTCATGGAGGACAACGCCCGTCCTCACCGTGCAATCATTGTAGACGAATGCCTTTAATTGGAAGATATCACCCGTTTGGACTGTTCTACATAGTCACCGGATTTGAATACAATAGAGCATGTGTGGGACATGCTTGGCGACAAATTGCAGCCCGTCAACCCCCTCCCACATGTCAACCTGAACTTCGGAGAGCATTGCTTGATGAGTGATGTAATATTCCCCAAGATCAGTTCGATAATTTGATACTCAGCATGCCTACGCGTTATACGAGCTGTATTGCATCATTTGGGGGCACACTATGTATTAACCCTCATACCGTCCATGTTATATTGGTTTTTGTAAATAGATTCTTCTTCTAAATATGCTCCAGAGAGTAAAAATCGCAATTTTTGATAATGTTGTCAAACATATAGCATCTTTTTTGCTCTTTACCTTTTATTTAATAAATAGACTTTACAAATAAATCACACTTGTTTTGCTTCTGTTTCCTTCTTTGGCTGAACTTGCATTATCCTTAATTTATGGACACGAGTGTATTAAAGGTTCCATAATGCATTACAATATTAGTTGTTTCTGTACATATTTTATCTCACTTAGATGATACAAATACCATAAACATATCAATTACAATTGTAATATTTTAGGAAAATTATGTAGAAAATATGATTAAATCTTTATTTTTAAAATCAAAACAAGTATCCTAGAATAATTTAAGCTATTTGTTTTAGTGCATTAGTCACAGATTACAAATGGTTTTAACTAGTAGAAGTTATTACTACTCTTGAACGAGTTTAAATAGTTCTGCTGAAGATTAAAGAGAAGTTAATTAAAGGTTATTTATAGACAAGTTATGTTGCAGTTTAAAAATTAATTAATTTTTTTTGAAAAAAAGGAGTAATTTTTAAAGAAAACAAGTTTACTGTGGCATCGTGCACAGAAGCACTTAAATGGCCCGAAAACCGACCCAGTTGTTTCTGGTAATCAAAAAACGTGGGAGGGATGCACATTATGCTTCGAGATTGTAAGAATACAGGTGCCAAGAAGAGGAATAAAAAGACCAGTCGCTGAGTGGGCGTTAATGTGGCTTCTTTTGCTTAAGATATTTTATTATGTGTATTACCTTTCTGTTAAATAGTGAATACAAAAAAAAGATGGATTGTGTAAATAGTAAAGACGCGTTTCGCAACAAATAAAAGAAGATATCATTCAGCTAAATTGTTACTATGATTATAATCAATTTTTATTGCAGAACCTTGTTATCCAGTCACGTGTTGGTAAGTGACTTTCTCTATTTTATTCATTACCTAAGCATATTTCTGTTGTCCTTAGAGTGGATTATCGAACTGGCACGAACGCTCATGAAGTCATTAAATAAACGAATGTCATATGTTGTAAATATTATAAAATGTTTTTTACTTATTCCAACGATCAATTTCTCAAGTATTTGACTAATTGATATTCATATAAATTCAACAATTCAGGAATTGTTTGTCAACACTTAAAAATGTATGTGCTGTGTTATAGAGATATTTTTAATATAAAAGATAAACTTTGAATAACTCTAAGTGTAAATTTATTAAAGAATCTCTTTCAATCACTTTAGAATAATAAACCTAACATTATTATTTTTACCTTTGACTATAATATCTTGAGCCTAGAATTAATATACTTCTAATATTTATAGGTAAAACATTCAATTTCATACCCAAGTGGCATTCAGCATTATGAAGAAAAACTCTCTTGCTCCGGAGAAGAATTTACTAAGGTTGCTAACCGGGGAGCCTCGGTTATTTATTTACATGGAAAGATGAACTGGGAAATGAAATTATTGACATTTTTATTATACCTGGGCTTATTTTTCATACTATTTTGAGTACTGAAAGATATATTATTTATCAAAATTTAAGTTCAAATTCATTGTTAGACGATTTTATGATATAAATAAAATTTGAAACATTTGTCATGAATAAAATATCCTCTTTGTAAGTCAATATAATATTATATCATGTAAAATAAATATAATATTGGATAATTTTCGTTGTTTGTACTGTTGAGTATATAAAATGTGTAAAATTATAAGATTACTTAAAACATTTCACCCTATAATAGAAAACTATATGAAGCAAATAATTTTAAAATGCTAAAGTAATAGGATCAAAAAGAGGTTTTCTCAAGCAAATAAATAAAAAAGATATAAGAAGAATTTTTACTTATATTATCTTTTATTTATGCAGCTGTTTTTACGAGGCTCATCCAGAAAGAAAGATTCTCATTGCTCATAAAAAGAAAGAAAACATAATTACCTAAAAAGTTTTATTACAAAAATAAATAATTTTGTAGCTACTTCTCAACATAAGAACCATTGGAACTATAGCACTTCTCATACCGAGGGATAAAATCTTATATTCCATTATCACAAAAGTCAGCCTCCTGGGTATAGAGACAGATATCTGCAAGTGTTCGTCTGTAATGAAGAAATGCCCGGACAGAAATTTCTTCAGATGAAAGGACAGATAGCAGTCACTGGGAGCAAGGTCGGGTCAATAGGATGGATGGTCAAACACTTCCCAGTGAAATTACTAAATTAAATGTTTTTGTGGAGTTCACCGTATGACGGGGAACATCTCACGTTTCCTGTTCTTAGTGGCAAGCTCCTTAGAATTCCATAATAATTCCAGAGTTTATTGTTGCACGTTTCGGTAAAAAGTCAATGAGCAGATCTGGGTTTTCAGTCCAAGAAGACTGTGGACTTTAAATTTTATGTGAATCACTCTCTGTTTGAATTTTTTCAGTACTGGATGTAAACTGTGATGTTAGTGCATTGACTATCACTTGGTTTCTAGGATGAAGAGAGCAACCCGTGTCTAATCATCTAAAACGATTTTATCGAGGTTTTTCGTCAACTTCATCGTGATATCACTGTAGAAAACCCTATAGTTTTCATATACTAAACACAACTGAAAATTTTGATTGGCAATATATTCTGTGAGTTAAAAAATTTTATCACTGACATCATCAGAAGAAATAAGAGCTGACATCCTTGCGTACGATCACGACTTTACCGAAAATTAGGTTTGCTATATAAGATAGCCATACCTACAATCTATCTTACATGTATAGACATTTAAAAGTAACTATTAGAAAGAATGATCACTCATGTATATTTTTTTAAACAATTTAAACTACTGTGAAATACAATTATTAGCTAAAACTATTAATAAATTTAATTTATTAAAAACTTTAATCTTCAAAGTATAATCATAAGAAGTATAATGTATAATTACGATCAAAAGCTCTATTTATTAAAATGTCATTAATAAAAAATTAATATTGAATACATTTTAGAAGGAATTATCTGTGTGATCTGGTTGGTTATGACCTTCGTTCTAGCTATAGGAACGTAGTGAGTTTGAATCTGGACACAGTTAAAGAACCGTCGTTGTGGCTCGTTCAATAACTCATATTCGCAATGTCCTCCTTTATAAATTATAACTCTGGAGTGGTAGGTCAACTTTGAGCTCCAAATTACAAAGACCCACTTTCGAAGCTACTATAGAACACGCATTTGGTATCCCACAGTATAAGATGCCACCAATTCCACTCTTCATCATGATGAAAGGTTGAAATCCTAGTATCCAGGTATTATACAACAACAAGATGTTAGAATGAAAACTTTAAAAATCATTATGTTTTGTAAATTTTTACATAGATCATATTTTTTTAAGAGTGAGTTTATTTTGTGGCTAAAGCCATGAAAAAGGAATCGTTGATTACGCATGTAAAGTTAATCATTTTTATTTCATAGATTATTTCTGTCCAGAAACATGAATTAGTGTCTTCAAAATATAGGAAATATTTAATTTCATTTAGGAGAGAATTTTATTAATGTAAAATGAATTAATCTACACTGATAATACCACGAAAAGTTTTTTGAAATTAGTATGCAGTTGGTAAAAACTTATAAAAGAATTTTTTTTCTGAAAGAATTTTACAGCTGGAAGAGAAAAAGAAACTTATTTTGTTAGCTTTGTTTTTAAAAAAGTGGATTTTAGCATAGAGGTAATTAAATAGAAATCGCTTACCAGAAAATGAATCACACAAATATTCAAATATGGCGCAGTATGATAACTGTGTTATGTACGCTGTAGTGTAAGGAATGTACTCTTATTCTCCTATTACTATAAATATAATCATTCCATAGAACTCAGCAAGAATCAAGAGAAGCAAGTCACTTCTTCCAGGGACGATGGAGTGAAGACCTTTTACAAGGGCCAAGGTATGCCCAAGATTTGAAAAATAGAATACGAACGATGTTTCGGAAAGAATTACAAATGATGAAGAGCTTGATTAAAGTTCGCAAAAGGTAAGTATGTCGTCCAATCAATCATACGGGTCCGTTAAAACAGAGGAATCAAGTTTTGAGAAATATTTCTCAAACATATTTGAAGAATGCATTACTATTCCTAAGACGTAAGAAATACATTACACGGATATATTAGATTAGAATCGGAATCGCTCTAACAATGGACGCGCAGAATAAAGAAAAAATCCAGTGTGGAAGACGTATAAGAAAAATCTGAATGTAAGAAGAGTAAGAACGTAAGAATATAAGAAATATATGAAAAATCTGAATATAAGAGAGTTGAATGAGGTGATCGGTATTTATGTTAAAGAGATGTGTAAAGAATATATAATAATTATTCAACGACGGACCAGTGTCTTTTTAAAATTATTTATTTCAGACACAGACAAACATAACAAAGGATATGGGGATTAATTCCCGCTCGAGAAACTTAACCGTTCTCATCAATTTCTAAACTACATCTGTTCTATTCTAAACAATATCACGTGACATGCGCATGCGCGAACATGCTGCCCGCCATTGCAATGTGAAACATTCAATATATTATCACACAAGTAAATGACAGGTAAATATAAATTTTACAAACATAAATTGCAATAATTTTGCATATTGTAAACAAGTTAATAACATTACACAATTATTTGAAATGCACAGTACATGAAGTAATCAATCAGCAATACAAGAGAGAAGGATTGTGATAAATTTACAAAATTTATCTTTGAATAAAACATAAAAAATTGTTTGTTTTTTTTTTTTTTTTTTAAATTTTATAAAGGCAATACACATAAATTGGTTATAGGTCTTTTAAATATGCCAGATTTTGTTATGAACTCCACAACACGAAAATTTTTATAATTAACGGGAAAAGTTTTAATAATGCGACCTAAAATCCATTTAGAAGTAGGTATATTTTCTCTCTTAAGATTACCATATCCCCAATTTTTACGTTTTGTTTTGAAAACATCCACTTAGTACGTTGTTGTAAGGTGCTTAAATAAGATTTATGCCAATTTTTCCAAATTAACTGTACTGCTCTTGTAGTTCTTTTGCCATAAGTTCAATCTGTTTTCACAGATATTTACCAAGGTCGGCTCTACAATTGAAGTTAGAGATCTTCCTATTATAAAATGTCCAGGAGTTAAGATATTTAAATCCTCTATATCTGAAGAGAGGGGGGTCAAGGGACGTGAGTTGAGCATTGCTTCAACCTGAACTAAGACAGTCAAAAATTCCTCATACGTAAAATTAGAGTTGCTCACAACACGTTTCAGATAATATTTGATAGACTTCACTCCCGCTTCCCACAAGCCGCCAAAATTTGGAGCTCTGGGAGGAATAAATTTCCATTCAATGCTCTCTTCCGATAAAAAATTTAGCTAAAGTTTCTTGTTTAAGCATTTTGTTATAAAGTCCTCTTAGTTCTTTATTTGCGCCAATGAAGTTGGTCGCATTATCTGAAAAGATTTTTGAAAATTTTCCTCGCCTTGCTATAAAGCGTTTAAGGGTTGCAATCATTGATTCTGAAGTAAGGTCTGATACAATTTCCAAATGGGTTGCTTTAGTTACTAGACAAACAAATATACAGACATAAATTCTAGTTAAGGAACCTTTTCTTTGGTTTTTGTTTTTAATAAAAAAGGGGCCACATAGATCTATACCTACAGAGTTAAATGTAAAATCAGGATTAATTCTTTCCTTTGGAAGGTCACCCATTTTTTGATTACATATTTGAGGATTTGCTTTAAAACATGTTAGACAATCATGTGTTAATTTTCTACACAAATTACGACCATTTAAAGGCCAATATTTTTGCCTCAGTTGAAACAACAAAGTTTGAGGTCCAGAATGCAAATATTTTTCATGATAGTATTGAATGATCAATTTTGTTAATTTACAGTTAGAGGGCAATAAGATTGGATGTTTATTACAATAACTTAATGAAGAATTAGTTAACCTACCTCCAACTCGAATTATACCTTCTCGATCTAGAAAAGGGGATAAATTTTTAATCTTACTTGATGTAGAAACAGTTGCATTTTTAAGTAGACATTTAAAGTCATGTTTAAGTCCAGCTCTTTGAGTTTCCTTGATTAAGAACATCTCTGCATGCCTTAATTCGTCAGAGGTTAGAGGTCCTACTACTTTATTCTCAGGGTACTTGCAGTTGTTGAAAAACCTGAAAAGATAACTTAAAACACGAACAATTTTTAAATACTTATTACTAATTTGTAATACTGTTTCTAATAAGCTGGAAGAGTTCGAAATAGATAGAGTTATTTTTGAGTCACTAGTTAGTTCTGTCTGTTGCACATAGTCTTTTTTCATTTCACAAATATATTCTTCTTCTGGAACTACAGGATTTTCTCCTATAAAGGGTAGACTGGCAACTGACAGAAAGGTTGGTCCATTCCACCAGAACGAACAGTCAACGAGAACATCAGCATTGGCTCCTCTTGATATAACATCAGCGGAAATATTTTCCTTTCCTGGACAGTAGAACCAAGAATTGATTTCCAGTCAAAGATTTTATCTCCTTTACTCGATTTGCAACAAACTGTTTCCAGCGATTAGTGGAACCCTTGATCCAATGCAATGTTATTTTTGAATCAGTCCAGTAATAAATTTTGGATGAAACTTTATAGTCTATTACTTTTTTGACGGCATTCGTTAATCGAGACGCCAACAAAGCTCCAAGAAGTTCAAGTCTAGGCAGAGAAATTTTCTTTAGAGGAGTAACTCGACTCTTTGATGCTATTAGATTCACTTGAATTTCATTTCCATTTATTACTCGTAAATAGACAACAGCACCATATGCCTTTTTGCTAGCATCACAGAAAGTGTGTATTTCTATCACAGTTGAATCTGTAATACAGGGTATAGTTAATCTTGGAATCTTTAATTGTGCCAAGTTTGGCAGCTCATTGCACCATTGAAGCCACTCTTTTGGACATCAGGAGGTAATGGTTCATCCCACTGGATTTTCCGAAGCCACAATTCTTAACAGGCACTTAATTCTAACTGTAAATGGAGTCAATAATCCCAACGGGTCAAAGATTTTTCCAATGGCTTGTAAATGAAACGTTTGGTGTCCTTTCGGTCAGATAAAATTTTCATCAAACCTTGGATGTCAAAGATTAAATAATCTTCTGTTGTGTCCTAAGCTAAGCCAAGTACCTTTGTGGAATTTGATGCCAGACTAATAGATTTCTGAGGAGATTGCACATCAAATTCTTCTTTCTTCCATTGTTCCATCAATTCACAAATCATTAGAGACCCATTTCCTCAAGTTCATATTGGCTTCAGACATTATGGCTTTGGCTTCACGAGAAATTGCAAGAACATCATTTAGACTGTCTCCACCAGATAAAAAGTCGTCAACGTAGATACTTGTATCTAATAGTCCCACAGTGACTGGATATTTATCTTTAAATCCTTTTAAATGTTTCTTGATGGTAGCTGACAACAGAAATGGGCTGGCATTTACTCCGAAAAGAACGCGGTTGAATCTGTAAATTTGGAGATGGCGTTTTCCATTTGCTTCTTCAAACCACAAGAAACGCACTGCATCTCTGTCCTTTTCCGATAAGGAAACCTGCAGAAAGGCTTTCTCTAGATCAGAGGAGATGGCAATTTTATTCAATCGAAATTGAATAAGTAGATCAAAGAGATTTGGGTTCAAATTAGGCCAGTCCATAGACAATCATTCAGAGAAAGTTCATCATTATCGTGTGAGCTAGCGTCAAACACTATTCTGATTTTAGTCGTAAGTCTATCTTCTTTATAGACTGCTTGATGTGGTAAATAATATATGGGTTTGTCTACGACTTGAGCTTCGTTTTCGTCAACCCGTTCTATTATTCCTTGCTTCCAGATAGTCTTTCAAAGTATCATTATATTGAAGGCGTAACTCAGGATTTGTACAAAGTCTTTTTGTAAACTCTGCAAACGTTTTTTTGCAACAATAAAATTATTGTTCAATTTTAAATCTTTCCGATCCCTCTTCCATGGTAATTCAACTTGGTAACGGCCATTTTGAAAGGTAGTTGTTTCTTCAAATATCTCCATAGCCTTATCACCTTCTGAAATTTTAGGGTCTTCGTGTTTTATTCCAATAGATTCGAGCTCCCAAAATTGTTTCAAAGTATTATCTATCGTTTCTGAAGTCTTTGACAAGACAACACAATACCTTATTAAAAGATTGGGTATTGCTTAGAGTACCAGTGGCTATCCAACCAAACACAGAATCACACATCCGGAGTTTATTATCAACATTAAATGTATTGTTCTTTAGAATTTTAAAAATAATTCAGCACCAATCCAGTCCATGTATTTTTCCTGGTTTGTAAAAGGTTGGGTCAGCAAGTTCAATAAAGTTAGGCAAAGTGATTGAAGAAATATCCAAACGAGAAGCTGGTGTTAAATCTGTAATTTTCGGAACAATAAAAAAGTCTGCATTTTCTACAAAACTTTCTTCGTAATTTGAAATAACTGTATTTATTTTTGATTTTATATTGCAAGATAACCCATTTAACCCAGAAACAGAAGCATTAATTATTTTTCTTTAATTCCGAGTATATCAGCACATTCATTTGTTAAACAATTAATATTCGAGGCAGAGTCCAATATGCATCGTAATTTAATTTTCTTTTTAAATTTATCCTCAAATAAAATATAGACCGTACTCAGCAAAACAGAATTGTTTTTTTCAGATGAATTACTCAAAGACTGAAAAGAAGAAACAGTCTCATTTTTATTTATTATATCATTCTTAGGCGCCGATGAATTCGTTTCCGCTTGAGCAAAAAAAGTACCACCTGCCTTTTCTTCGAATGTCAAACTATCAGCGTCGCCATTTTTGGCCACACTTTTTTCGCGATGAAGCATTGAATGATGGCGTTTAGAACACACTAAACAAGACATTTTAGAAAAGCAAGAACTAGGTTTATGATTTTTATTAAGACAGTTAGTGCAGAGATTATTCTCTTTTACCATTTCGTATCTTTGTTAACATCTAATTTTGAAATTTTGGACATTTATTCAAAGAATGATCATGATTACACAATGCACAACAAAATTTCGATTTAGGTTTATCGTTAGCGTTAGTCATCAAAGATTTTGTTTTATTAGATGGGGGTGAGAATTTGTTTATATTTTTCGAAAGAGGATTGCGATTTACGCTCTCAAGAATTGAGCTTCTTTTTCTAAGAATGAAAGTGATGTTTCATATTCAGGAACTTGAGTTGATTTTAACGAATACTCAAATTGTTTTCTTGTTTCTTTATCGAGCTTTTGAAGCACGATGTTTACTAGTAAAACATCCGATAAAGAATTTTGTTCGTAATTCAATACTTTTAAAGCTCTTACATTTTTTTTCAAACAGTCAATCAAGTTTTTCTTAATTATTTAGATGATTCAAATTGAGTTTTGTCATAATTAATAATAGCAAGAATATGAGTGTTGAAGACTTTGATTCTCAAAACGCTCAGTCAGAGCTGCGAATAAAGATTCAAATGAATCATCTGACGTTTCTATTTGTTTTGCATCACCTTTTAATGATGCACGTAAATAAAATAATTTTTGAGTTTCATTTAAATATTCATTATTTGAAATAAGATGTTCGAATTGATTTTTAAAATTAGACCACTCTTCATACTTTCCAGTAAAAATAGGGAGTGGTATTTCGGGTAGTTTAACTTTCACTTTCGAATCAGAACATTCTGATGAAGAAGTATTCGAACAGTTAGAATAATTTACATTCTTAAATGAATCAATAAATAGTTTAAACTTTACCTCCAAATTTTCCAGTCTTGTTTCAATATCTTCCAAGTCATTTTCGACATCTGGAATTTCACTGATATTCGGTAAATCGTAATACTCCTCACGAATGTGATCAATGCGGTTTTGGAGGAGTCCAACTGATTTAGACTTAACTTCCAATTCACTCACTGTTGTGCCAGATAAATCCGTTTCAGAAAATTCTTTCACAAAATTTTCGAGTTTCGTTATCGAGGTCTTGATAGATCCTTTTAGTCGATTTAGTTTATCCATAATTCGTTGGTACGACTGCGGGGTCGACGGACCACTATGTTCGGTATTTATGTTAAAGAGATGTGTAAAGAATATATAATAATTATTCAACGACGGACCAGTGTCTTTTTAAAATTATTTATTTCAGACACAGACAAACATAACAAAGGATATGGGGATTAATTCCCGCTCGAGAAACTTAACCGTTCTCATCAATTTCTAAACTACATCTGTTCTATTCTAAACAATATCACGTGACGTGCGCGCATGCGCGAACATGAGGAATAAAAAAAAGTCCCAGTAAAAAGTAAAGTACATAAGTAAAAAAAAAGGTTTTTTTTTAACTTATGTACTCGCTGTATATTTTACTCTCTTCTACATTCTTTTCATTGATATTCTAGACTTATTCAGTGATTGCTCTAATTCTTCTATTACGTATACTTGTTATATTTATTTCTTCATTGGCTCTCAGTCAAATCGTACAAGTGAATCAGATACTACTTTATTGTTTTCGTCCGTTAGTCTTGAGACGACTGTGTCTTCGAAAGACTGGAAGAAGTCAATTTGGAGAGAATTTCTTTAGCCCCATTCAAGTATTGAAAGAAAAGCTCAGCTCACACTGGAACGTCAAACGAGCCCAGCTTTGACGCATAAAAGTATTCTTCGCTTTACCATCCCAAGTTGGATAACGACGATTGGTCTTCTTCGTATCCTTGCATTATTCAAGAGATTCTAGTCATCTCGTTCAAAGAACAAAGTTCTTTGCATTCCAAGTGAAATGGTCATTTGAATTTCAGTGTTCTTTGCTTTCCTTTCTCAATCGAGACGATTGATCTTCTTAGAATCTCTTTATTCAACAGATCAAGTCATCTCGTTCAAAGGACCAAGCTCTTTGCATTCTAAGATTTGAATTGCAGGAAACGACTACACCCAGTTTGATTTCCGGTATCCTGTGCATATAAACATGTGACACAGAATGACCAGCTGTTAGTTCTGAGTTCTGAGCACGTGCTGTCCACGTCTTCTTGTTCTAAAACTTGCGATTGCTGTGACAAGAGAACTGTGAATTCTCGTTCGTACTTGTTGTCGTGTGGATATTATTTCCACGTCTATGTCTGATGTTATTCAACATCTACAGAGGTCGGAAGAGTGTGTCCGAAATGTTCTGCAGACTTTGAGTTGATGGAATATGATCTTCTGAAAATCGATTTTCCCCCGGTGCCGCTAGAAGATGTTGATTATCAACTGAGATCAATGGACGAATAGAGCCAGCATGCTGCATTGATGTTCATATCTTTCCCTGCATTAATGTTCATATCATATGTGTACTCAGTTATAGAATCATCTCTTTCCTATAATTGTATTACTCTTTTGATTTGTTTTAGAGGCAAATATTGTTTTAGGCTGGAATGGCCTTTGAATGATTGATTCATCTGTTCTTTGAAAGGGAGAATAATGTCGAGTTTTGAGGAAGGAGCTTCAGTATAATTTTCATATCCAATGGGACAATAATGTCCAAGTAAAATACACCACTGGGACACATAGGTCCCGTATATTCTAATAATATAGCGGTTACAATGAATGAATGAATGAAAATATACTTACTACAACTTAACTCCTTATTTTGATAATAGTACTTGATATTATACGCGTTCGAGACTTCACTCTACAGCACACTGCTATAAAATGGCTGTAAGACAGTAAAAAATACCACGGAATGGATTTTTACGAGGGAAATATTTATTGGTAAAGGGTTCTACTGCCATCTATTGGGAGATAACTAAACTGAATTGAAGTTAATATCAAGGAATACCAGTGGAACATGTATTCACAACAATACAAAGCATATTTAGCCCCCAGGATAATTTCAAACCGCTGGCGAGATATATGTCTCGGTGGTAGCGAAAAGATTAAATTCTAAAACCGGATAAGCGTTTCCCGATCGACAAGGAATTTCTTAAGATATCGAGGAATTTTGCGTTACATGTTTGCAGAAGTCACAAGTCCATTCATACACAAGTAGAATTTTACACCTAAAATGGATATTTTTTAATAAAATGAATGCTATCCTTAGTTTCAGAATTTGATTAATTATTAATTAGATAATTCGTTTATGTATACACCGAGAATTTCTCCAGATATAGGGGAATTTTGTATTTAGTGTTTACGGGAATCAAAAGTCAAATGTGTCAATAACGCGCAATATATAAAAACAGGATTCAACAGAATTGCTCGGATAAATGTGGCATAGGATTCGATCATGGAATTTTCTTCACAGCATGGGAATAAAGCCATTCGTGTCTTTTTCATTGCGAGCAGGAACAACGTATCACGATGTGATTTTCCATTCGAGATTGCTTGTCTTTTCAGTATCATCTTTAAAATAACGACCCATTTGACATAGATGGAATTCACATGTTCCATGAATAAAGTGGAATGGATTCAAGCATCTGATCGAAATGACTTGGTTCGAACGACATTTCAGAACGACTCGATTATGTATGAAATGTGAATAATGTGCGCGCATCAAATTCTTCTTTAATCTTCTTCAGAGAACATTTAAATTGATGTGGTCATTTTTTTCTGATGTTGTCCTTTACCACTGTCAAGTAAGCTTGCTATAATTATAATACTAATATGAATAAAGTGAGTTGGTCTTGCCATCCCGTTCGTCCATAAGTTTAAGAAAAAATATCTGCTTTTCCAGATTCTAACTGTCCGTGAATTAAAAAAAATATCAACCTGTCCATCCATAAATAAGGTAAAGGTTTAAAATAACTTGACTGAAAACTTGTAACTTGCTAAATTGAAATTCAGGTACCGTGAGAAACAAACAAAAAAAAATACGAACCTTCTGTATACGAAAAGATTATATATTTTAAAAATCATAAAATTTGGAAAGATGAAAGAAAAAGTATGAAACATTACATCTTTTCAAACTTTATCTTTTTTATTTCATATTCACTGTATTTAAAAGTCGGAGACTTCCGGCCAGATATATTTCGACTTGGCTTCGCACAGGACGTTGTTCCTAAAGTATAATATCAGATACGATTTAAAATTATAGAAAAATAGTGTTTTTATTTGTTTTCATAGAAAATAAACTATTTTTTGGGGGAATTTTTAAATTTCAATTTTTTATAAATGAAGAATCTTTCTGATAATTGTTTAAACATTTAAATTAATAATTACACGAAATCTTCTATCTTTTTTTTCTCACACAGCGGAAAAATTATTTTCGCCTTCCTTAGTAAGTTATATTTGTTTATCGACATTGTTATTTTACTCATACAAAAATATGTTGCTTTCTTTAAATGCAATAATTTATATAGATACGTTTCACATTTCATGATCGAATTATTAGGATGTACAATTAACACTTGAAACGAAAAATATTAAACCAATGTTATTTTTATTCATATAGACAAAATGTATTTATTTCTTAGAGCAAATAATGTTGTTTCGAGAAGAATGACAAGTTTGCAGAGAGTTTATATTTATGTTAGAGTTTATGTTACACATTAGCTCTTTATTTCACAAATTATTGACAAAATTTAACGCTTGAATAAAAACCTGAACGAGATGACTTGAATCTCTAGAATAAAGGATAGGTAGAAGACCAATCATCCTTCCACTAGAATTTGAATTCCACTTGGAATACAAACACATTCGTTTTTTTGAGCGAAATGACTTGAATCTCTTAAATAATACGACCAATCGAACTTGGCTAGGTAAGCGAAAAACACTTCACATCTTGTGGAATTCAGATGACCGTTCCACTTGGAGTACAAAAAAAGTTTTGATTTGAACGAAATGACTTGAATTTCTTGAATAAAGGGATACTAATGAGGCCAATCGAACTTGGTTAGGTAAGCGAAAAACACTGCACGTCTTGTGGAATTCAGATGACCGTTCCATTTGGAATACAAAAAAATTTGTGCTGTGAACGAAATGACTTGAATCTCTTGAATAAAGGGATACTAATAAGACCAATCGAACTTGGCTAGGTAAGCAAAAAACACTTCACGCGTCTTGTGGAATTCAGATGACCGTTCCACTTGGAATACAAAGATATTTGTTCTTTAAACGAACTGACTTGAATCTCTTGAGTAAAGTGATATGAATAAGATCAATCGAACTTGAAAGTGAAAAACACTTCCTATAAATTCAAGAAAAAAATATCAACTAGTCCAGATTCCGTCTGTCCCTGAATTAAAGAAAACATAAGCTTGTTCGCCCGTAAAAATAAGTAACAATGAAATCATTCGATTGAAGACTTGTAAAATTCCTTTGAAATTCTTGTAACTTGCTTTATTGAAATTCAGTAACCTGTGAAAAACGAGAAAAGACACAAAAAAAAAAATCGATTATCAAAGAAATGTCGCTAATTTCCCAGTGCGTCACTGAATTGAAGCTCGAATGAAATGCGGATTCCTTTTAAAGCCAAAGATTAAGAAATAGAAAGAAAAATTTGAAAATAAAAAATAAAATTTTTAAAAGAAATTTATTTAATTTTAGAGTAAAAATTTGAAAATTTTTTTAAAGTCTAATCGACCTGGAAATGAACATTGAATGAACGCTTTATTTGCGCAAAGATTACAGAAAATTTTAAAAACTATAAGATTTGGACATACAGGATGACAGCTTTTTCCTATTGACAAAAAAATAATGTTTTAAATTAAAAACATGAAATTTATTTTCAAAAAACTAAATTTACTTAAGTCATTTGTTACTTAGATACAACATATTTGAGTATTTTCAAAATGGTTCCCTTGGGCATCGATACAGAACCTTAAACTTCTCGTAAAATTTTCTGCAATGGGCCGCAGTTCATCAAGTGTTAATTTAGCCCATTCCTTCTTAATAATATCCTTTGATTCCCAAATTTCAATGTGGTTTAGAGCATACCCTTGATTGCAGAATAGACCAAACACTATAGTCCATTGGGCTTAAGTCAAGTGAATAGGGGAGCCTTATTCCCACAATTTGAATTTGCTTTAATCGAGCCTCAAATAAGACAATGTGATCTTTGTTTTGGCATATTATTTCAAAAAAGGAAATAAAAATTTACTATTTGTTTTACTAACATTCTTAAGCAAATGAAATTTTCATAAAAAGTGGGAGACATGAATTAAACCAATCAAAAGCAGTACAATTATGTCAACAGTATAAAGTCGTCACCTTTTATATAAACGATAAAATAAAGTATGGAACATAATATCAAACTTTATCTATTTTATTTTATATTCACGCTATTTAAAGACCAGAGACTTCTGCTCTTTTAGTCAGATGCTTTTCGTTTCAAACAGGACGTTGTTTTCAAAGTGATCAGATAGGATCTTAAATTCATACGAAGTAATGTTTTATTCGTTTTCTTAGAAAAAACTTATTTTTTCTGAATTTCAATCTTTTTTTTAAAAATGAATGAGCTTTTCTATAATTTCTTAGCCATTTAAATTAGCAATTACTTGAAGAAATTATGCTATCTTTTTTTTCTCATACGTGGGAAAAATTATTTTTTCTTCGTCCTTAATATGCTATATTTGCTTATCGTAATTGTTTTCTTTTCCATTCGAAAATGCGTTGCTTTCTCTTAATACAATAGTTTATATAAATACGTTTCACAATTCATGTTTGAATTATTTAAATGTACAATTAACATATGGTACGGGAAGTATTAAACCAATGTGTTATTTTCATTCATTTATTAATTTCTTAGCTCAAATAATGTTGTTTCGAGAAGATTGACAAGTTTGTAGAGAATTTTTATTACATATATTAGCTCCTTATTTCTCAAATTATTGACAAAATTTTAATATTTGAATAAAAACCAATTTCGTAAGACGAGTAAAAATTAATTTAATGCATGACTTTGCAAATGCAGTGATATTGGAGAACTAAAGACAGTGAGAATGGTCTTACTATCTTCAATTGCGTTGATTTTAATGGTCTCACTTGATTTTCTTTTTTTTTTACATTCAAAATATTGGATTATAAGTGAAACGAATCATATTAGACAACAAATTGGCGAAATTTTTTTTAAATTGTCTGCAATAGGTGCGATTCTTTTAGCTTAAGATAATGCGGATAATTTATGATGGCAATCTTTACTATTATTATGTGAAAAAAAGAATGAGTTAGACGCACAAGAGAAATATTGAACGTTTTTCCAAAATTGGTTAATTGTGTGTCGTAAAAAAATTGCAGAGAGCGTATACACACTGCGTACAACTCTGCGATTTTTTACCCCTTTAATTTCTAATGCTAAAGGACTAACCTTTCAAGGATTTCACCATTCCTTGATCTTCAACATTTCGTCGATTGTCGCCTTGGGAAAATAGTATACGAATGGCAAACAATTTCACTAGTAGCTGACTGTCCAGGGCTCATCACTGGCAATGCTAGGATTAAATCTGTCATTTCTTTTCAGAAATGTTTTGTACAATTCATTTTTCAAAAATTCATCAATATCTTTGACCGGAACGATGAATTTTTGAAGACAATCACTCGTTGTTGTTGCCATTGGGAAATATTTCAGACCAGAAATGACAGAAATCTTTTCCCCATCGAATATGCTATTAAATTCTAACTCTCCGCCAAATGTTTTGTTTTAATCGTTTTGAATGAGCTTGAGTCTTGTGACGAATTCCTAGTTGTAAGTCATTGTGGAAAAAGAAATAAAGAAAAGAGCAAAAATAATGAATTGTCTCCTTTCCAACCTTCCACATTGATACTGGACAAACTGTAAGTCCTTATCAACATAAAAATCTTTGATACTTGTCTTAACGGTTGGACATTAAGAAAAAGTTTTGTTATGACAAGCTATATGGAAAATAATTTACAAGATGTATGGAAAACATTCACTTAGCGCACAAGAAATAAATAATAATTATCAGCATGAAGATCTTTAAAGAACATATTGATGTATTCAAAATTGTTGAAGCTTATAGAACAGTGTGCCCATTCCAGTTTTGTTCACTAAAACAAAAAAATATAATTTTGTTGTGTTTCAAGAAATTATTTCCTCCAAAATTGGTTAATTGTGCGTTGTGAAAAGTTCGCAGAGAGACGCGCTCTTTTTTGTGCAATTCTTTTCCATTATTTCGTTTATCTACGTCGTCGTAGATTTTTCCCTTTATTATACGACCGTTAATATAGCTGGCAAGGTTTGTGAGAATATACGTTATTGGTGAACAAAAATAAAAATTCAGAGCGACACATGAAACGTTGCTCATGCTGTGAAGCGACCGATTATATACACAATAAACTAGGAAATGAAAGGTAAAATATGTTTCGAACTTTAGCTTTTCTTAACGATTCGATTTGGTCAGACGGATAATGGATTCCAGCTAAACAGGACGACTGCCTTACACCGCGCGTGCAATTTAGATTTTCCAAGGGTAATTTACAATTATTTTCACTTAAAAATTTTTTGTACTTGTCTGAATAAGGGGAGCTTTGTCTGATGGATAAAGAATTTTTTTTATTTGCTTGAGCTCATTTTAAAGTGCGCGCATGTGAAATTTCAAAAGCACGTGATAGTTTACAATTGTTTCTGCTTAAGAATTTTACGTACTATTCGAAACAAGGCAAACCTTGTCAGATAAATAAATATTTTTTTTTATTTGCTCAAGAAAATCGTTTTAAAGTGCGTGCTTGTGAGACATCTAAATATTAAGTTTTTAATCGATAAATTTCTCATTACGTGATAGTTTACGATTCATTTGCTGGATTTAATATTAAATGATATTTTAAAAATATTACAGGATTAATTTAAATAAATAAATTTATTTCATTTCGAAAAATTCCGATATTCTTGATGGGGACAAAATTGGAAATGGTACCGGTGCCCACACATTTCTTCGACCGATTGTATATCAAATCATAGGAGTGCCATAGCTCGCTAAATACTTAATGTATATAAATTCTTTTAGTTTGATTCTCTTTGGTTGAGATAAGGAAGATTAAAAGAAATCAAACATTACCAATTTAGTTTCCACATATCTTACATAGAACAGCTTTAAAATTTATAGGATCTACCAAAACGACTGCATAAAATCTGCCCAGCTGGGTTCCTCGTTGGGAGTACATATCAACTGACCAAAAGAAGCGTTCCTGTACGACCCATAGTTTACGATAAAAATACAAAAAGCAAAGTGTGACGTCATTGCCAGTTGCAAGGAAAAAAAACACTTTATTGGATATATCAACAACAGTATTTACATATTTTTACAGACGATAATGTTTGAAACGTTCGGCACGCATATCGCGTCATGCTTGGGCGTCGGTCATGGAATGAAGCTAAGCCGCCGTTGAACTGGTATTTAAATGGCTACATCTTGCAACTACTGGTAGTCTTTATATGTTGGCCATGTATTCCATTCGTGACTGCTGCGACATTAATTGATGCAAGGCCCTAGGCCCTGTAATGGAAATGCCTTTGGTTCCAGCATGATGGAACTCCGGTGCATTTTACTGTGCGTCTGTTCGTGTTTGGCTGGATATATGGAATACCCCGTCCGCTGGATCGGATGTGGGGGTCAGGTTCTATGTCTGCCAATTCTTACACCGTTGGATTTTTTCCTATGAGGCTATCTCAAGAAACTGGTGTATCGAGACGTAGTGCCAACGCCAACAAACCTAGTTCCTCGTTTGCATGCTGCTTATACATAGGTGGACTACACGATGCTGCAACGTGCGAGGACAGCCATTCCACGGAATGCTCAAGCCTGCCTCGATATGTAAGGGCTACGCTTTGAACATCTGCTTTCAATTGTGCATATACTGCTGTTGATATGTTCAATAAAGTGTTTTTTTCTAGTAATGACAGCGACATCATTTTTTTTTGTGTTTTTCTGGTAAACGATGAATCATACAGGAACGCTTCTTTGGGCAGTTTTTATGTACTCCCAACGAGTAATCTATCTGTGCACAATTTATGTGATCGTTTTGAGACACCCTGTATTAACCATTCTTTAAAGTACATCCTACAATATTTAATGATATTGTAGGATGTACTTTAAACATTACTTGTACATACAAACATTACTTACATTGTACTTTAAACAACGCGAAGAGAATCTCAAATAGTTTATCCTACAATATTTAATGATAAACTATTTGAGATTCTCTTCGCGGATTTCTCCAAAAATGTCTATAGGCAATTTTAGACTTAGAAAAAATTATATAGAGACATTTTTAGAGAAGTTAAAAATGTATTTTAGAAACTTCTCTAAAATTTTCACAATATCATTGTTTCGTCATATGGAGAACTAATATAGCGTTGAATCACGAAATTTCATAAAAACTGTAATACATTATCGGCAAGTAAATTTTTACGTACTAGCATAAATCTTAGGAGAAGAACTTAGAATGTCTCAACTTTGTTTTAACATGCATATATAAGGGTTAATTATGAGGAAGTCAATGAAGTATTCCAATATGTCCGTTATATCTGTTTTGTACACTTTTACCTTTATAATAGGTATTTGGCAGTTTATCACAGGAATACAGCAATGCGTTCATGGTGAGAACTACAAATTGTGCAATGGAATTTCAAGTGTTTCTACATTTCCTGAAACTAGGATATTTTAAAATCTGATTGAAAGCAAATTTACTCTGCTTTTTTTTAAATGTAACTTAAAATTTGTATATTTCTATTTTAGCTGCTAAGTATTCTGAAAGATTCAGAAAAAAGGATGCGTTTAAGTGTCCAATGGAATATGGTGTTTTCGCAAATCCTAGTGATTGTCGTCGCTTTTACACTTGCAATGGAGACGTAGCTTATGATACGCCCTGCCCAACACCTCTTTATTTCGATGATGCAAAGAAGTTGTGCGTCTACAAAACTAAAGATCTGCAATGTGGACCTGTTCCCGTCAGTAAGTGTAACCAGCTGTCTTTTATTTTTTAATAATACTCCCGCATTTCTTAATCTTGATCTTTTATGTGACTGTAAAATACACTAATATATCGTTGGGAGCAAATACACATAGGGATATTAATTTTCTTAATTGCTTGGTAGTTTCTGGATGCTATATAAATCAAAATCCTTATATCTGAGCTATAAGGATGTCATTTACATCCATCTAATAATTTTATTACATACACTTGCTTTTTATGGTGAAATAATTATTAGTTTTAAATTTCTTCATAGCAACTCCTGTACCCACTACTCCTGACCCAAATGCTTCTCCTAGTTGCCAACCCCAGTCCTGTAGACTTCCAGACTGTTTCTGCAGTGACGATGGTACTTTAATTCCTGGTAACTTTCTGCCTAAAGAGACTCCTCAAATGGTCATTCTTACTTTCAGTGGAGCTCTAAATGTCATGAATGCTGAACCTTTTAGTTATCTTTTGAATGATACAAGAGTTAATCCAAATGGTTGTCCTATAAAGGCAACGTTCTTTGTTCCTCATGAGTACACTAGCTATTACTACGTGCAAAAGCTGTACGGACTTGGGCATGAAATTGCTACTCAAAGCATTACGTAAGTTTACTCCATAAACTATTTCGAAGACTTGAGTCTTAACTTTCTTTCAAGTATGATTTTCCTCAATAATGAATATTATATTATAGACTCACTTCATTAGATGTATAGGTATTTTTAAATCTGTTTCTTATAACCGACTGGATATTAAAATACTATAATCTGCTTTTATCTTCTAGTAATCGTCAGCCAGAAGAATTCTGGACATCAGCTACCTTTGAAGAATGGGTTGAAGAAGTAATAGGTCAGAAAGAGATCTTGCATTCATTTGCAAATGTGTCAAGAGAAGATATTCTTGGTATGAGAGCCCCTTATCTGAAAGCTGGTGGAAACCGCATGGCAACCTTGGTTTACGATTATGGATTGGACTATGATTCTTCTCTAGCAGCTCCCTTATCTGATGTTCCTTTATGGCCGTACACACTCGATTATCATATTCCTCACAAATGTATCGGAGGAAATTGTCCAACCAGATCTTTCCCAGGATCTGGATGGAGGACTATGGGAGTTTCCACTCAATACTTACTCTTCAGGAGATGAGACTGGAGCAACATGCGTATTTCTGGATCAATGTGTATTCCCAGATGATCCGGAAGTTATCTTTGAATTCTTGACTTTCAATTTCTTGAGACACTATACCAGCAATAAGGCTCCTTTTGTCATGAATTTCCATGTCAACTGGGTAACTGATGACAGCAAAGTAGCTGCATTAGATGTATTCTTGGATCACGTTTTGGAAACTTATCCAGATGTGTGGTTTGTAACCATGCAACAAGCTTTAGAGTGGATGCGCAATCCGGTCCCAACTGAGCTCGCCAAGAACTTTGAAGCTTGGAAATGCCCAAGAACTCGAATGCCAGGTTGTAATATACCTCGCACGTGCAAAGTTAAACTGATGGATGGAGCTCGCTCAGAAATACGTTATATGCGAGTTTGTGGTAAGTGTCCAGATAAATATCCTTGGCTTCACAATATTCGGGGTTCAGATAAAGGAAAGAGTGTTAAAGATTTAGTTCAGAAAGCTACCACGTAGCGTCTATAGTTATTGTTAAATTTGTTAAATAATTTTTATAACATAATAGTATACTGATTTATAGAGTCTTCTTATTTTCAGTCTAATCAAAACTTAATGTTACATTTAGATAGTTTACTTCATAATTGGCAATATAAAGTTTTTTAAAATTGACATTTAAGTACATTGTGATCCATTAGTTCATTTGGATTTGTACAAGAATTCGTTCTTACATGCAAGTAATAGATAAATTTTTATATGTATTTGAATGGGAAATTGTAATGTGGTTCACGCCCGTCAATATGCGTTTACTACTCAAGACTGTCAACTCTAAATGACAAAATGTGGTTGCAAAATTGAATTCTAAATCCATGGAGTTTTTAAGATACATGCATAAATAATAAATCTTGTTTCAACCTATAAACATATAGTTATCCAAATATTTGCTTTAAACTTTGTTTCTTAGTTTAAGAACTTAACCGATAATATTGTTAAACTGAATTTCAAGAACTACAGAAATTTTACATGTCTTAAAACCATTAAGTAACACTTAATTGTTTGCCATATTTAAAAAATTTGCGGTGTTTAAACGTTCAAGACTCCTTATAAGCAATCAAAAATCCATTTATTAATTGACTAAGAAAGTCATACATATTTCAAACTTTCATCCAATATGTTTTCTTTTATGAAATTTAAAAGTACTTATTCTTTAGGGGTATCATAATGTGGTTTGAATGTACGAATAAAAATAAGTCTCTTCCCATGTGACTAATGGGTAGTGGTTACATTCTGATTGAATCTTTATTGTGTAAATCTGTTGATTGATTAATTTCTGTAATTTGTAAAAGTTTTCACAAAACCGTAGTTTCTTTGTTACAAAATCTGCAGACTAAAAGAAATAAAGAAAAAAAAATCTTTTCTAGTAAGAGAATAAAACTTTCATCGCTAAATAAATTTCCTGTTAGGGTTACTGTATAGAAATTTTAAGCCGAATTTTGTTTCTCTAAAATTACTTGAATGTATCCTTTGAAAACCTTAAAATCAACCAAAAAAAAATCAAATCTTAATTTAATAAAATATTGGTTTGGAGATTCCCAAACTTTTCTAGAGTGGATATAATTTATATGCAAAAAATAACATCGACTATTATGTTTTAGAAACTTGTAAATTCATTAAAAATATAATGGTCAGCTACGCATAAAGGGAAACTGAAAACAAATAGGATATTGTAGAGTTCAACTAAAACATTCTCTTGATTGTTTAAGCAGAACAAGCATCTTAAAAGGTTCGTCAGACGTAGTTTAATTTTCTTGATAAGAAGAAATCAGCTATTGTGTGTGTATCAAAGAATGGCATTCTACTATAGTACGTTGAACAAATAAGGTTTCTATGGAAATCAAAGAAAAGATGGGTTTGTGCAGGTTTATTATTAAAAACACGATGATGCAAATTACATAGTTTGTATTTTCATATATATATTATATACACTTAGGAAGTGATTTCATTTTACAACTCTGGGATTATATAATCAAGTTGCCACCCAAGCAGTAACAGTCCAGGCCTTCAATTCCAGAATTGCGATTTAATTTTCACCTGTGGTTGATGGTAGCTGCAGTAGTTTCAAGGTGATCACAAAGCAAACTTGATCTCAAACTTCAGGGGCAATGTTTTTGGGCCTTCAGTGAAACACAAACTTAAAGAATTAGGAGTCGGAAAAAAATATTGGAAAAGAGAGTGGTTAAGTAACGAGTTTATAATATTTATAAAAATGATTCTTTTATCTATTAGAATTTTAACTTTTTAGCATTTACTAACATAAATGAATATATATCCAACAACAGGGGAAAAAAGACGGCCAACTTATCTAGTGGTCAACGTGCTTGACTATGGATAGGGAGGTCCTGGGTTCGAATCCCGGTTCAGGCATGGATGTACTTTCTCTCTATCCTGACTTTTTCCTTTCCTTGTGTGAATGAGGTGTGAATGGATGACTACCCTATAAACGGTTCCCTATGGCATGTGTGAGGGTGCGATGGTGCCCCACACCTTATGGTGCACCCGGTACAACGCCTTGGTGGCAAAGAGGTCCCTGTTTCTGGCCGGTTCCTTTGGGTATAAGGGGACAATACATCCCGGTATACCCCGACCATTGGAAATTTTTATTTTTATTTTTTGGAATTCCTTCCTATTTTTTTACAAAAATATTCGTTTTTCTGCTATCATGCAATGTATAATACTTTTGCTTCAGTTCATAAGTATTAAAAATAATTTATACCACACAGGAAATACACAGAACTAATATCACAATAAAACAACCAAGCTGATGTTTCTCTAACTTTCTATTCATTAGTTTATTGGCTTGATTCACATTTAATGCTGGCAAGGAAAGTAAACTGTATTTCGTTGGATACGAATATATATACATATATATACGTTGTATATATATATATACATATATATACATATATATATATATATATGTATATGTATATACATATATATATGTATGTATATATATATATACATATGTATATATATATATATATATGTATATGTATATACATATATATATGTATGTATATATATATATACATATGTATATATATATATATATGATTAAGAGATTAAACTTAATATTTTCTATATTTTATGTATATATAATTTATTTAGCATGATTTATACATATATATATATATATATCAATGAGACTTGAGACTACCAGATAAAATAAAAATGAATATTTTTTTCTTGATTTTTATTAGGAAAGTAATCTTAAGTCTCCAAGTTAAAATCAACAAATAAATTATAAAATTGAAATTTTAAAGGAAACTACTTAATTGAAATATGAAAAAAATCACAATTTTAAAAAAACATCTTTTTCAATGTCAAACATTGATGAATTAAAATTTTCTGTAGCATATTAAATATTTTTTCTACATTAGATTTAATGATTTTTATATTTATGAAATTTTTAATCTTCTACATTTATAAAACATCAGCGATTACGAATATGGCTACAAAAATGAACGAAGAAAGATAAATTAAACATTGTTACTTATGACACTTTTACAGGCCAAGCTCGCTATGCCTTATTAATGTGAATTTAAGTCTATGGGAATCTCGTTTCAATCAGAACACGACGAAAGCGAAAGTACGTCTTCGCTCTTTCATATATTCGCTCTTTTTTACATCCTCCAATAGATATCACCACCAGGGGACCTACTTCCTCAATTTTGACATTGATCTGAAGGGGAAGGAAATTTTCTCCAGACCATTGTACCCCTAGAAACTGCTCAATGACCGACCACAGGACTTTTGATCGACAGATTTAATGAGCACGCATATCGCACGTACTCGGTGGGTCTGGCGGCATAGGAATCGAACCCCACCCTTCCGTATGGAATGCCGGTTCCTTAACCATTAGGCTACCAAGGCCCAATGAATTACCTTCCTCACTTATATGGACAGCTAAATTTTATGACAAATAGAAAAGAAATGTATGTTTATTTTAGGTAGAAAGTTGTTTTATCTCTATCAAGTTAGATATTTTACGGATAGGGAGTCCTTGGTTCAAATCCCGGTTCAGGAATGGATGTACTCTCACTCTCCATCTATCCTGGCTTTGTCCTTTCCTTGTGTAAATGAGGTGTGAATGGATGCCTACCCTATAAACGGGTCCCTATGGCATGTGTGTATACTGTAGAAGTTAGACTCCACACCAAATACGGTTCAGTTGGCAAAGTGTAGCAGCGCACCTGAAGTTGCCAGACTTGCGGGCACACGAGAAGAACAACAACGTTTCATGTTTGATTCTCAACTGAATAAAATAATTACTTTACCTTATTATATAATAAGGAATTTTAACTCTTGTCAAAATTCTGGAAACAGTGTTGGCAGAAATATAGCTTACACTTGAGATAAATTTCGAAGAAAATACAAGAAATCGCGGAATAGCCTTACCAATTATATACCTAATCTTAAAAATCAAAATTACCTTATCTTTTATTTAATGGAGAAAATTCATCCTATTATGTTATTTCCGCATTTGCATACTCACCAATATTTTGAAATACCATAACTAAACAAGTGATTGCTTAAGAAATTTCATATAGTACTGCAATTGTGTATTGTATAGAAAAGGAAACGTACTAAATTATTTTTAAAAATAAGTAGCAATGCTAAGTATGAAAACGATAAAAAATTTATGCTTATCTATATATATATATATACACTACTGGCCATTAAAATTGCTACACCAGGAAGAAATGTAGATAACAAAATGATATTTATTGGACAAATATATTATACTAGAAATAACAAGTGATTAAATTTTCAGAAAATTTGGCTGGATATATATATATATATAGATCCTGAGAAACCAGTACGTAGAACAACCACCTCAGGCAGTAATAACAGTAGTCATTACTGCATAACTTAGTGCCCGCCTAGGCATTGAGACAGAGATTGGATTGCATGTACAGGTACAGATGCCCATGCAGCTTCAACACGATGCCACAGTTCATCAACCGTAGTGACTGGCGTTTGGTGACGAGCCAGTCGCTCGGCAACCATTGATCAGACGTTTTCTATTGATGAAAGATCTGGAGAACGTGCTGGCCAGGGCAACATCCGAACAGATTCCGTATCAAGGAAGGTCCTTACAATACCGGCAACATGCGGTCGGGCATTATCCTCCTAAAACGTAGGGTTTCGCAGGGCTCGAATAAAGGGTAGAGCCACGGGTCGTAACACACCAGAAATGTAACGTGCACTGTTCAAAGCACCGTCAATTTGAACAAGAGGTGAACGAGACGTGTATCCAATGGCACGCCATACCATCACTCCAGCCGATGGGACAGTATGACGATGACGAATGCACGATGCCAGTGTGCGTTCACCACGATGCGGCCAAACACGGATGCGACCATCATAATGCTGTACACAGAACCTGGATTCATCTGAAAAGATGACGTCTCGCCATTCGTGCGCCCAATTTTGTCGTTGATCACACCATTGAAGGCGCTCTTGTCTATGGCGCAGCGTCAAGGGAAGCCGCAGCCATGGTCTCCGAGTTGAGTGTCCATGCTGCTGCAAACGTCGTCGAGCTGTTCGTGCAGACACTTGTTGTCTTCCAAACGACCCCGTTTCTTGACTCACGGCTCGTGACGTGGTTGCACGATCCATTACGGCCATGCGGATAATATGATTGGCTTCTCGGCTGCTAGTGATATGTGGCCGTTGAGATCCCGCATGGCGTTCCGTATTACTGTCCTGAAACCATCGATTCCATATTTTGCTAACAGTCATTGAATCTCGACCGACACGAGCAGCAATACTGCAATAAGATAAACCACAATCCCGGTACGCTGCAATTCGACCTTTATCAAAGTCAAAAACGTGCTAGTACGCATTTCTCCTTACACGAGGCATCACAACAACTTTTTACCAGGCAACAATGCTCAAATGCAATTTGTGTATGAGGAACCGGCTGAACAATTTCCTCATTTAAATACAATTTAGGTGTCGCTACTGGTGCCTGCTTTGTTTGAATGCGCTGAAAAGCTAATCATTTGCAATCTCCATCATTTGCATATCTTCCTTTCTTATAAATTTCATGTCTGTAGCATGTCGCCTTCTTGGGGTAGCAATTTTAATGGCCAGTAGTGTATATATAAATGTTTGTAGAGTATTTAAGTTTACACTCATTATATGCATATACAATGAGTGTAAAAAGTATTCGTACTATACGATGATTGATTTAAAAGAGATACATTCATAAAAAACTTATATAAACATAAATTCCATTTTAATTAACTATAAACATATTATAAAACATATTTTCACTAGTTTCATGGGAAATTTACTCAATAATTTTATACGTGAATAAATATTTACAAAACGGAAACAATCCAACATCTAGTTGTGTAAAAAGTGTTCATAGATCAGGCATGTATTGACCATTAATATTACAGCTAATGTACCTTGTAGGATATTTTTTAGCTCGAATAACTGCCTTGAATCACTTTGGCATCAATTATACCAAGTTTGCTGTAAGCTAATATGGCGTCCCATTCTTGATTAAGAGCTGATTCCAAATCATTTTTATTGAAAATATGTCTAGATCTAATATTTTTATCAAGCACGTTCCATGAATTCTTGATGGGGTTGAGGTCCGGCGATTGTGGAGGCAATTTCATGATTTTGGAGTATTATATAGTATCCAGAGCCTTGTGTTTAGAGTTGTGTGCTTGGGGTCGTTATCATGCATGGAAACGTATTCACCATTCAAGCCCAATTTTGTTGCACTAGGTCCTAAATTATTGTTTCAAATGTCATTATAAAGTTAATGATTCTTAATACCTTTAAAAGAGACTAATTTGCCCCGCCCAGAAGCACTTATACACCCTTCAAAAAGCAGATTTCCTCCCCCATGTTTCACTATTGTCACTAAATTCTTAGGATGCATTTCTGTATTGCGCTTTCTCCATACCATTCGTCTCACATCCGATCCAAATATGTTTATTTACTTTCTTTTGTGAAGATAATCATTTTCAGAAATCTGGACTTTTTTCAACGTATTGCTTGGCGAAAGACAATTGCACCTTCCGATTCTTCTCACGAACAAAGAATTTTCGTCTCACACCACGGTCATGGAAACCTTCATTCCAGCATGCATTTCGAACAGTTCTTACGGAGACTGCTATTCCCATGTTCTTCAGTTATGATTTTAATGTAGGAGCACTTATTTTGGGATCCTTCTTTAATGAACATATCAGAAACCGTCTGTCAGATGATGTCAATAGACATGGTCCCCCAGTACGAGAACTGTTTTGAACTGTTCCAGTGGCAACAAACTTTTGTAATGTTGACTGCACAGTTGAACGGTGTCTACCAACCAGATAAGAAATCTTGCTTTACAATTTACCATTTTTATGGAGCTTTGAAATCAGTTTTCTTGCGGAAATACTTGTCTCTTTACTTTTATGACCCATTAAAGAATTTCTCTAGTTCCTCACTACATTAAAATTTCCACTGAAGAACCTTTTAAGTAACTTACAAGATGACGCCAATTAACTACATCTTAATGGCTAAACCAATAACTGTAAATATAAGTAAAAAATTTTACATTTCTTTTAATGTACGAATACTTTTTACACCACAAGATGTTGGATTGTTACAGTTTTGTAAATATTTATTCATGTATAAAATTACTTTTGTGTAAATTTTATATGAAAATAGTGGAAATGTGTTCTATTATGTATTTATAATTAATTAAAATGGAATTTATGTTTATAATTTTTATGAACGGATCTTTTTTAAATTAATTGTCGTACTGTACGAATACTTTTTACACTCACTTTATAGACAGCCAGCTTTACACAATGGATTTCTTTTGATCACCTAATCAGTAATTATCTGATAAAAAGAAAGATTAACAACGATGACCACATAATTAAATACAATTAACTAATTGTCATTGAATTCAAAAATACATGGAAAGTCTATGTTTATATTGTCACAAAATGTGCTATTATACAATGTGCACAGTGTGCTCTGCATTAAAAATGTCTTATGTTTGGATGCTAAAACTAAAGTTAAAATGAGCAAAAATTGTTATAAAAAATGCCAAGGTACATTTTTATTTTGGAATTTATAGTTAATAATATGTGAAGTTAATTTTATGGAATAAATGAATTATATGGCAGTGACAGACGGCAACTTCAGTGCTTTCAATGGTAAATTGGATATACCACACGGCACACCGACCTGCATGCAACATTTTGTCATGTCTATTGGGTCTCCGAACAACATCTTAATCGAACAACATGCATACTACATATGAAATTGTTATAGGGGTCATGCATCTCTATGATGATTTGACCACACATTGGATGCATGGAACGTTTATTCCTCGTTCGAACAACTACCAGGTGAATTGTGATTTGTACATATGTGATATATTAAGGACAGTGGTTGTGGCCAATTTCAGAACCTGCAAAACATTACCTTTCAATAAGGTATTGCTGAAGAACACGTGGCACATCGAAGTACGCCAATTTTCAATAGTGTTTAGCTTTCATCTTTGTATTTTGATTAAATACTGGTTGAAAATAGAATTAGGCTACTGAGAGAGACTTGAAGCAGCATACATTGAATCGTCATTTTTGTCATCTGTCAATAGTTAGACTCCATGTGTTACTTAATAAGCGGAATTTTGACTTTATAAAGATAGGCAACTGTTTCATCAAAATTTTATGCATTTTGTCTTCATTAAATACTTTTTTATATACAATAATATCTTTTTTTATTAACTTATTCAATGCATTAAATATGTTTTTTCTTTGTTGGTAAAAACATCACGAACTTTGATTGGTACACAATTAAAATGGTAATATATTATTGTATTTTGTATATATTATTTATATACTAATAATGACATTAAAATCAAGATCAAAAACAGAATCCAGATGGTTAACAGATGCTATTTCGGATTACGAAATCAGTTTAAATCTAAATACATAAGTAACAAAACAAAAATGCAGCTATATAAGACCCTGGTAAGATCAATCGTTGTATATGGCAGCGAAAGATGGACAATTAACAAAGACGACGAGATGAGACTTATGACTTTTGAGAGAAAAATCTTGAGAAAGATCTTTGGAGCAGTAAAAGAGAATGGTATATGGAGAATACGGTACAACCATGAGCTGCAATTGAAATACAGAGATCCCAACTTAGTTAAAATAATAAAGATTTCACAGATAAGGTGGTTGGGACACGTAATCCGATATGAAAATGAAAACCCTGTCAGGCAAATAACTTTTAAAACTCCAGAGGGAAAGAGGAAGACCAAGAACTAGATGGATCGATAGAGTGGAAGAATGGTTAAGGGACGTAGGAGTCAATAATTGGAAAGTCATTGCCAGTGATAGATCAAGTTGGCATAAGCTGACTGAGACAGCCTTGGCCGGCAATCAGCTGTAGCGCTTGGGAAGAAGAAGAATATATTATTTATTCATAATAGTAAGTTAAAGTTAATAAAATATCTGGATTTGTTACATGAGCAATATTTAAATTTAAGATTGACAATTGTGCTTCCATCATATAGAGTATTAGTTATTACATTAATACTTATAGGGTTATGTAGTAATATCACCTAAAAATGTGACATAAAAATGATGAATGATACAATGCATAAAAATGCCATATTTAATTTTCTTACAAATAATTACAAACATTCACTGTATTCTCGTGTTATAAGACAAATATTTATAATGTTGTCAAGTTCAAGCAATATATGTCTAAGATTAATTTTATGATCATCAACCGCTTCTTCATCAATACATTCGTCACGAATATTTTTTTAGTAAAATTAATGTTAACGCAATCTTTAATCTCATATGATACCCAAACGATTATTTTTAACGTATCCTTAAAGAAAAAGTCCTGAAATATAAAGCCAGGAAATATTTAATGGTCACCTGAAAAACAATGGCTTATTTCTGTTAATTAAAAATCTTGCTGCAAACGGATATCACTTAGTCTATATATATAATATCCACGTATTCTGTAGGCATATTTTACATATAGGCATAAGAACACATGTACAAAAAAATAATCATGTTTCAGGGATCCCTATAGTAAATCAAAATAAATTCTTACTTTAGACTGGAAATTCATAAGAGAGTTTGAGTTTCATGGAATAAATGCTTAATTTTTGCGTCAATATTTTTAGAACATGTTTAGATCTCTATTTACATTGAACAAAAAAGATTATGTTCTTACATAATAGTACTAGTTTTCATGCTACACTTGAAATTTTAAAATTATCTTATATCATTTTCTTTTGCATGATATGCATTCAAAAAGGGAAAACGATTTATTATCTTTGACTTACATTTGATAAAAATTTTACAAATATGTAAAGTTTATTGCATTATTTTCTCTAATATTTTCTTATCCACAATTATATTTATTGTAAAAATTTTTTTTTATAATTTTTGCTAAATAAATGTTACCCTTTTAAATTTCATTTTATTTAATAGCACTTAAAGATTTTGAAATTTAACGTAACAAAATGTTTAGATTTAACCCTTATATTCAATTGATTGTGAAGACATTTCTGAAAATTAATCTTTAATCTGATTTTCTTAAAAAGCTTTAATATTTCTTGACTCATTTAATAAGTCTTATCCCTAAAAAATGTTTAAAAAAATAGTTCTCTTTTTGACTTCAGAATTTTTTCTTTGTTTTACCGCAACTTTCTGCACAATGTTTTTTGATTTAACCAGTACATAAATGTGTTTTCTTTTTAGGAAATGAATTGAAATATCTTCTAACTAAGATTATAATAACTGATCACAAGCAAAGCATTATATGCAAAAATTTCCAATATTTCTTTTATTTAGTTTAATAAATTTTATCATTAGATCTTCTTAAACTTTAACTATGTATTTTTATGTCATTTACATATCATAATTTAATTTACGATAAAAGAAGGAAATAACATTTCTTTTGTCTTCAGTAAATTATCGACATAAAAAAGAATAATATTTCCTTCTTGTTTCGAAAGCGAAAAAGTAAAGTTGGATTATTTTTCCTATCCAAATATTGGAAATTTCAGTGAAAAATCCTCAATATCGAATTGATAAATTTTATAATTATTTTCAGGTGCCTAATATAAAGTTTTAAATGTGTATAAATTTAATATTTCTTAGTACGCATCTGGTCTTACATCACTTACGAAATAATAATAATTGTAATTCTATGTATCTCTCTGATTTCAAAGTTAAGCTTAATTATTCTAAAATTAAATAAAAATAATGACTTAGAAACTGATTAATCATCCAGATAGAATTGTGTCAATGTTATTGTACAGTGCAACTTTAATTTTCAAATACTTACAATTGTTTTAAGACTTAGATAAAATTATGAACGTTATTTTATAAAGTTATTATGTACCAAAGTATGAAATATCTTGATTTTATTCAGTCTTGTTTTATTTGATAACAACTGGACTTTGTTCGAATCAGACTTTTAAGGTAAAGCTAAGCATTTTCCAACTGCATTGAATTCTTTAATTGGATCCTTTTCTACATCTCCTGGCAGGCGAACACAAGTTAAATGGCGAGCGCATTTGCCCTTCACTTCCCACGGACCTCCGCATTCTTCTCCTATGCCCTAAGAAATCAGTAAAATATCGTAATCAATAGAACAATCAATGAAAATATTAGTAAAGTATTTTATGTATGTAGACACTTATTTTTAAGATTGCCCAATTTACAAAGACTCATGATTTTACGAACTAGCGTCTCATTAGCGCAATAAATTTTTAAAGTTCATTTGCGTTCCAATATTTTTAAAAGTTTGTCTTTTGCGCACTTATCTCATACAACTTTCATTTGCATTTATTTTTTTTAATGCTTATTTTCCTTTTTTTTTTACTTTATGATTGAAAATCTTTGGATTGCCGCTCAACCTGCCTACTGGTCAGAGTGCCTGCTTGTGAATAGGGAGGTCTTGGGTTTAAATCCCAGTTCTGGCATTGGTGTACTTTATCTTTCTATCTATCTTGTCTTTGTTCTTTCCTTGCATCAATGGATTGTGAATGGCTACTTACCCTATAAACGGGTTCCTATGGCATATGTGTACTGAGAAAGACGGATTCTACACCAAATTACGATTCAGTTGGAAAAATGGAGCAGCGCACCCTATGATGCAATCTAGCTGGCATAAAACGACAACAACAAAACTTTGGATTGATGATTTTACTGGAGAATTGTTAATTCTTCTAATTAAGGCAACTGCTGATGTTCAAAGCTTGGAAATTTACGCAATTCGTATTGGGTTGTTCGTGCTTTATCTAAACAGATCTCTTACAATTTATGTATCAGAGTATAATCAATTGTTCTCAGTGAAAATATCGTAAAGTGCTTTTATCAGGACTCTCTCTATGTGATGCATACTGGGTAGGATAAAACATTCTCTGGCATAAAATCCTATTGGGAGGCGAGTCACGCCTTAAGTTTATAGATTCACTAAACACTATTTTTTTCTTGTTTTAGTTGTCTTGTAACTCTTCCATTGTAAATAAAAAAGAGCTTCTAAAAGAAGTGATCATGGTTTGTAATCAATTCATGAAATTATCAATCTCATCTTAATTCACTTGTCAATCTCAACCTAGAATGAAGTTGCAGTAACAACGATATTCAGTTTATTTTGACTTGCAGGTTTTATTATAGAAATGATGACTATTGGATAAAATCTAAAGAGTTTACCAGAAGATTTGAGTAAAGATAAACTACTCTTTGACGTGGGGAAACTAAAATGTCGCAAGGTTAAAGTTATAATCACACAAAGGAGTTCCCATTATTTTTACATATGAAAGATTGGTTTCATCAGAATCATGTAAAGAAAAAAAAATTAGGTCACCCATTCTCAAAGAAGATGTTATTATTTTATTTTTAATATTTTATTTTAATTATTTAATTTTATTTACTCAGGTTCTCATGAGGACATTTACTCAGGTTCACATATTACATTACACGATCACTAATCTGTAGTTTTATTGCGACAAAGTTCTTCTGATGAAATTTGCCATTGAATATAAGCCATTCATTGTCTCTCAGAGAAAAACAGAAATGAAAACAAGAAAGAATAAGAAAGAAAGAAAATTTACCAAGGCAAAGACATCGCCAAAAAGTTCGGTTTTTAGAAAAAGAACTTGGGCAAGTAAAACTCCAAAATCGCAATGTTGAGTCTTCGTGAAAATGAAAATTTATTGTACGCATATATTTTAATGCATTGCATATATTTTTACCGAATCTGTTTTTTTTTTTAAATAAATTCATCTTACAAAGTTCATAAATTGAGAAATCTTAAGAGTTTTTGCTTTATATAGAAAGATGTTTATTAAAATTTAAGAGATTTGTGTGTAAACATAGCTCTCAAAAAATGCGATACAAATTAATTGTTATAAAAAGAAAATAATCATAGTAAACGTACATTATCTAGTCCCTTGTTGAAAAACTTTGTTACTACTGAATACACTTCCCCTCAAATGTACTGAGTTTGTATTGTTTGCATTACTTATTTACCTTATAGCATTCCGGGCAGCAGGCACATACATCTAAAGTTCTTCCATAACGACATTGCCCTATATCCTTACACAAACTTTTGTCACACTCTGGACAGTCTAATGCCAGGCAACTAAAATAATAATTATAAATATATATTGTGATGCATAAAATTCTATGGTCAATAAATATGGTTTTAGAGAAACATTATATATCATTAATAAAGAGAGAAATAATGCAATTACAAGATAACCAATAAAGTTTTCCTTATTTTTATATTAATATCAAATGAAATGAGAACAAGTATGCTAATTAGAACATATCACTTAGTTTAAAGTATTATATGATCGAAAATAGGAATACCCATACTCAACCACGCGCTTTCCTCAATCATAACTAGTTGGGTAGCCGAGATAAATGCTAATGTCCAAGGAGCTCTTCCGGTGATTTTCTTTGCGATTTTAAAGCAGGTTTAGCAACAAATGTATAAAATGTCGAATTACAAGAATTTGAAGATGGTGCTATGAAGATACGTATTGCAAGACATTTGCTTCAAACATTCAGGAAAATGAAGGAATTTAAATGATAGGAAAATGTAAACCACACAAAAATTTAAAGAAAAGTATTTTTTTAAGTAAAACTTGCATCTGATTTTTATATTAATGTATGATTTAACTAATTTCATTGGTAGAAAATTATTTATAAATCTTTAGAAAATTTAATAATTTTTTTTTAAATGTCATGAAATCTTTTAAGAATTTTTAGATAATAAGAGATAAATTTTATCAGGGGAAATAATTTATTAACTATGGAATGATAGAAGTGCCATTTTATGATAAATTTTTTCTCATAATAAATATGTAAACTTAAAAATGTGGAACATACGATAATTGAAATTAAAATTGAATTTACAGTATAAATTTCTGCATATTTTTTTAGTGCCTGGCACTAGGAAAAACAAAATGCAGTATCTCTTAAGAATTTTTTCACAATAAAACTAAATTATTAAATAATTTACTTTATTAATTGTGAAATGATAAATGAGCAATTTGGTGACTTTTTATGACACATAGGTAAAATTAAGAATTTCGGGCACAGATGCCGTATAATTTTAAGATATCGAATTCTGAATATTTTTGGCGACGAAAAATTGTTGCCAAGATGACGTATTGTGACATGCGTGATAACATAAATAATAGAGTTGCCAATATAAAATTTTCTGTAGAATTCTTAAATGTCTCCATATATCTATGACGTAATAAAAACCAGTTGCCAGATACATAAGAGAATCAGCCAAATAAATTACCAAACTCAGAATTTGGCATCTTGGATTATACGGCATTTGTGCCGAATTTTGATAAGAGTACCAAAATTAGACTTAGTAAAATTATATCAAACAATATAAACAGTTATACTCTGTTAAAGTATTAACCTTTAATGTTTAAATAATTATCTTCTAATTTTTTGATATTTAAATGATTGTGCTTTTAACTTTTAAGAGATTTGCAATCATTATAATTTATTTTAAAGACAGGTAAGCCATTATCACTGTGAAAAGCAGTTTTCATATTATTCATGTTTTTTTTTATTAAACAAAAAGGTGAATATGTTATATTAAAAAACCTTACATGAATTCGCATGAGTTGTATATACCACATTATTAATTTTTTTTTCACATTTAAAAAATATACTTAAAATCTCATTTATGCCCATATGATATATATATATTTTTAAATGCTTAATCAAATGTTAGAATATGGGAAAAAATATGTAAAAATGTTCTAAATGGTTTTTCATTAGCAGATTATTTTGCTAAATACATGTAAACAAAAAATAAAAATGTATATATTTATTTAAGAAAGATAAAATAAGTTATCTACATACCTCAAGATAAGAGCACTGGAGATACAAATGTAAGCGATAGCCTTCATTATCACTAAAATGCCAAATTATATGCAGCTGTAAAATATTATTTAAAATAGAAATCATTTTTGTGTATGTAACTTATAATCTTATTAAAGGCAGCCTCATTTAATCCAGTTTTTTATTCATTTGTGATCGGAACAAACTTTGAATATTTTTTTACTCTTCCCATTTATCATGAAATAATTTAACGTGTCTTATAATTTGTACTAAAATAATTGATTTTGCCTAGTAACCTATAATTTATATTTATTTATGTTTATTTATCATCTATGATTAATAATAATGCTTATTTAAGCTTTAATTATTTTATTTCATAAAGAATGCATATGAATAAATGTACAAAGAATGTAATGTTCCTCAAAAAATACATATATAATCCAATATATTCACAAGCAATGTAAATAAACATATTATTCTTCAATTATATATATAAATGAAGGATAATTTAATTTAATGAATTTAAATAATACATTTATTCCAACTAAAAAATATACGAATTAATATGTAAACTATAAAAGCCTAGTAAAAATATACCAAGTGAAGGTAATGGTAACAAAATTGAATCTTATCTATGTAATGAAATCGACGGGTCCCTCGGAAATTTTTGAGGTACACTTAAATATATAAAGCTGTAATTTTTATGAGTTTATGAAATAACATTAAAGGTAAATTTTCTAAAGATTGAATGTCTCCAACCTTTCCTTTCTTAAACGCAGTCAGAAATGCATTTATCATCAATCTTATTTTCGGAATCAAAACATGGGTCATTTTTAATTTTGGGAAGTAAAATGACTCATTACTAGATTATGTAAATAAATATGCGAATAATTGATGCATTTTGGTGTGTTTTTGTTGATGGAAACTAACTATTAATCTTTCTGAATGCGACAATGCATTATCATGATGTAATGTGATTGTTTAACAATGTTTTCTTAAATAATTTTTGAAAGACACTTAGTAGAGTATTAGTTAACTGTGGCTATGTATCTTGCTTGGATATTTCTGTTCTTCTGACGAAAATGGAAAGTATATTTTTCGTGACATGGTATTTTTTCCTTTTTAAAGGTTTGAGATCAATTAAATTTTTTTTTAGTTTCTTGATTTGTTTTAATATAAAAATTGTATACACGTTTCAACAGCAATCACGTTAATTAGAAACAATAGATCAATTAGAATAGATCAATAGTTCAATTAGAAAGTAATGTGGTATCCACTATCTTTGAATAACGTAGGAATTAGTCATTATTTCTATATGTTTCACCTTTTGATGTTCATCTAAATTCTTTGGAATCAAAGGTAGAATATTTAATTCATTTATAATAGTGATGTATAGTAATTTTATAAAGTGATGTATTTCATTTAAGTTCCTTCTGTAGGCTGGAAAAGCGATTAGCGTTTTTTGCACCAAAATATCATCCTGGATTACGGCTGGTAAAAGTGTTTCCGTTTGATCTTGATTCCATAAAAAAATTAATACCGTCACGAAATTCAGCAAAGAATCTGAATACTGTTATACGAATGGACTTTGGTTTTCAATTGTTAATTAGAGATGTTCAATGATTTTTTTTTTTTGTGATTTAATTCTACTTTTATGTTAGAAAAAATGCACCTTCGTGCATCAACTTTAATTTTTTTGCTATTTATAATTAATTCTACATTAAACCATAAATTAATAACCCAGCAAAAATCATCTTCAAGGATGGAACAGTTCATTCTAACCATAAATATTTTGTACACTTTCACATTGGATCATATCTAAAAAATTATGACTATCGTAATAAAAGTGTATAAGCAAATAAATTTCTTGAAAAAGAAATTTGAATTCTACTTGACAAATTATTTATTGCGGATGTTTTTCTCTGCTAATTTTAAATAAATTGAATATTTTATTCGTCAGATAAAATATTATTAAAATAACGGATTAAAATTTCAAAAGAAACTATTAATGCAATATTCTGCTAAAAGTTTGAAGTTTGTTTTTCTCAATGTTGTCGTAATTACTTAAATTTAGTGCATCAGGAAAAAAAATAACCGTGTTCATTAATAAGTAGCTATTTCTATTAAAAACACATTCATTTATGTCTAAAAGCATAATCTTGAATAAATGTTCTTTTTTTGTACATAATTCGGATATATCACAGTAATCGAATAATTATATGATGTTTAAAATTTGTAATTATATGATGTTTGTAAATATATTTTTCTATTTATGCTTTTATGTTAATTACAATAATTTATTTAAATAAATTCAGTTAATTTTATGATTTATTTTGTACTTAATTAATGAAGAATTTTTTTATAAATGCTGATGTTTCAGATCAGATTAAATTAATTTTTAGTGAATCTCATTGTGTTAATTAAAGCATTTACATATATTTATAACTCTTACGAAATTCTAGGTAAAATAGATCAAAATTTTAAAAATATTTCTTTAATTATCACGTTAATATGAGTGAGGTTTGCAACTAAATAAACCAAACTCATTATTATGAAACAAAAAGGCTACAAACTAAAGTCTCTTACCTTTAATCCTTGATAAAATAAGTGGGGAAACCAAACCTAAAAGTCGAGTTTTATACCGAATATGCAACAGATAATCTTTCTCCAGTGAAAAGTACAGGTGACTCTGATAAATAAGTAATCTTTTAATCTTCAGAATATTTTGAATTCACTGAATAACAAAGATAACACGTGATCACAAATTTCTAATACTTGATTAAGTTATTGCTTAATTTTTTTTTTGGATAGATAATGTTGCAAAAAAATTGTGCTTCAGCATCAACACTATATGCACTACTTTAGTATGTTTATAAAATTAAACATACTAATATATATATAAATATTTAAAAATATATTTTGGAAACTTTCGTGTAACATTACTCATAATTTATTTATTTATTTTTATTTGATTAGGGTTTTTATTAAAATAATAAGTTTCTATCTCGCTTATTTATTCTAGGACACACACTGTCACCTGAATTTTAACTAATATGCATTTAAATGATTTAGGATTTTATTAAATCTGAACAATTACTGAATAGTAAAACAGAAAACTGTTTAAGAAAATATACTAGGACTGTTCAGATAACATTTTTAGATCTACTTTATATTCTACAATGTTATTTAGTATACAATGGTACATGTATTGGTACTATTTACAACAATTTTCTTACATGCATGCCAAACTTGTAAGTATACGAGGGTCTTATTTTACAGTTAAAACTTATGCATTGCTTTCGGTGGAAAATTAAAATTTTGATAAAGAAACTTTACCTAGTGTCTGTCTTGTTTAAATTGCTATTTTAGAGAATGAAATCATGTACCAAATTTTAATCATTTAAAACAAATTGAATATAATGTTAAACGTTTAAAAATGTCCTTTTAGTGTAAAGCTATTAAATATTTTAAACTGGATTTCTTTTAACCGCATTTGTTATGAGTAAAAAGAAATCTTAGTTTTTAAAGCATTTTAAATTGAGACTCTTTTTAACTATATTTAAGAAAGCATTTGCTATGGGCAGAATCTTAAATAAAGAATGAAAATATTTATGCTATGGATAAAGACAATATTTTCAAAAATGAAAACAATAATTATATATATATATGTGTGTGTGTGTGAGAGAGAGAGAGAATTCAGAAAGAAAGGGGATTGGATGCCACAAATATTTTCCATTTAACTATTACACATAGATAACGATTTACAAAGATAGAAAAATTCTTATTTATTGATAACCAGAATTGGTTAAGCTCAAATAAGTGCATCATGGGATAAGCAACCTTACAGGAAGTTCAAATCAGCGTTGATTATGTTTTAGAAATTAAATACAAACGTTGTGGCATTAAAATTTTGAGAACTTAATTTTCATTTTAGGTTAGCCAGCCAGAGAATATTCTGAAAAAAAATAATTCATTGTATAATAATTACGTGCATCCGTTCTGAGTTCAACCACAAGGACAAAAATTTGGATTTGGTTACAAATAAAATATGGATTACTTATATATATATATATATATATATATATATATATATATATATATATATATATATATATAAGACTCATCTGCAGATTAAATTTCTTGAAGTATTTAAAAGAAATTTATATAATGATTCCCCGTTTTTCTAGAACGAGTTTTTATGCGTACAATGTGAATGTCAGTTTGTGTCATATTATAATGAGAAAAAAAAAAAAGATTTAAAGAATTACTATTACTTTGATTGTTGTTTTTGTTTTAAACGAAAATCATTTACGATTAAATTGTAAAAGTTCGTAATGAATTTTTTATAACACCATGTTTGTAATCTTAATTATTTATTTGATTATAAAATGAATAAATCATTTAATAAATAAATTATAAAAGAATAAATTAGTTAAAAATTATAGAAACTTATTTTTTTCATCGTTTTAAAACTCGCTTAAAAATTTAAAGAAGCACATTTTATCATTAATAACTTCAGTCTAAAATTTGTCCATTAAAGAGTTTAACAAATGATACTTTTTTTCGATGAGATATGAGTGGATAGTAAGAAGTAATTGTAGCTGGTTTCAATTTAGTCTTTTACTTTTACCTTTTCATTCACTTTTGATTTTTTAATTTTCTACCTTTTAATCAAATATTTGTGAGTTTCCTTTAAATTTTAAATTGAAATTCACTTCACAATAGTATATACATTTAAGATTATTTGCGGATTAAAAGAATTATAATCATTAGCAAATTTTTCAGTGAATTTTTGAATAGGTAGTTATACAGTCATAAATTGTGAAAATTACAAAATGCAAATTATTCAATAAAAATAACAGTGTAAGTAAGACTTGATTTAAAAAAATATATCAAGTTAACTTAACTGAGATAGGAATAGAAATAAAACGATATGATTTTGCTGAGTGCTCAAATAATCTTAAGCTAGAAATACTAAATGCATATTAAATACTCGACAAAATTATACTGAAACTTCCCATTTTGTTAGGAAATAAAATAGATTTTTAAAATTTCTGTGTGACAAAGATTTGTTTGAATTTTAAAAATCCAGAAAGTGAAAGCTTGGATTGTAAAAAATACTCAGAATATTCAGAAATTATTCCTTAATTAATAAAATATTTAGTTTTATTTTAATTTTTATTTTTTTTATAGAACGAGAGGAATATTAGAAAATATTAGTTAACATTATTCCATATAGATGACAGGACTATAATTTTTAAAATACTTAAAAAGGCACATTAAATTTTCTCTGTTTTTACACAGTGTAATAACTATCCAACTACAGTATTTATTATTGTTTGATATTTTTATTTCTCATACATCTTCTATATTTAATATTTAATTCTTGTGGACTAAGGTTTTCATTTGTAATAAGTAGACATTTATGTCTGTAGTTTGAAACATAAAACTATTGAGAAGTTCTGAAAATGATTTGTTTTTTAGATTCTGAAATATTTGAAATGAATTAATGAAAATTGCCTTTGTTTTCAATGTGTTAATTAAATATCTCACTTTCCTCATAGAAACAAGTTAGATATGATGAAAAATTAGTTTAAAACTTTCTGCCTAGATGCCAGCACTAGAATTCTGAAGAGAAAGTATGTTGAAAGACTTTCAACTGAAGTATGTTTTGTTGCATGATATTGTTCTTTTCTCTTCCTATTTCTCCTTTTGACAATGTGTTTTTATTTATCGTTTAATCTCTCCTCCTCTTATTTCAAATATATTACATGGAACCTCTTATATCTGACATTCAAAATCTTAAAATCGCAGGGAAAAAGCAGTAAATATGTTTCTTATTTGGTAATTTTTTTAAGAAAAAAATTGATTAACAGTTGAATTCAATCATGTTTGACCAGTATCAAGTTGCCCCACCTATGTTGCCATACATATTTAATAATTTAAGTAAAAGTTATTAATTTTAATAGATAATAGTAGAAAATTCATGTGAAACAGCTTAATATTTGAAAAAAAATTAAACAAAAAATTTTCTGCGAATTCTAACTGCACCTGTTAAGAACTTTAAATTAGCATAAGACAATACACTGCAGAAAATAAATGAATACATATTTTTTTGCGTTTCTTACTGTAGTTATCATTTTTAGTTTCTTACTTACTTCGAATTTGTTAAGCTGTTATTTTATGACAATTTTTTTATATTACTCTATTTATACTGATATTATTCTATTTATAATATTTTAGAGAGAAATTCTACATTCCATATAAAGTGTTTTTTATGCACATATCGGATTTTGATAGCGCATATACAAATAGCACATGAAAGATTTTTAAATTATTAAACATGTTTACAATTGCTATTTATTAAATAATTTTTGTCAGTATTATTTATTGTTTGAAAAAATAAAATTATTTTTTAAAGTGTTATTCGGACAGACAGCAAAGAGTATGATTAATGAAAAAAGTAAAATATTTCTTATGGTAAAATCAAAGATTTTTAAACTCTGTTCCGAATATTTTAATTATTGTTTTAACTTTCAATGCATTCGTAACTTCAGCTAAATAAGCTCTATGAAATCGTAATGTACTGCAAATTTTAATTAGAATATAACCTCTTTAGTTGGAATATGAATACTTTAACTAGAATATAGTATTACAAACTTTAATTCGAAAAAAGTTTTTATACGTAATTACTGTAGGAAATCCAAATTGAAATGAAACAATTTTCATAATATTATTAAAATTTTACTGAAAAAAACATGAAACACTATTCTATTAAATCCTTAAATCAATATAAATTAATTAGGACTATAAACTTTGAGATCAAATTCAAATGACTATTTTTATTGATCAAGATTTTATTTCTGAAGTATGGTTTTTAATTGTTATGTTTTTCTTATAAATTGCCTATAAAAATATCGTTATTTGCATACACCACCACACGTTGAATAAATTTAATGTTGCACACACACAAATATTAAACAGTTGGAATGAATAGTGTCGCCATCTATAAGAGTAATTTGACGTTACATGTCAAATTTAATTGCTCTTTTACATATATTTTTGGAAATATATTTTAAATTCTTTTATAATTGCTTCATTAATGAGGCATCACTGAACTTTCTATATTTTTACTTATGGTGAATATTCTCATATATCTAATAAAATTTATCTAATATATATTATTTCTTACATTTTAAAATGTGTTTTATTTGAATTTTTTTGAGAAAACTATTTTTAATTATTTATGATATAAAAATGATATTTATAAAAGGTAGGGAAATTCTTTAAAAGTAAGTTCTAATTGCAAATATCTTTTTTTGAGATAAAAATATTTTTTTAAGCAAATTCTTCAATTTTTGATTTATAATAAAATTGATGAAAATATTTTCTTTTAAGAAATAAAATTTATCCAGGCACCAAGACTTTTTACTATGTATTTATTATATGTTTATTTCTTTTGATTCAGTATTACTTATAAGCACATTTATGATAACTTTACAGGCGTCGAAACATATCAGGACTGCTTTATTATGCATCACAACATTCAGCTTAAATACATTTTATGTTTAAGTATTTTCTCAAGCATTTTGGAGAGATCATAATTAATCTAAATATCTGTGTGTTTTTATATCTAACCATAAATAAAAAAATAATAATATTGTTATGATTATTATTTATTTTTATTTATGAGCATATGTATTATTAATTATTTAATATTGAAAAATAAATAATATTTGAATTGAAAATTTCATAAAAACCAACAAATGAGCTTTTATTTTCATTTAAAAGTAAAGAAAAACAAAAACTATCTCTACATTTACCGTTATAAACTATGGAATTAATTTGCTTCATAAGAAGAAGAATTTTAATCAAGGTTTCGGATTTTATAGCGTTAGAATTATTTCACAAAATGAAATTACACCCTTAAGGATTTATCATTTAAAAGAAAAATTAATGTTCATCGTATGATATTTATTTTCTATTATCTTTGGTTTTTGAATCGATTAGATAATTTCTTTTCGAGATAATTTCTTTTCGAAACGAAAACTGCTCCCAGCTAGAAAAACTAAAAATTAATGAAAGTTTCATTTTATATTCTCGATACATTTAATTTTGCTTTTATTAAAATTTACATATATAAAAAATATTTAAAGAATAAAATAAATTTAAAAAAAACATGACATAAAAAAGTTTAAAATATAGAAAAAGTAAGAAGAATCAAGCATTCTCTGTTTTAAATATGAAAAATGTAATATATTTTCATTATTCTTTTCAGAATAATTTACATGATTCTATAGTCTAAATTTAGAACTGTGTTTATTTTTGTAGGAGCATATTGAAAGAAAAAGAAAATTCACTGGTATTATATTAATAAAAAATTAAATATCAAAATATCCCTAATTAGAATAATTTATTTTGTGCAGTAAAGAGACTACTCTGCATGGGTAAAAAATCTGTATTCACCCGATTCGTTCAATCAAAAAAATATGCTTCGTTACCTTAAAATAAAATTTTGTTGTCAAAATGACTGAGAATTTGTAATATATATAAAACTAGAATTATCTTTAATGTTCGCATTTTTGATTTTTCAGAAATTAAATATCATTCAAATATAGTATATTCTAAAAGTCCACTTAAAAATATAAATGAATTTCTTTCATATTTACTGAATCAGGAAATCGAAAGGAAGATTTTAATGCATATAGTTTTTATATGAAAATCTAACCAATTTCAATATTTACTAATACTTAAATTTATTACTACAGGGGTGTAATAATAAATAATTTGCAGCTCTTTGATCAATATTTACTTATACTTGAACTTATTAATACTGGAAACAATGTGTATTGCAAAAGAAATATTTTCATATCATCTGAAAATTTCTGAGTAATGAAATAAAATTAAATAAAATGTATGATTTTAATTTTTGTTTTATTTAAGAACAAATTTAATTGATAAAATTACAAGTCAAATAAAATTATTGAGATATGAATTTTTATGTGTAAATTTAACGCACAAGTTAATGCTCAATTATCAACACTAATTCACGCGTGCCTGAACTGAAATTAAACGTTTCTTGTAGGTTCCCTAATACTCAGAAAATGAATAATAAGTGATAATGAACAATTTAATTTTTGACTACTTATATGCGACGGTCTTTAAATTTAATTTAGTTTACTTTTCAGCAATCAATACTTTTGTTGGTTAGGAAAATACAAACTGGAAAATTTAATTTTATCATGAAAACAAATTCTTAGGAATGATATACATAAAATTCATCATAGTAAGTAATATTAATTTAATCATATGGCTAAAATTAGGAAAGAATAAAGAGTATTAAAATTGTACAATTAATAATGGGAATAATAATTAATCAACGAACTAATAAATAAATAGAGTTTAATTAATACAACAGGGGTGTAATAATAAATAATTTGCAACTCTTTGATTTGAAATACAGTAATATGTTGCATTAAGGAATGATATAACACCAAAAATATCACTGAAATGTAACAGATATTATCCTTTTCTCATATATTTCGATTAAAAACATTTAGATAATAAAATTATTGCATAGGAGAAACGTTAAAAATTTATAATATTCACAGACATGGGAACAAAATGCGCATTCTTGTAAAAATTTTATATAAAAATACTCTCTTACGTAATTATTAGTATTAATAATGATTTTTTTAAGCATTTCGAAATGTATATAGTTAGGGAAACTGTAGTAGTAAAAACAAACAAAAAATACGACTATATAGTAAATACATTTGTTTATTTTCATATTAAAATAAATTTTGTGACATTGATTTAAGACTTTTTCACTCACTGTGATTTTAGTTAGATATTTTTTTATTGAAATAATTATTTGTAAGGGGGAAAATATAAACATACAGAAAGAGTCGCGTTATCTATTACGCCCTTTTTTCTTCTTAGATGAGAACAAAAGTAGATGACAGCGATTCACTTCGATACAAATAAAAAAGATTTATGTGTATCTACCATCTCAATTCCTTTTGTTCGGCCAATACTTACTATCGTCCATTCTCGGTAGCTCTGGTTGGATAGACAATACATCACTATCCATTCGTGTGGCATTCTGGGATTGAGCCCTCTATGTATCAAGGGAATTTTCTGATAAGAATTTAGGAGATTAAAATTGAATGTTTATTAAACTATAATCTTCATAGCTTATTATGTTGAAAATATAAGTATTTCCGTAACCATTATGTTCATATTCTTGAATACAGAGAAGAATGAGTTTAGATTAAAATTGAATGTTTATTAAATTATAATCTTCATAGCTTATTATGTTGAAAATATAAGTATTTCCGTAACCATTATGTTCATATTCTTGAATACAAAGAAGAATGAGTTTCGTTATAAATGTAATATTCACGAGTTTTATTGCTTCCTTCTGAAAAAGTTGTGATATGTGTTGAGAATAGAAAAATTCTTTTTCTCCTTAAATAATTGAAATCTTGAACATTTTTACCAAAGACACATTAAAAGATATTATTCAAATAAAAAAAATCTAGTAAGATTCTGTAATACATAAAACTGAAGTACAGAATTATACACATGACCAAAGTAAATAAAATCAATTTTAGAATCAAATACAGAAAAAATTTCATAAATACTTCATTAATTTTTTAAATATTCACATAAAATTTGGGCTAAGTTTTAAAGTTTGTTGTAGTCAGAATTGTTATCGAAACCACAAAATGTTATGAAGTTCTTTTTATGTATCGAAACTCTAGTTTATTATAAATTAATAAGAATAATTATATACTCATATATAATTATTGTAATATATTATATGCTCATAGTATGCTTAGCAATGAAATACTTATAATAAAATTATTTATATTATGCTTAGCTATGTGAAACATTTATAGTATAATTATTCACATATTATTCTAAGCAATAAAATACTTATAGTATATGATTATACAAATCATGCTTAGCAATGAAATACTTATATCATGATTATTCATAGAATGCTTAGCTATGCAATATTTATAGTATGAATATTCATATTATGCTTAGCAATGAAATACTTATAGTATGATTATTCATAGAATGCTTATTTATGAAATATTTATAGAGTGATTATTAATATATTATGCTAAAAAATAAAATATTTATAGTATGATTATTCATATTATACTAAGCAATGAAATACTTATAGTTTGAAACTATGAGTATAAACTAAAGAAAGGAAAATTTATATATAGTATGATTATGGATATTATGCTTAGCTATGAAATACTTAATGGTATGATTATTCATAGAATAATTAGCTGTGAAATATTTATAGTATGATTATACTGTATCATGATATATAGTATGATGATATTATGCTTAACTTATTGTATGATTATTCCTAGTATGATTACCATTAATTAAAATAATTACTTAAAAAAACTTATATTCGCAATAAGCTGTTTATAAATAAAAACTAAAAAATGCATAACGAGAAAATATGAAGCAGCTCATATTAAAAAACAGACACTTGATTAATAGCTATCTCTACATGTAGCTAATAGTTCAATGAACTGAATTAATAAGAGAATTGTAAGTTATTTTAATCTTAATACTCCATATTCTCAAAAGTGCATTTATTTTAGCTTATTATGTCAATAAAAATCTTTATTGCGATCTTTACTTTTTACTACTGTCATGAGAGAATTTTTATATCATAATTGAATTGCAAATATTAAATAAATCTTTTTTCGAATTTCGATGTGATAAATTAATAAATTAAATTTCAATGAAAATAACGAGAAAAGTTTTTATTTGAAATATTTTATTTTCCAAGTATCATACTTTCATTAAAAATGCCGGTATTTATTTGTATTTGAGTTTCTTCAGTGAACTTAAGAGTTTTATTTTCTTAATTACTTTATTTCCATTAGGGGATATACTCTAAACTCCTGAGGGATATTATTTATCCTTTTTTTTCAAAATAGGGATATTTTTTTCCTTTAGATCCTCTAGAAGAGGAAAGAGTGAGAAGTTAATTAAATTTTTAAATTGCTTCATTTAATGGAAAAATAAATTTGAATAATCCTATTGAAGTTTACGGCAATTTGATTTAAATTAATTTTTTTTTTGCTAAGTGAATAAATGCAAAATGGATATCATTTCTATTCATTCATAAACAAATTAATATTGAGATTATATTTATTACTTTTACTAGTGAATTTTTACAAAATAAATACGAGTTATTTATTAATAATATGTATATGTTCTTGTGATGCAATGAATTTGACTGATTTTTGTTTTATTTTATATGTTTATATATTGTTCTTCTAAAATTTTAAGTGAATTAAGTTATTAAATGTATACCTGTAATCAACAGAGGCCCTACTAAAATTATTTTGCTGAAAGTAATTTTTTGTCTTCTTTTTCCTGCAATTGGATATTAGGAAGTATTAATTAAATCAATAAATATATTGTTATTCAAGGTATTTTTTCCTTTATCGAAAAATTATAAAAACAAAAGTAAGTAAACACAAAATGTATTCAGTAATAATTATAACAATTACAAATAATATTTGATTGATTTCCAAATAACATGAAAACCTCTGCGAGCATCTTTTAATCTTTTCATATATCCAGATAAATTAAATAACATTAACTTGAATATTAAACCTATTTGGTAAATTTTATGTATTAATAAAGTAAGTTTCAAAAACACAATGCTTTTATAATGATATTCTTAATATGTAGCACAAGATTCTAATTTTAAGTGAAAAAAAGTTTTTTCGTTTATTTATGGTGCAAAGAGTCATGCACGAAAAAAAACATTTTGTGTTTTTAATTAAAATATCAAGATGAAAATTTATAGCATCTTCCTCATAAATATAAAGAATATTTGATATTTTGATGCAAAAGTTTAAAAGAAATTGTTTCATATACTCGAAACTTTATTTTTAAATTTTTTGAATAGCTCAATGATTTACTCGAAAATATTAAATGTTAAATGTCTTCAGAATATAACATAAAACTTAATAAAACACTGACTAATCATTTTAAAATCAAAAGTGTTTAAAAGTGAAGGATGAATAAAACTTTCAACCATAAAAAAAGCATTTTCTGTTATATGGTGAGTGTGGATTTGGTCAGTGTTTCCTGAAAGTTTCACTTATAAATAAAAAAATAATCACGAATATTGATAGGCTCAAGACATTCTAAATACTCTCAAAATGGCAATATCTTGTGGCATCTTAAAAATAGTTCGTTAAAATGAATAAAAATGAAAGCAAAATTATTAAAGCAGTATGATGTCCTTGCTGGTTGAAATTAAAATTCTTATAGAATTTCTTAAAAAATAACATCATATTACCAGAAATGTTTTGTAATTTTTAATCAATTAGAGTAACATATATTAATAGTACTTATCGTGTAGAAATAACTGTAAACAAAGATATTGAATCTTATTAGAATATTCTTATAAATGCACTTATTATTAATTACCAAATTTACTTATATTGTTTGTTAGTAAAAATTGTGACTGTAATAAGAAACGAATCAATTTTTTACGTTGCATATTTCAGCAATGGACCAAAAATTTAAATTCTTTATCTGGAGAATATAGGTAAGTTAAAAACTATTTAATTTCTTCATATTTTACTGAAACTATACAATTTTCAATATTTACTAACTTCATAAGGAAAATCAGTACAAATCAATACTTGTAAATTAAGTATTAAAATTTATGCGCATTGTATAAGAAACATGTTTTTATATCATTTAAAAATTTGTAATTAATAAAACATTCAATATTTAATTAATTTATTTTAATTTTGCATTTATATCAGAGAAATTCTGATGATTAATTGAGTTACAAACTATATTGAATGAATATAATGAGCAAATTAATGTATAATGATTTAGCTCACTGCAGCCAACATATAAATAAATGCACATGCAGATGATAATTAATCAGAAAAAGGCATAGCAAGCAACAATAAATTTATAAATTAACAAAATTAGTTTTAAATTTGTTTATTCTTAAACTAATATTTTCAATGATCGTGATTATAAAAAAAAAGAGAAAAAATCGTAGTCCCTGTAAAATTATGGAGAAAACCTAATGTATATAAAATTAATTTTTATAAATAATATTAATATATATGATTGTAACAAATTGGAAAGAGGGATATATTTACGTTATCAATTACAGATATTTTAATTCAAAAATAAGTTATTTATTAATGTATAATCTGAAAATGGGTATAATTACTAATGATTAAATATAGAATCTTCAATTACTTTGCAAGAAATATATTAATTTATCATACTGAAGGATCAGGTAGTGTAATAACTTTGGTACATCAAAACCTACAAATACAATAACGTCTCTGAAATTTTATTTTTAAGGATAAAACATATTTACAAAATAAGCAGAAAAAAAGTCTTGTCATTTTATTTTATAGACGTTAATGTTTATAAAACTTTTATTATTTAAGATTTTATGTACCTTGATTTACTTTTAAAGTAAAATTGTTTGCTTGTTTTATTTATTTTATATTCATATTAAGCCTATTTATTTTATATTCATGCCTATATTTTATTTCTATTTAAATCAATAACATTATTCATAATACCGCTTACATTTTTAAATTGATCAGTTAATTTATCACGGAATTGCGAAAATAATTTCATTTGAAAGAAATTAAATGACAATTTTGATTTAGGAAAGAGCAGTAGATCTGTACTTGTTTAATATATAGTGGAAATAGTGTTTAATATATATATATATACATATATAGTATATTATAATAGTGGAAATAAAATTTAAGTTATAGCATACTTAATTTAAATTTTATATAATAGTTTATTAAATTTAAAAAATTGTAAAATATCGATAAAAATTGCATGTTCTGTGCTTTGAAAATTTTTTTTGCCGATTCTGCATGTGATTAAAATGGAATGATCGTCGTCAAATATTATCAAGTTCTGTAGGAAATCTATTCATAATATGTAGACATTTAGAACAATGGATCACTAATTACACTGATTTATGTCCTTATTGTATGCAATGCATGCCGGATCAAATTGTCATTTTCTGTGATTAATTGCTCTCTAATAAATCATCTGCTAATTTCAGAATAATTATAGTAAGTTAATTTAGGATAAAATTCCCGTTCAAAATATTGACATCTATCTGTTTTTGATATTTGAAAAAGATTGATATTAATCTCTAATGTAAAATCAGCATAAATATTGAGTTTTGTGGTATAAGAAAGTGTTTCCCACGCATTGTGATAATCAATAAATTATTTTTACAAGAAAATAATGGAAGTAAAATTTATGTGTTTGATTGATGAACTGAAAAATGAAGATTAATGGTATTTTAGGAGTATAATCTTTTAGAAAAAACTCACTCTCCTTTTAATAAAATTATTGTATAATAAAAAGTTCAATGTCACTTATTCTTTCGATAAGAATAATTCGCATATTTGGCATATCCACAAAATATACAGATATTTGAAATTAATTTAACAAACATTTACACAAGTGTTTTAAAGAGTAATAAAAACTATATATATATATTATTAACTAAAATTTTTTTATAGCATAAGGAAACCAAATATCAATTATTTCTCTCATTAATTTTGTTTTAAAACACAATTTTTCTGTTCATCAATGAAAGAAAATCTAATTTCCTAACCAGTTTAAAATTTCTATGAGCTTGTTTTCTTTTCCTTGTATTGTTTACTTCAAGCAAAACATCTTCTCAATGATCTGAATTCAATTCAATCACGTGGTTTTAAATAATTTTTTAATTTTTAAAATTCCATTATATTAAAATGCATATAGTTTACAGAGAAATATGGAGAAGAAAAAAAATATTTTTTAAACATGCTACTTGTAGCTTGAGCTATCTTATAAAAGTTGTAAATGGTAAAATTTATATAAACTGCATACTTTATGATAAGATCAATTCATACAAGAAATAAATAAATACGAAAAAAAATATTCATGGATAATATGAATAAAACTATATATATATATATATATATATATATAATATATATATATATATATATATATATATATATATATATATATATATATATATATATATATATATATATATATATTTATATATATATATATATATATATATATATATATATATATATATATATATATATATATATATATATATATATATAGACACACAAATACAATGGGATTATATTTGTTATCTATTTTTCATAGATTGACTTTACAAAATTTATCTAGATACCTGATTTACATGTTACCTCGTTTCTCATTGGATGGCGATTAATTGCTGTAAATATTTTTCTTTTTTAATGTCTTACTTTTGTATCGATGGAACAGGAGAAATGGAAATGATATTATTAGATAAGTATTTAGTTACGAACATCGAAAGTATATTAAAATCCTTAAAATGTTCGACTTTTTTCTATCACGAAAACATTTACATAATCCAGTTTAAGAACTGTTTACTTTAGAAATACGTATAAATTCTTCCTTTCATTTTATTGAAAGCTTTTGAAGTAGGAAATCACAACTCAGAGAATCGTTTAATTATAGTTCAAAAATGTCAAAGCATTGTTTCAAAAATCATAGAATGTATCTTACACTTTCAACTTGTTTATAGTTCGAGCTTTATACATATGCACATAATTCCTTTTATGTTAGACTGAATTTGTTTCTGAGCTTGGAGGTCTCTAGAATTCCTCTCAATTGTTCATAGGTTCAATTCCTTATTCAAAAATAATTGTATTTTATTGTTTGAAATGCTATTTAAATTAAAATCTTCAATGAAATTAACTCTTATGATTAAAATATGGCTATAGACTACGTTCAAAATAAAACAAACATGAGAAGTTTTAAGTAATTCAAAGTTTAAATCATTCATTCTGAATAAAATATGCATATAAATGGTTAATATAGCAATGCATTAATTTGCATTGCATTAATTGCAAATTAGTATGTGCTTAAGAGACATATGCGTTGATAGTACTGAAATGTTTTGAGTTATTTGTTGCGAGATTCATAGTTATTTTTTCAACAAGAATATGATAAAGCATTTGTTTACACAATTAGATATCCAAAACCTCTTACAATTACATAAGGAGTCATCTTGAATGTGAAATATGTGTGTTTATTTAATTGTATAACGTACTGTTTTTAATGCGCATGGATAATTATTATGTTACTACTATATGCAATTTTCTTTCATTTCTTTTGAAGGGAACAATATTTTGGAATAACAGAAGTATGATTATCGATTAAAAATTATCTGATTATTAATGATTCATTTGATCCTAAGGAATAAGCGATGTAATGTGGAATTATTTTTTATAATTTAAATGAAGCTTTTTTGGTGTAATGAATGCAATGGTTAAATTCTAAATAACTAATAAAAATTTTAGAGTGGAAATATATATTGCACACACACAGAATTCAGATTTTTTTCTTGAGTCTTAAGATTTGGATCACTGAATCACTGATTTTTTGAGTCTGCTTTTTATTACACAATTCTTACAAAATTACCAAATATATTTAAGTTACTGAAAAAGCTATTTTAGATTTTCATGTTGAGATAATTAATGCTGATACATTTCGCTCATCATAAATTTGAATAGATTTTTTCATCAATTATACAAATGTTTACACAGTTTTAAGTATCGGTGCTTAGTAAAAATATTCAAATTTAACTAGTACAACTAAAATGTGCATAAAACTTTCGATGAAAGTGTATACATAAAATGCACATGCACAGAATTATGTCTTATATAGCGTTCTGCATTAAAGGTATATTTTAATATTTTTTCATAAAATTCCTCATAAATAATCATATCTATGATCAAAATATAATTATTTGAAATGTCTTTCGGTCTTCGTAAGATCATGTAAATCAAGTTTATTTCCTGTTGCATTCTATTGTTAAAGTTATAGAAATTTTGATTTGATAAAGTAAATATTAATTGTTCATAGCTTAGATATTTACGATTGCAAAAAATTAGTTTTAATTAATAAATTATAAATATTTCAGCAGCAATTTTTTTATCATTAAGTTATTTTTAAAGTCTACGTTAATATAAAAAATTACTTATTACTTAATATAGCATAATTTCAAATATATTCTCAATTTCAAGACATGTAAATTGTCGCTGTCGTGTGACAAATGAAAAAAAAAAAAAAAGTAAAAAAAGACAAGTCATATGGGACCAAAAGCATGGAGCACTGACCTGTCCATATCTTCAACTTTTTCCGTATAAAGGGTGTCATGGTAGAAGTTGGGGTTGATGCTGAAGAGGGTCGAGGCAACAGTGAAGGAAGCAGTTAAAGAGATGCCTTGGATCCAGTGGAACTCCTGTACAGGTCAGGTATGTAGATTAATTTGCTAAAGTTATGAAATAATAATTAGTAATTTTTCTTTTTATCTATTATTTCAGATATTATGTACATTATGTATGTAGACAAAGAAAACACAGTATGATGCCACATGTGCTTTGAATAGTTCAAATACAGAGAACTTTTTATAAGGTTTTATGATATCCACCACATTTTGAGTATCTTGTCAACTCTTTCCAACGAATGAATCTTATTCATGTGTTACTAGAGAGAAAAAAAAGAAAAGTCGATAAATAAATCTATATTATGTATACTTTTTCATACAAAATGGGGAATTGAATAGCAATATTATAAAAGAAGTACTATATACGTATGATTGTTCTGAAAAAATTAAAAATATTCAAATATAAAAAGGGAAGCAATGAAACAGTCAACATTAAAAGAAAGAAACTTAAAAAGGAAATGAATGTCTCAGAATGTAGGAACTACTTTTAGATATAGTTCTAATTAAATAAATCATTTGGTTCGTAAAGTTATGGACATTTTTTATATATCTATTTGTCAATTTGATTAATGAATGAACGAGAATATATTCTTAAAGAAAATAACAACCATAATTATAAAGCAATACAATTAAACTTTACAAAAGTAAAAATCAAAATATGATATCTGTATTTAAAAAAGTTTTTAATATTTATATAAAATTTTATAGTTAGAATAAGTTCACTAAGGTGATATACATGAAACCAAATTTTTAATACGTCTCGTAACCTGAAATCATAGAGTCAGATAGGGCAAATGAAATGACAAATATGATTTCAGGATATTAAAGAAGTGAATAACATCCTGTTTATTTATAAAGAGTGTAATAGTGTGGTCTTTTTAAAAAGCGAGGAAAACAGGAGAGCAATTTTTATAAAAAGGTTTGATACAAGGCACTGTTTTTACAGTAGTTACAGCATGATGATAAATGTTTGTAATTTTACACACTGAAATGACTTGAAACGATACACGTGGAAATACCACGAACAATTATACTTAAACTAGACTACGAATGAATTTCTTCCTATATTTCCACAAAACAATTAACTTTTGAAATTATAGGATGATTTCAGTGCATGTGTTGTTCTTTTAATTTATGTATTCTGATTTTTAACTTTCCTCTAAAAATAGAAATGCATTTTATGAGATTACAAGTTATTGAAAAACAAAGATATTTTGATAACATTTATGTTTAAAGAATAAATTTAGTCTAATACATGTTAATTGCGACAACTTTCTTTGGAAAATAGCAGAGTAACCAGGTAACATGTTCACTTTGCACTGTTAAGGTTGCCTTTATCGTAAGGTACATTACGCAAATTTTCTTGATAATTTCGTAATCTGTCTCTATACATTTATAGTAGTTTTGATACAAATTATAATTATCGTTTGTCTAAATGTTACCCAGTGATTCTAATTACCCTAAGGGCTGATTTTCTAAATTAATTTTTTTTTAGATTACACAATCACAGTTTGTAAATTTTGACTGTGGTTATAATGTTACGAAATTTGTAAACATATTTTTTGTAAATTTGTAAATGTATCTGTCTGCGATATTTGAAAACTATTCGTCTTCAGATATCGTACTCAGATCCGAGTTAAAATCATGGGACAATAATCGAGAGATGTAGGCTTACGTTTAGAATAACTTATCCAGTGATTTGGCGGTTTGACAAACACTTGGCTATGGCAAGTTGATGAAATTCTTGACGACTTGACAAGATTCGGCGAGAAATGGATAGTCTTGGAAACTTTAACCATCTAAGCTCTAAGGTCATTACTGAGCGAGATGGACTGCAATCTTCCAGAATCTTGGAGGAAAGCCTAGGCTTTCACGCCAAGTAAGCTATAAATACCACCGATCCATGGACCGAGTCAGTTTTCAGAGTTACCGGCGGCAGTGATAAGCTAGTGGATCCAGGCTGTCTGTCTGAGGTATTTGAAAAAATCTGTTTTTTATAGCTGTTTACCATTGAATTGATACTGTATAGTTGTGATTCGTAACTGCTGTAACTGCTGAATTTTTCAGCATCTTTTAGAAGGTTCTACAGATAAACTTCATGTGATTGTTCAGAGTTTATTTCATGGACTCTTAATCAACACGCACCTCCAAGCTCGGTACAATAAGTCATTGTGCTGTGTCTATTTGCGCTGATACTAATGAAATTTTACGTATGTAATTTTTGTTGATGCGAATATTATATATATTTATATACATAAACATCTTTCTTTATCAAACGTTTTATCACTGTGTAAAAATTAACTAAAAAATTTTGAAATATCTTTATGTGAGTTCGTATGTAGCATAATTTTCAATTTAGAAACTCCACCAAATTATCTTAAGTTTTCTTTATATATTATAAATATATTACCCAAAAGTTTTATTTAGAAAAGGATTTGAATAAATATAGTAAAGCTTCTTGAAGGATTCCCATTCAAATACTCATACCAAATCATTGAATTATCCTAAATAATACAGTGTGAGGTAAAAAATTCTTTTGAATAATAAATAAGATTTACCAATTATTAACTTTAAGAAAGTAAATAATTGGTAAATATTTATTTCAAAGGATATCATCGCTCTTTTTGATTCTTGAAATTTCTGATAATTTTCTTGGATCTGTAAAGCTCTCGACTCAAAAAGAAGTGATTAAAGATTGAAAAAATAAATAAAGATATATTTGTAAATAGAAATGTCAAAGAAGTCTTGATGCCAGGGCATATAATTGGATCACAGTGCATTCATTTATTATAGTAAAAGAAATATCTTTATAGTTAAGTAAAAAATACCATTCGCTTATACATTTTTAATAAATACAATCTTATTTTATAAAAAGAGATTATTTTGCCTTTTAATAATTAATCTGTAGCAATCTTTTCATGTAAGATAAAATATTCATAGGTAAAGCCCTTCCATTAATGAGGCAAATGATTTGTAAGCAAATACAAAATATTCTTATATCGAAAACTTGTCATATATTTTTTATATATGATGCATAAAAATAATGAAACGAAATTTTATTTTAAGTTGAAATAAAGAATACTATTTATTTCAAGTGTCTTATATATATATATATGCAAACGAACATATTTTTCATTTTAATAATTAAAATACGAAAATATTGAAAGAATTTTTCTTTAAAAAATAACATTTATGTTGTATTTTTTACTATAATAAGTTAGTAGTAATCTCTTTATATATGACACAGTAAACGAATATTCATTTTCAATGAATTAATTTTTTATGCGCTCTGTGATAATTTCAAATATAATAATTCAAATTTCCATACTATAAGATTTTTCTTTCAAAAAATCCTTTTGCTTAATTTTGGGTCTTTATTTAGAATAAAAATATGACTGTATGATATCGATTGAATAATTTCTTTTTTTTAAAGAAAACAGTTTGTAATTATTCATCAAAAATGTCAGAAATTAAAGTGATTATATGTGTGTGCTCTATCTTGAAAACTATTCATCGTGATAACTAGATCATATGTTAACTGTTTGTCCTAATTTTAGACAAATAATAATCATATGTAGTCAAATATGAATCACATATTTTTTCTTTATGTATTAATATATATCTATGTGCTCGGTTTATTTTTCTAACTTCATCCACCTGCAATAGGAAATGTTGAATTATTTTTGTTATAAACTTAACATTTGGGCATTTTTCTTGTAACATTTATTTCTTTTATTGCATGTAACAAGTTCTGTACTTATTTAATAATCGTTTTTCAAATTAGTTTACTGCTTTCAAAAAGTACCGGTTTCCTTCAATATATTTCGTCATTATCAAACTGAAAATTCTTTTATTTTTCTTTGTCTTAAAAGAAAAAAGTTGTTTTTAAGTAGATTGTAAGCAAATTATAAACTGATGTGGGTGTAAAGAAATGCTTTTAAAGGAAAAAAATATTGAAGATAAACTTGATTTCTCTCAAGTTTTTGATAGAAAACTTTTTAATGGTACCATGTAATGGACTTTTTAATGAACATGAAATAAAGAATAAAATAAGTTACTTTAAGAAAAATCTTCAAAAACTGAAAAAAATAAAGAACCTGAAATTAATTGTATATAATATATGTTTTTAAATAAATATCATGTACATTTGCTTTTAATAAAAATAATAATAATGTATAAAAATTACAAAAAATATAATATTACATAATATGTACGTACAATAAAAGATGTTTGAAGTTATTTTTATAACCAAATTTTTGTACCGAATAATGGTATCAAAATTGGACTCAAATCTTACTGTGAAATCTGCAACTCAACATAACAAGTCATAAAATTGTAAATACGATAAGTATATTAACAATTTTAGAACACTTTTTACATGAGCCATTCTCATATTCCCTTAATGGTAGTTTGGATTTTCTTCTAGCAGTTTCTTTTTTATATTTCAAGGTCAAAATTAAATACTATAAATATGGCATATAAAGAAATAAATTTATGCCAAAACCTTACAGATATCACAGCAAGTTTTCCAGAGAAAATCTGAGATCCGTTGTTTCATCATTATAGTATATGAAGAATGTGTTAAAAATAATTTAAATTCTTATATTTTTAAATAATAAAAACTAAGTTAGAAAAAACTCTCTATTGTTTATTTAATTTTTAAATAATGCACATGAAATAATAAAAATAAAAAAAATATTTAATTTATTAAAAGTTTCATTGAGTCAATAAACATTGTTACAAATTCATTTATAAACATTAAATAGCTGAGTAGACAGTTAAGAAAAATTGAAACCACTGAAGAGCTTTTAAAGTAAAGGCAGTAAAAGGTTAGGCTGTTTGTATTTCTTTAATTAATTAATATAGGTTAAGAAATACATCATGCACTGCTACAGGATATCTTATTTTTGAACAAATACTGGTAAAAATATTCGAAGAATTATCTTCCTAATCTCTTTATTTTCTAATTAAAAAAATTAATGTTAGTTCAGTATTTTCGTGAATATTTTAGGCAACAATTTAAAAAAATCACCAAAAGTCAATAAAAAAACTCAGTTTCAGATCTTGGTAATGATAAAATAACACACGTCGAAAACAACTAATAAGAAATGAAAACAAATGAACGATTCTTATATTTCTGATTGTATGATTTTTTTATTTCAATAATATCAGTAATTTACACTGAAATCCAGAACCATTTATAGCTAATCCTTTCTGTTACAATGCCTTAATTTTTGTTTTTGTCTTTTTTGCTGATTCAATAGAAATTAACTCAATAACTACTGATCCGCTTAGCCCTAATCTGGGATTGGTGAAGGTAAGAAATGAAGGAACAAGGGAAAAACAGTTAGAAACAGTATCGGACATATTACAAGCCACTGATCGATCAATGAGCACGAAACGTGACCAATAATTTTCAATATATGCTAACTAGGATATGACATTTTTATTAATTTATTTTAATGATGAAGGATTGGTGGTACTATGTTTTTAGTTTTCTATTATATATATATATATATATATATATATATGTATATATATATATATATATAAATTTCCAAAAACAAGTAGTTGTATTTATTTTAAAGATATTAGGAAATGAAATATAAATAAAAAAATTTATGTTGATTTTAAAAGATGAATTAAATTATTTTAATATCATTAATTTCTTTCTTAATTGTTTTGAATTTTACATATAGTTTGGCAGTATAAATTCCCGAGGAAATAAAGTAACTATGTTTTTGTAAGTTATATATAGTTAAGGAATATAATTCTTTTTACTTCATTTAAGATGCTTTTACTTTTTAAAAGAATTATAATAATTAATTTTTACTTATTAAAGAGCTATATGAATATCAATTTCATATTTCAATTATTATTAACTTTACATATTATCTAAGTAGGATTACCACTGTCTCATTCTATTTTTAAGAGAAATTAATGCACATTTACTCATGCATTAGTATTTACTTAACTGCTTAAATTTACCTGTTTAATATGACGTTGCAAAATCACCATTTTTATCTATTGCTTTTTCTTCTAATACTATATCAGGAAAGATCCTTCTTAAGTTTCTAAACAAAAAGTAAAATTTGTGTTTCTATTATATATAATTTTTTTTTCTTTTGAATTCTCAAATAAAATGTCTTATTTTATCACAAAACTGATTACATTCGATATTTTTATTTAATACTATTCAACTTCTCAATTTTTTAACTGTCATATTAACACTTAATTATTAATTGGGAATGTGAATAAATCCCATTCATAAATTTAATAATTACCTTTACACTTAAAATAAATCCAAAATTTGTGCTTACTCTACAAGAATTGTTAATTAAATAATATTAAATATTCTAAATAATTTTTATTTATATAGAATATGCTAATGTATACCATTTACTTTGTTCCAAGTACAGAAATAAGAGATAAAGAACTTTAAGGATGGATTTATTTGACATTTTAAGGACGCATATTTGAAAATACATTGCATAAATTTTTTTTAAAAAATATATAGTTTAATATTTAATCATAGAATATATTATATAATTCTTATGATTTGATTACTGTAACAGAGGGCCTATGTCTCAGTTATAATCATCAAATCATAAGATTTTAACATTTTAAGACTTAAATAGACATTAATTAAATGGATAAACGTTTTTACAATTATAAGTCTTTTTTCTTTGCCTTTATTTTAATAAAGGTATTAATATTGTTCCGACTAGCATTAGGAATCAATAGCTGAATTTGATATTAAACAGTTGAACGATATATATATATATATATATATATATATATATATATATATATATATATATATATATATATATATATATATATATATATATATATATATATATACATAATTAATAAATTTATATATATATTAATTCTTAATAAAGAGGTTGCATTTATTTTTCATTTCCAAAGCCATTAATTAGCAAGTTTCTGATTTCAGATTGCATTTCTGAGAAACCAAACGATCGTAAAAAATTCTGCACCAACTAAAATCTGTACTTTATCATAATTATTTATGTTTGTTTTCAAAGTAAGTGTTTTTAAAATTCCCTTAACTTGTCTAAAACTTCTATTTTTGATTTAATTATAAATGAATTCCAGTAAAACAACTTTCGGTTATATACTCTGTTTTATGAGTATTACATACTAAATGTGTGTTGTTTGTTAATGAGAAATCTAAACATTGTTCATATATCAGTTTGCTTAGCCAAATATTCAAACATAATTAAATATATAACAATTATCATTTTAATGAAAAAATTAATCTAAAATTTTTAACCAAATGATGAAATTCTAACTTTGCCTTTACTAAGCGTATTGCTATTATTTTGACAAGAGGAAATATTTTGTGCTTATCTTCTACATAAATTTGTTTAAACTATGACACATGCTTCATTTCATTCCGTAGTTTTTGTTTTGGATATCTTTCTTAGCGTCAACTTGTCGCTTTCTTCAATTTATTTTCTTTCATTAATTATCATGTTAAATCCTTATTTAGAGAATCTTTATCTTTCCCCCAAAATTATTTTTTCTCATCAAAATTATTTTTTCTTAAATCCCTCACTTTCTGATTGTTATTTATTATTTCTTCCTACTTCTCAGATAATTATATTTAAATTCTAGTTTTTCCTCTTACCAAAAAGAAAAATTTCCTCATCTACTGCAATATTAATTTTCATTTTACTCTATTTAATTTATATAAGAACTTGAATATAATACTTACCTATGAATATATTACTTACTTGAAATATATTACTAACCAATGAAATTACAAAGAGATAATATTTAATGGTGCAATTCATATATTTGAAGGTTCATTTGGTATAAAATGCATGTTTTATAATTTACGAAGGTGAAAATTTATATTATTTTAAAATTAGACTCCAATTTTAGCAATAAGTATATTAGGTTAATTAATAAAAAGTGATTTTATATTCAATTCTTTGGTTTTTAAATATTCCAATAAGTAGTAGAGTTTTCAGTGAGAAGATTTTAAAATTATCCCATTTCTAATTTCTATTTATTTCAATTTGGTATAATTGATTTTATTAATATCAATGAGACATTTTCTAAATAAGGAGAAATAAATACTGAAAAAAAAAACAAAAACAAAAAGCGCCTTGTTACTTTTTAATGCGCAACACGTAATATCTATTCACAATGTAAATTATTTAGATTATATATATATATATATATATATATATATATATATATATATATATATATATATATATATATATATATATATATATATATATATATATATATATATATATATATATATATATAAATAATTCATTTACATTATATTTTAGTTTAAATACCTTTTCGGCAATATTTAATATTTGGTATATCGATACTTTGACGCGGATCTAATATCTAACAGCAGAAAAACTTTGTGATGTTAGGATTTTGAGTAAGTATATCACTTTTTGATTTTTAAGAGGAATTTCTTTTAGGCAGCAAGCGAGATTCACATGTCACATGCGACAGCTCAAATTTTTCTGAGTGCTGATCCTGGCTGATACAGTCAGAAAGCCGGTTACTTATAACTCAAAAGAGTAAGAATATACACATTTACTATTACAAAGTTAATGGATTATAAAACAAAACTGAGTTTTGTAATGATAACTGTTATGAAACAACCGCCAAGAATCGAATTGCCTAGTTTTTGAAAATTACATAATCGTGAAAACTTATCATCCATTGCACTTTGGTCTTCAAAACAAAATTGTTCACTATTCAATAATAATATACCACATATATAACGAAAGAAAAATCAGGAGTAATTTTGCGTGAGTATTTCATCCGGCTTGTTTTGAAAAATGTATCAAATATTTATATTATGAAAATAAATTCGACGCAGGTTTCTGTTTTTTCAATGTGTTTTTCGTTCTTGACATATCAAATCATAAAACAATATATACAATGTTTTTCAACAGTATGGCCATTTTAAAAATCAATTAAAGTATTTATAAAAATCAAAACTGAAAATTATTTTTTTTATAAAATGCATAATTCAATTTCTTTATTGCATTAAAATTTATAAATTTTTGAAATTACAATTCCTATTTTGATATCATGGTGACATAAAGCAAAATGAAACAGCAACTAAAACATAAAAGTATCCTTTTTTTAAATGTATAATAAAACCTTACTATTATATGGACATTTATTATGAAAATTTGCACAAAATTCCAAATTCTTTATTATCATAGTGTAATGCGGGTGTAGATTGAAATAGAATAATAATCCAGCCTTCTTTGTTAAATTGTTTCTTTGGGTTATGATGTTTTATGCATGTCACTAAATATAAATGTATTGACTAGCAATAATAATGTAGCATAAAAATGGGGAGTAATTATTTGAATTCTTATCGAATAACTTTTTGAAATACAGAACATGTAACAAAACCTCAAATTAAAAATTAAAGCAATATTTATTTTGGTGGATTGACAAAAGCTTTGCTAAATTTTGCTTCTACTTAAATGTTATACCTTTTTAAGGAAAGCTGCTTTGGAAATCTTGAGCTTCCAAGAGATTTCAAAGATTGATTTATTTTAAATAATATCAAATATTTTAAATTTAAAAAGTCACTTCCTAAATGTCTATTATTCTTATCCTGTTTTATTAAATTGTGACGGAATATGTTTTTGATGAAATACCTCAGAATTATAGTTTCATTTTAATTTAATATATGTCAGATGATTTTGGGCCTATTCAGTGTGCTTATTTAGCTCTTTAGAAATGCATATTTTTAAACAAACAAAAATATTTACAACTATTTCTTTTGATTATAATCTCCCTTTATTTTAACAATAACTGTAGCTGATTAAATGATATTCTTATAAGCTGTAGCATTGCTCATACCATTCTTTTAAATTATGGTGATAATCAAGCTAGTGTTGTGATAAGTTTTGAGGAACATAAAATAACTAACGGAAACCATTTTTTACTTATAATGTTACAAATAAAAATGTATTTTTAAGGTACTAAGTACAAGTGCTTATGATCTTTTACATGACTTGAAAAAAGCACGTATTAGTTTCAAATACTTAAAGTGTGTAAGCTTTTTTTTAAATAATAATTTGACTATGGAAATGTAATTTTATTATGACTTTTGTAATTAGAAAATAGTTAAATCTGTTTATGGTTTCCCTATTTTATTTCATGAAAAATTAAAAATTATTCAAATTGATGTTGTTAAGCTGACGCAAATAAAATTGCTATTATTTTAAATTAATTGAAAATTTTCCTAATTTTTTTTTGTTTACCCTAATGTTATTTGGAAATTCTTTGATGAAAGTTTGAAAAAATATGGATTAAAGTTAAAATATTCTGCTGAAAAATTATAACTTCAACGGGGAGGTGAATTATTCATCTCTTTTAAATTTTAATAGATAACTGTGATTAAACTTTTTTACAAATAAGTATACACTTTCTAAAATTCAATAAATGTATGAGAAAAATTTTTTTTTGATAAATACTTATGAAAGAAATATAAAGACACAGAATGGTTTTTTTTTTTTAAATATTTCCTTACAAAAGGAATGTTGACATAGAATAAAATAAATGAATATAATCATACACGAACTTTTTTAAATATTAAAGATAAAAGTTAAATCATAAAGCGGTAGCAATTTTTTTAGTAAAACAAATAAAATTAATTCCAATATGAACATTAAATAACATTTAAATCTTTTATTTATCATAGATTTAATAAATAAAAAATTAAATTTGCAAATTAAATAGACGATAAATCAACACAAACAATTATAAGCAATGTTCAAATAAAATGAATACTGTAAAAATATTTTATTAATGTAATAGCTTTTAAAATGCTTGGAAATGAAGATGAATTAAACTCATATTTCTATGAATGAGAAATAATCAGAATTTGCATGAGAAAACATGCGTGTTATTTAAAAATTCATGTCAAATTATAAATGTGTACAATGCGCTAAAATACCTTTGAAAGATTAGATATTAATAGATATTAAAGAAAAGAAAAGCCTATTATATTTAAAAAATAAACATAATAAGTTTATAATTTTACTTTAAAATAATGATAATTAATTTAAAATATTATTTCCTCCGGAAACAATAAACAATGATAGCTAACATTTATTAAAATTGTAAACATTTATCAAGGGCTGATTTTTTATCAATAGGATTTAGTTCAGAAAATGTAATCTTTTAAATTTTTGGCAAAGAGAATATTAAAAATAATATTGAAGCTATTAATACAAAATAACAGTAAAGACGATACATTTGACTAAAATGAATTGATATAAATTACCTTTTGAAAATTAGATAAAAAAATTCAGAATTAAATTGAGAATAAATTGAAAAACAAAAACGTTTAATTTAATATAGTATAATATTTTAATAGAAAAATATTTCAAGTAAAGTAATTTTGTGAAAATCTAGTTTGAATTATTTCTGAAATTAAAGACAAGCATTTAAATTTCAGTTTATTCTTATAATTTAAACATTTATTTGTTTTTAATTGTGAAGAGAGTTTGTAATATTTTTCAATATAATTTTAAAATATTTTGTTGTAAAAAAAATAGTTTTTTATAACAGTTTTAATATTCAAAGTGCATATTAAAATTTGAAAATGCTAAAATTAATCTTTAAAATTCATGTTGTTAACATAAAAAATAACCTTAAATTAGCTATAAACGAGTATATTAATATTTTTAAAAATTTATGTCTAATCTTTAAAAATAGATCGTAAAAAATGTAAAACAAATAAATATTTTAAAAAATAGATGTACTTATTTTACATTTATTTTAAGCATTTAAGACTACAAATATGAAAGCTGAAAGCATATTATTTTCTTAGAACTATAAGGAAATTATCCTACGAAATTATTATACGAGAAAACAAATGTAAATCAACAGGATATTAGTAAACAAATTTTGAAGAATCTATTATTGTCTTATTTGTTTTTCAAGAAATTATATTCCTGATGCACCAAAAGGATTTCTAAGTACAATGAAAGTTATCCATTGAACCGTTATCAAAACACATCAAGGATATAAAACTTTCAGAAATCTTCAAAAGAGAAGAATAACTGTACACGAAAAATCATTTTTACATTCACTATTCAAAAATAAAGTTTTTCTTAAAAACATTTCGAGAGATAACATATTTTAGAAATGTATAAATATGTATACAAAAATCTCCTTTCATAAGCTCATTCGGATTTTCTTTTGCTCCAAGAATAGTTTATTTTATGCGTAAAGAAAAAAATGTGCTTATACTTGCAGAGAGGTTAGAATTTCATACATATATAATCTTTAATTGCAACAAGAATACTATATTTAGTGCAGTGTTTTGATTATGGAGTACATTCAACTAATTCTGCAGATGAATATTTTGTAAAATAGACAAATAGGATAAATATAGTATGAATATAAATAGATTCTTGAAAAAGTTTTACAATAGGTAAATTTTACATGATTTACCTATTGTAAAACTAATTCAAAGAGGGCTTATCTTCATGCTTAACTGTTGCTTTAGTTATTAATAATAATTACATTTGGTAAATTATCGTTTGAAAATAGATAATTAGATTAATCGCTAGAGCATAATTTTGAAAATAGATAATTATTTAATGAATATTTTTATTTAAAATCTAAAACGTTGTATTATAATTATAACATAATTTATAATTTAAAATAAATATGCATTTATTTTAAATTATAAATTATGAAATATTTCAATGCCATTAATCTTTAGAGTTGCTATTATTATACTGTTTTAGTATGATTTTGTTATCATATTTTTTCCAATATATGAAAAATTTTAAATAAATTACAATTACTATTTCTTTCTTTCTTTATTTTATAGAATGATCTTAAGTGAAATATTCTTATGTTAATTTGAATTTATGACACAAAAAATGTTTGATTTTTTAAATTTAGTTTTCACTTTATAACAGTAACTTAAATAACCGAAATCCAAAATGATGTCTTTTAACATGGAACATTATTTCTAATTTGAGTGTAGTTTATTTTATAGGCAACTGTAAAAGTAGAATGTATACAATTTGCATTTAAATGGAGCCTTAATTGCAGAAAATCTGGGTTTATAAGGACACCTCTTTCAAATAACACGGAATCAGAAAACCTGATTGAAGCACCATGACTAAAAATTCTCATTTGAAAGAGGAAAAGTAATTGTAAGGCATTTATTCAGCTAATTGTCGTCAGGGTAACACGCGTTATTTTCTAATGCTTCAAGGGGCATTTGCCATCAACTCTCAAGGTTTCATAGGCTATGCCGTTGCCATGACAACGTAATTAAAGATTAGAAACAAGAGAGTACAAAAAGATTTCAGAAACAATCCCGAAACTCTCAATGTTATGCACTTGGATTAAAAATGTTATTTTTCAAGAAACAGAGTGGAAAATGCTTTAAATACAGAAAACACAATTTTTTTACTCTGAAATATTTATACTATTTATCTATTTTCATGTATCCCATGTTTTGTAATCTATAAGAATTCCTTCTGTTTATTTCATATTATTTATATCAATATATATATTCATTACATAAATGTTTATTAATTAACTGTTTCATTAAAAGTTTAGAAAACTGTACTACATAGTATAAGTGATTCACTAAGGAGATAAAGTTGAATCATTTCTGATGTAAAATACATTTTATGCTTACATTTACTTTCTTCATTTGTTTGGATATTAAATAAAGTAAGAGGAAAAATAAGCAAATTTTTTTAACATTTAAAATAAGTAAATTTTATTTTTTTTAAATCACAAAGCATTGCAGTAAAAATATTGAATAACTACAGTATCATACTTCACACCATTGTGTGGCCGTGGTAGCCTTCTAATTAGGGCATCGGACTTCCATTTGGAAGGGCGGCGTTCGATTCCCAATATCACCAAAGACCCACAGAGTATATGCAATATGCGTGTCCGTTAAATCTGTGGAATCGAAAGTCCTGTGGTCGGTCATTGAGCAGTTACCATGTGTGCAATGGCCTAGAAAAAATTTCCTCTCCCTTCAGATCAATGTCAAAGTTGAGGGAGTGGATCCTCTGGTGGTGCCACCTATCGGAGAATTTGAAAAACAGCAGAGACGTACTTTCACCTTCGTGGTGCTCTGATAAAAACGAAAGACGCTCCCTTCAATTCGCTTAGCCAAGGACTTCAATTCGCATAGCCAAGGCATTACGAGCTTGGCTTGTCCAAGTGTCATAAGTAGCAACACACTATTATGTTTATAATCCTAATCGGTTTTATTAGAAAATCTTAGTTATTCTAAAATTATTTATTCAGCAGAATTATGTAAATACAATCATGAATGTATCTATTCCATATAAAAGTAATCTGTTCTTATCATAAAACAATAATTAAATATTTATTGAAAGTCTTGAACACAACCTTTCAAAAACTTTATTTAAAAAAAAGTACATTTATAAGATTTAGTGAAGGAATTTCTTATTAAACTGATATCACACAGTTGTTAAAAGTTCATTATAATTGGAAATCCAATTGTATTTTTAATGTAATTAATATTCAACATGTTAGTTTTTCAAGACTATTTCTTTTAAATAAAAATTTGAATAGTGTTATCATATAGCAAGTTCTTCAAATAGCTTATCTATAATAACAGTACATGTAACATTAGAAAAAGTATTTCGTTTCATGTAATTTAATATTTTCGAAACAATTCTTGAAATTTTACTGTTAAGGAATGAAATTTTCACATGAAATAAATTTTTGAAAATGTACAAGTATTGCTGCAGTATTCATTAACAATATGCAATAATTCGGTAAGGTTAACAAATGCTGAATATTCTTTAAAAATACTAAAATATATTTAAATTTATTTATTTAGTAATAAGCATAATAAAGCAAAAAGCCAATTAAAGGAAGTAGAAACACCAAAATTGCTAGAAAATTTTCCATTAAAATAACAAGTTTATGATTTTTTCATGTTTAGATTGTTTTGAAATTTGTATCTCTCGGATTATTATGATTATTAAGTAAATAAATTCATATGAATAAATTTGATGATATAAATGACATAAAATTTTTGGTTATAGATAGAAGTTTCTCTATAATGGAGTAAAGAATGCACTAATTACATTGTTTATGTTCATACTTACATAACTGCAAGAAATAAAGATGAGTTATTACTAAAATTGAAGCTCTTACTAAAATTGCAGTTCTCAGCTTTCAATTTAGTAGCAAGATATATGAGTAAATTTTAATATTGTTTTAAATCCTTATTAAGAGTGCTGTTAAAAGTCATTGTATAATACGGCTGACTAAATAAGAATTTCAAAAGTAAGTGAAAGTCAATAAGAATTTAGAAACTTTTATTTAGTTGTGCCAATACTTTATGACTAAAATAAAGTTTAATTATAGAGTCGAGTCATTAAGTTTCATTCACTTTGTGTGAAAATTTAAAATTAGGTATGATATTGAATATTAGTAAAAGGCAACATAAATGTGTTTGTTTCATGCATTTCGGTAACAAGATTTTAAGTAGTTTTTTGTGTAAGAACAAAGTTTACGCGTGTATTATTTACTATAATATAAAAATCGTCAAAAAAATAATATTGCAAAACTACATATTTCAAATCAATAGAAGAGGTAGCCGAAAAGAAAATTCATATTTTTAAAAGGTTCTTAAACGCTGTTTTTTTTAAACACAACTTATTCCTAATAAATTTTTAAATTATTTTTAGATTGTTATATTGATTTATTTATGTTGCATTTCTAATTTTTGAAAATATTGATACAAGTTAAAAGTTTTACATTAAAAAATATACGACATTCTTTATGATATAAAATATTTAAGTACAGTTGACAATTAACTTTAGTACTTCAAAAATAAATGATTTAGTACAAAGTAAATTTCAGCACAGAAAAAAAGAGGAATTTCTATTGTTAATTCAACCAAAGAATATTTTTATAATCTGACCAAAGTTTAAAACTGTTATTTTTTTCTGAGTTCAGTCTTAAAACAATTTTACAAATTTCTCATTACACACAGCTTTATTACACATTTACTATTTTCTTCTTTACGAACACATCAACCTTTCATAGGCCTTGAATGCTTGAACCACATTTTTCCACCAGCGTTTTCTATTGTTAGCAACTCCTATCCATTTCTTTATTTTTAGAGTATTTAGGTTTCTTGCAATATCCTCCAAATATTTATTAGATGGTCTTCCTTTAATACGAGACCTCTCAAGTTTTTAAATTTTAAGACTAGTAGGATTATCATCCAGGCTTTTCCACACATGGCCATGATCTTAATCGGTAACTACAAATGATGATAGCCTAGAAAGTCTGTATAGTTTAAAAATGTATTTGGTCCTCCAATGTCCATCTTCCTGCATTGGGACAAAGATAGTTCTGAAAAGTTTCCTCTTGAACACATTCAGTGATCATTGTGCATCTTTATTTAAGCTCAAACATAGAATAAAATAGGTCTCATAACCTTCATATAGATTTTTAATTTAATTTTTGCGACTGATAAGTTTAAATCTTAACTGCCTTTTCAGTTGAAAGTAGCATTTATTGGCCCTTTTAATTATGTTATCAAATTCTGCTTTCAGTTTATTCTTATTAATAATGATTGCTCCAAGCTATTTCAATACATTAAGATTTTCGAACGTGTAACCATTAATGCACATAAGGTTAGAATAGTTTAACTGCATTTGGTATCGAAAGCATTTCCTTCTTGTAGTGGAAAATTCAAGTGCTGTAAAAATACCTTTTGCTGCCTTTTCTGACTTTTAAATATTATCAATGATATTTGTATAGTCCAAGACTTTCTATGACCTATTCCATAAAGTACCCATTAATTACTGTACCTAATGCATTTCTCTAGCATTAAATTGATCAAGAAACAAAGAAATCTCCTTGACAAAAATTTCTTTCTGTTATATAAAGTTTCAGACAGAAGTTTTGAGTTTTAAACCTGCATCTCGCATTACCAAGTGTAGCTTTAGTTAAACTAATAATCTTAATAGAGATTCCAAATTCTTCCAATGTTTCAAAAAACTTCTCTTGATTTATACTGTCATATAGCGCCTTAAAGTCAATAAACAAGTAGTGAGTTTTAATATTGTATTCTTTGTTGTTTTTCAAGAATTTTTTCTTAAGGCATGGATTTTATCAACAGTAGATTTTTGAGTTCTAAATCCATGTTGGTAATTTCTCTCTTCGTGAACCAAATTTTAATCATAGTTTTGTGAATGAAGTTTAAAAGTTCAGGTTCATAAATCTTCAGTAATTTAGATGGTATACAATCCGGACCAGCTGATTTGTTGTCTTAATACATTACATCGTCTATGGGTTCAACATTACATCGTCTATGGGTTTAACATTACATCGTCTATGGATTCAACATTTCATCGTCTATGGGTTCAACATTTCATCATCATAGATATGGCCATTCACTTCCCTCCTGTAAGGAAGTATTTGGCTCTTTAGATATATCAATAATGTTGCTTTTCTTCCAGCTACATTCTAAAAATGATCTTCTATACATTTTATATCTTACTGCAACCTAGTTCTTCTTTCTTATTTCCACAAGTCATAGTTCTTAGTTTGAATTTTTTCTTACATTATTGATTAGTTTGTAAAATTTTCTAGATACTTTCTGACTATTCAAGTAATCGAATGTTTTTAATATTTCCTCTTGGATGGCTTTTTTATTTTATGTATTTTCTTTTCCACTTTTCTCAAGTCCTTATATTTTATCGCATAATTCTTGGTATAGTGTTTCTGTACCGTCTTCTGGTAAGTATGCTTTGTGTTTGCAGAGGCCTTTTCGTACTCATCATCTGAGAAATCATTTTTTATTTCAGGGTTTTGTTTTAGGAGTGTTTTTTATGCTTATCTCAATATTACTTCTTTTACCGAATGCTAACTAGCTTCGTAATTCAATATATGTTTTCTAGCTTTAAATCTTAAGAAATTCTGATTGTATACTTTTTTAAAATTATTAAATCTTTCAAACTGGTAATGGCTAGTTTAAAACATGTGTGTGGGTTCTCTTTCTTACTAAAAAAATTTTTTTTACATAGTCTTTACTACATTTACTATAAACTTACTGTAAAAACATTTGTAGGTTTATTCAATAAAATTTTACTGATGACCAATAGTATAAAAAACAAATTTTACTGAGGATCAATAGTATAAAAAACAAATTCTACTGATGATCAATAGTATAAAAAACAAATTTTACTGATGATCGATAGTATAAAAAACAAATTTTACTGATGATCAATAGTATAAAAAACAAATTTTACTGATGATTGATAGTATAAAAAACAAATTTTACTGATGATCAATAGTATAAAAAACAAATTTTACTGATGATCAATAGTATAAAAAACAAATTTTTGAGCATTGAAGAGATCATATTTTGTTAATTTAAGAAATAAAAGAAAAAAATTAAAAAAAATTATTAAAGATAATGAAAAAACATAGTTTGTGATTTCCTGTATATCAATATAGCAATAAGGAATAGTGTAGTAATGAAAATGAGCTTTATATTGATTTAAATTATTTAAAATTAACTATAAAGTTTTATTAAAATGAAAGAGAAAATCAACACTAAATGTTTTTAGTTATTACAGTATAATGCAATTTACTATTATAAGCAATATTAACTACAGCAAAATATCAGTAAAAACAAATACTACAAAAATAAATAAAAAAGCTTGACTTTTTTAAATTTTGAGATGATAATTTAAATAAAATTTATATAATCTGCTTTACTATATAGCATAATATTTTTCTCAAATATTATCTTTGTTTCATATAATTCTTATAACAATAAAAATAATAAAAATCATGGATTTAAATAATATATATATATATATATATATATATATATATATATATATATATATATATATATATATATATATATATATATATATATATATATATATATACATATATATATACTTCTTATATAATATGTATACTAATTATAAATAACATATTACACTAACTATGAAAATAATCAGTAATATGTTAAGTGGAAATCAAATTAAATATAAAATTTACAAAAAAAATTTCATCATATTATATGCAAATATGCAATATGATTAAAAACATTTCCTTTTTCCAAATCGGTTAGAAAAATACTTATATTTACGAAATTAAACATATGAATCATAAATATAATATGTAGAAAAATATAATGTTAGAAAAATACTTATATTTACGAAATTAAACATATGAATCATAAATATATTTCTTTAATTTTCAAATACACAGATAAAAATTTATTTAAAGAAATATATTATTTAAAATACATTAAATTTGATTATTTTGCTTCACAAAATTTAATTTTTATTTCAAAATGAGGAAAAATGTTTTCCAGTATATAAGAAAAAAAATTAATTGCATTTCCAAAATATTAAAGAATGCATTTTAGAATTAAATCTGTGATGCATTTCATATTTAAGCAAAGTTAAGTTTTATATGATTAAATGATGAAGTGAAATTCTTTAATTAAATGAAAACACGAATCCTTTTATTAAGAAAATAATAATATGATTCATATTATTATAATCATAGAAATAATATTATTAATTTTAACTAAAATTTGTTTAACTATAATTCATTAGAGACATATTATTAAATTTTAAGACATTTTGTTGTTTGCATTTCCTGCGACTCAAGCTTAAAATATTTATACTACATAATAATATTAGATTAAATAAGAAAATCACACATCATCGTTTATTTTCCCACTTATTTCATTTCCCTGAAAGATCGCAATTTTTCCTAAGACTCGTAAGAATGTTTGTAATCAATATTTGCAGCTATTATGCTTTATATCTTTCCGGAAAGTAGTGAAAAAAATTAATAATTACGTATCCATTCATCTACTGACTGAATTCCATGATGTAGGATTTATGGAGCTTGATGAACAGGCGCAAACTCATTTGGGATTATTTTATTAAGCTATGATACAGAGTTTTCATTTATTGCAAGTTATAGCTCTATTCACGTGATTCTAAGAAATGTATTCTGAAAAATGTATGAAATAATTTTTAGTTTCCTCAGCTTATCAAAATTAAATAAACTCAAAAATAGTTTAAAAAAAATAAGTTTTCTTGAAATAAATTTGCTATCTTAAAATTTAATTATCTTTTTAAAACTTGTCATTATATTATAATTAAATATTATTATACAATTTAATTAACTTTACTAACTTTCTAACTTAAATATTTGTTACTAAGTATAATCAAATTTTGGTTTTCTAAAAATTTAATATATTCAAAACAAATCCTTTGGTGTGTATAGTTTATGTATAAATTTTTAAGGCTCTCACATTTCTTTGATATCATCAACATTCAGAATTTGAGCTTAATGTTGAGGTAATTAACATAAATTTGCGTGTGAGTGATATTTTCAATAACAAATGCTATTTAAAATGGGAATGATAGTAAATTTAATATACTTTTCCGTTACAATATTGTTGATTTATCTCCATAAACTATGATTTGTATTTTATTAATTAATTAATTAATGTAATCGGTATTTTTCTGAAATATCTTTAGTTACACTTATGCTAATATTTTTCCGTTTTGTACTTTCAATTATAGTTCTTGTGAATTGATTAATTTAATCAATAATGTGTATTTTAGTAAACATGCATATTATTGATAAAATATTTTAAAGATCTAAACTGCAATTTATTATTCATTCTACTGTTGCTATCTTATTAATCCCGGTGCAGGCATGGATGTACTTTTTTCTCTCTATATCCTGTCTTTGTCCTTTCCTTGTGTGTCAATGAGGTGTGAATGATTGCCTACCCTATAAATGGGTCCCTATGGCATGCGTGTGTACTGAAGCAGTCGGACTCCACACCAAATATGGTTCAGTTGTAAAAGTGGAGCAGCGCACCCCAATTTGCTAGCCTAGCTTGCACACGAGCCTAGCTTGCACACGAGCCTAGCTTGCACACAACAACACCTGCTTTACTTTATTCATGCAAATGAATAGACGATTGAAATTCACTTAAGTTTCAAGAAAATTAGTAGATTTTGCTTTGTTGCTAATAAGATCGTTTGAAATCTTCCGGACATACAGTTACCATGATAAATAACTTTAGTCAAAAAACATTCATAATAAATAACCATGAAACAAAATTTTAACAATATTCATGCATTTCCGATCATTTTATTTCATGTATTGTGGGCATTTATTTATGTTTATTATTTTATCCCAGATTCATAAAGATGTTTTACATTTTCCAGGAAAAAGGGTAAATTCATTTAAATTTTGAAATAATAAGCAACTGCTTGTTGTTTTGTTTGCCTAAAATTGTAATTAATTAATTATATCAAGGGCTTATCTTGTAATCCTTTATTAGTTATTATATGAATTTCATATATTTGTTTCATGATTGCAAATTTTCTTTCAACTTTAATAAGCAATTATATAAACATATTGCTAAATATTTCATAAAATAATCTTTTCTGTCATTGATGTTTAAATTTTGATAAATTCTGAATTTAAACATGGGAACACTCTTAAAAAATTTAGTATTTTTCTCCACTCGATGAGCAACATATATTTTATACTCCATAAATTTTTGTGCACTTAATTATTGGAAAAAACTTCGCTACCGTCACTTGATATTAAGAAAGGAGTTGATTCCACGTTTATTTTATATAATTACGTTTTATGGCAAACAAAAAGTGCTCTGATTGATTAAAATTTCTCTGATTGGACTTTCAAAATACTCTGTATAATATATGCTAATTTTTCGTTTGTTTTGATTGGCTTAGAAGGATTATCAAAGATTTATGGCAAGTTATTATTTCTTATAATCAAATAAATATTCAGAATATATTATTATGTAATGTTTTTACAATTGCATAAATTCTCAAATATAATTAACATTCATTGAATTTTTTGTATTAAATAACTTTAATAGAAACAGGTTTCTCACAGATTAATGGTACGTTTTTAAAGTTACAGTAAAATACAATAAAATGGAAAAATCGATTATTGAAATTTTGCTTCAAATATTTTTGAAATTGCATTGACATTTTAATTCGGTTATTTCTTATTAAAAACGAAGAAAATAACTCCCAGACAATAAAAAGAAATTACAAATTTTAAAATTCACTATAAATTTAGAATATTATTTTAGAATTTGATACTAATAAAGATTTTGTTAATTAATTGGATTAAAACTTTATTTAAAGAGTGTGTATTACTTTATACATGAGAAAAAGTTTAATATAAAATAATTTTATTTTAATGGCTTCTCTCCTTTGATTCAATTTTAAATATTCGATATTGATTACATATTAATTTATGCATTACATTAATTATCAAATTATATAAGAGAATGTTTATAATTTTTCCAAATGAATAAATATCGATAATTAGCCCTTCATCTGTAATATAGATCAAATTTGATTAATTTTGAAACATTTATTTATTTCCATTTTCATAGCATGCTATGAATAGCATTCCTATGATGAGTCATTAGATATCTCAAATAAATTTCCTGAGGAACAATATTTTAAAGATAGTAGACTTTGACTTACTTATCGGAAAAAAGGAAATACAGAAAATAATAGAACATTCCTTTTGACACATTTTAAAATTTAGAACTGAAATAAAGTAATTACTTCTATTCTACAATGGCACTTATTATTGAATTTTGAACATTTTGTTCAAAATAAAATCATCTTATAATTAAGATATTTGCAGCTATTTACTTCTATGATTTGTACGAGGTTGTATAACATAGTCAAATAATCATTAACATTTGAGGATAAGTAACGAGATTAATATATGAACCATTATTTTTGTTGAATTGTTAGTTTTAAAAGTTCATTACCATTAGGAAAATTTTAATAGATAGTGTTAACAAAAATGTGTGGATTATTTTTTTTTATCAGTGTAACAAATTCATTGATATACCAACAAGATTCTTGCAATTTTCAAACAGCGATTTTGAAATTAGAAAAAAAATAATCTTTTTAATATTCTTGTTTCTAATATTTTTCAATAAGGATATTTTAAAAATACGAATTTACTTAAGATGTAATAGATTATTTGAAATATGAAGTTTTGCAATATAATCCTTACAAATATTATATTTAAACAAATATATGCCATATTTCAACTACAGTACAAAAATAATTATAGCTGTATTTAAATGATTGTAATACCTCTTTTTTTTTAGCGATATAATTTTATTACTCTAATATGTACTCAGATCAAAGACCTTGAATGAATTTTTAATTCAAATGATGAAGAAATAGAGAAATTTTATACAGATCTGAATGTGTGATGTATGGAGTAAAAGGGTACTGTGGTCAAAGTTCAAATGTTTTGAACTTAAAGTTGTCGGTTAATTTTAAGTGCTTGGTTTTAGGCACTTAAAAAAGGCTGTCAAATGTTAGTATAAAACAAATTATTAATTCATTAAAAATAAATGAATAAGTCATCGTTTTGACAAACAAAATTATATCAAGGGTTTTCTACATACATGCCCACTTTTCTTAAAAATTATTATACATATTTATATAATTACTTAATTAAAAGTATGAAACTTAGAGTAAAATACAAATGAATATTAAAATTTGAACTCACTATTTTTCAAGTAAAATGTAAAAAACTGATAAATTAAGAAAGTAATTTTACTTTTTATATTGATACGCCTAATGAGAAAAATAGTTCAACAAAATGCGTTTGTAAAAGTGTTTTATTTAAATTAGTAAATTTTGAAAATCGTTGAGTTATTCTAAAAACTGTCTGTAAAATATGTTTTCCTCTTTTTCCCACTACCTTGAGGTTGTTTAGAGAAGGAAATGATTTTTGTTTTAAGATTGGGATTTATATTGAGTTTCAAGTACTTTCCTCTCCCCTAAAATAACAGAAAGAAAAAAAAATACCACTGGGATTTTAACTAGAAAAGTTAGAAAAGTATGTGAAAAGTCTACTTACAAGAAAGATTTATAAATCAATTTAAGTTTCCATAAGTAATTCAGTAAGGTCTTCTTGCATTTAAGTTTCCTAATATAAAAAAAAGTATTTCTACACGAAAAGTTTGGTTTCATAGAATGTTTCAAGAACTCATCTGCAAAAGCATTTGAAACAAATATTTTCTTACTTGCAAGAATGGTGAGAAAGGAATTTATCATGGGAAATGAAAGAAAAATAACCCATTTGGGAAAGTGAAACTAACCCCCTTACGTTGCTTGAGGAAAACATGTATGTTTTAAGAAAAATAAAGTTGGCAATTCTGGATGTCGTCTATTAATCCCTAAGGATAAATATTAAGTCTTCTTTTAGTGCGAAGGAACATTAATAGTAAAATGTTCTATGTCACAAAAAATAAGGAAAATGTATACATTTTCAGTCAATGAATGAAAACCCTATATAATTTTTTTATTATTTTTATATTTATAACATATAGCACTATTTTAAAAACATAATGATAAAGATAATGATATATTGTAATGGTAAAGATGGTAAAGATAATGATATATTGTAATATAGCTATTGTAAGGTGTATACTGAAGGAATATAAAACAGGAATTAATGTATTTAAGTAAATGAATGATTAAAATGGTGGAGAAAAACCAATTCTAAGTTTTATGTGAGCAGTAGAAGTACTATTGATAAATTAATAGATATGAGTGAAAATTCTTAAAAATAACGGTAATAATGCTTCGTTAAATATTTTAATGTTATGTTTTCTGCAATAATCAAAGAAACATTCAGGTCAATATTGCCATGTTGTGTAGCTAAGGTACTATTCAAATGCTGTAGGATTTTCCTATTTAGTAGATAGAATTGTGGTACAAGATAAAAAATGATAGTAACTTAATATTAAAAAATATAACTATTTTAAATAACTTCTATTTCTATTAGATTATATTAATTTCAATTAGTAACTTTTGATTTTCAGCATGAAAAGCAACAGTCCATTCATTAAAAATGTAATTTAGTAGCTTATATTAATCCCAATTTAAAATTAATAAGTTTATAATGTTCATATAACAAAAAAATCTTTAACAAATGTAAATGAACATTTGATAACATATAAAAATTAACATGTATTGTAATCTACGCCATGCTTTATTTCATTTTAAGGGGAACTGATTTTTAGGAATTAATTACTTTTATTAACATGGAGCACAATATTTGAATTTAAAATTAATATTGCAATACTACATTAAGAATTTATAATGTTTCAAGTATTCTAATCTCATTGAAAAAAAAAGCATATATATATATATATATATATATATATATATATATATATATATATATATATATATATATATATATACATATATATATATATATATATATATATATATATATATATATATATATATATATATATATATATATATATATATATATATATATATATATATACATATATATATATATATATATATATATATATATATATATATATATATATATATATATATATATATATATATATATATATATATATATATATATACGGAAAATATGCAGAAGTAATATAAAAAATTTAAATCTTCCTCTCCGATTTAAACTAACCATAAAGTGAATGTTTTGTCTTGTCTTTTTCATTTTGATTTTTTTTTCTGTTCCACTGTTCCAATTTTTAACTTGTTAATGGCTTGATCCACTAGAAAACGATTATTAAAACCGATATGCTTTGGTCTTCATATTAAAAATTGTTTCATTTAACAAAATGAACTTGGGCAGTATTCTCAGATATTCGATAGTGAACTTCGCCTTGTTTGGTTTCGCGCAAAGAATGCGATTTGAAAGCAATAAATTTGCTCCAAATTTGTGGACGAGACATGTTTATGAAGCTTTTTCAACTGGATATCGTAATTAATTATATGTGACGTAGATAAAACATTATCTGACATCATGGAGTTTTTAAACCAATGAGAAGTGTAATAAAGTGATGTAGCCATATTCTCAACCGGAACGAAAGAAACAAACACTTTATGGTTAATAAAATGTGTAGCATGCATTTTTTTAAAATTACAATAAGAAAAAGAACTGTGAAAGATTATGATGCCCAATTATATCCTTAACTATACAGAAATTCTTATTTTATGCATAAACTACGTCAAAATCAAATTCTGAAGATATGATAATTTATAATAATAATAAAAGAACTTTTTACAAAACTTACTTTTAAATTGGTGTATATTTTTTACATTAATTTCTCTTAAAAATCAACTATTTATTCCCCATGGCTTGCTATTAGCACAATGATTTTTTTCCTAACTAATCTTTATTTTAAACTTACAATTTTAGTTTTGCTTATGGGACGCAGTCTTAGGTTAAGAGTGAATTATATTATTAATAAAAACAATTATAGAACTTGTTTTCATATAAGAGCAAATTATTTATTTGTTTTACAATTATTTAAAGTGAGAATTTATTTTTTTTGAAATTATTCAATTTAAAATCAAAATCAAAATAAATTGTTTTAAAAACTATAGCAATTTGTCGCTTATGATAATTGTCTTATTTCTAAAAAGAATTAAAATATATGTATTATAACTTGGATGAGTAATTATTCTTCCTATATTTTCCATTCTGCAGACCAACTTGTCTAGTGGTCAGCATCCCTGAGTACGGATAGGGAGGTCCTGTGTTCCAATCCCGGTTCAGGCATGGATGTACTTTCTCTCTCTCTATCCTGTCTTTGTCCTTTCCTTTAGTTTGAAAGAGGTATGAATGGTGCCTACCCTATAAACGGGTCCCTATGGCATGTGTGAGAGTGCGATGGTGGCCCACCCTCTGTGGTGCACCCGGGGCAACGCCTCGGCGGCAAAGAGGTCCCTGTTTCTGGCCGGTTCCTTGGGTATAAGGGGACAATACATCCCGATATACGTCAACCATTAGGAAAAAATAGTTGTCACATTCTACTTATTTAAAATAAAAATGTGTTTAAGTATTTGTCAAACTTTCAAAGAAAAAACTTTCTTTTCATAACTTAATTTTTTTCCATTCCAAAATGGAAATTGTAATCAGTAGTCAAGTGAATTTCAGTAAATTCAATAAAAAAAAAGATTAAAATGCTTCTAAAGAAAGTTTTGAACTGCTGAGCATTTATACAAAATTAATTAACCTTAATAAATGTGGGAACACTTCAAGTGTTTTTGTTAAGTAAATGGTTTTTGTTAATTAATTAAAGATTTTATTATTTCATCTGTTAAGTGATACCAAAAAACAATGTTAAAATATCTTTTTAGGGGTTTTCCTTTTAGAAATCAAGTAATTTCCCAAATTGCTTCCGTTGGAACTTTCATGTATTGATTTTATAATGACACAAGTTTTCTTCATTTCATCGTTATCTATTTTATATATTTCTATAAAAATATTTCTAAAATGAATATTTCCATTTAAAAATTTCATATTCCTAGAATAAATCTTTTGAGATTTATCGTTTGGAAAATGCAGACCATAAGTATTTTTTTTTCTGAAATAACTGAAAGGAAGAATCAGATGAAGATGCTTAAGAAACAAAATTAAGTTTACTTGTTTTGATAGAAAGTGTGTGCGTATTTCTCAAAATTTCATGCTTTTGCATGATTGCTGTTTAGGAAAAATAATTTTTATTTATTTATTTAATGTTTTAACTCTTGATCATTTCTGTGCACTTAAACTTTCTTTGTAATAGCATAGAAATATGAAACCGTTTATTGCCTAGCCGAATATCTGAATTTTGTTGTCAGACATTTTCTTTTGCCCCAAAAGGCATTGCGTAATGTCCTTCAAGAAAACATTCCATACGTAGTGGGCGGTATTGATACACTTTAAGAAAGAGTATCGAAAAAAAATTGCCATGTATCATCAACCAGAATTGTAAATGGGAAAGCCGCAATGTGTATTGTTCATCTCTCGTAGTACAATAGAGACTTTACTGAACCTCGTAATTCTTAATCAATCAGATGAACAATCTCCTATAGTTAGACCAAGTGAAATCATACAATGTGAAATACACACACACACACACACACACAAACATATGTGTATATATATTGTTTAGTAAAACAAAATAATATTAATCACTTTATTTAGAAAAGGTATGATTAAAAATATGCATCAAATTCTTTGAAATATTGCGTAAGTCTAACTAATATTTATTGGACACATATTTTAAAAGTTTAAAAGAAAGTGACACATAATGTCAAAGTTGTAGATCATCTAACGTTACCCAGGGTGCACCGCGAGCAAGTAGACCAATATTGCACCCCTTAGGATATACAGTGAACAGCAATTTTATGGGCTCTTCAAATTGTACACACCTGTCGGAAGGTATAAGACAGACTTTGATGCAGATAGCTTAGCTATTCAAATCGCTCTGTCGTAGTTCAAGTAACAGTTTATTTTTCAAGGGCAGATATACAATCAAATTCTATGGCTGACCTCTCCAGACCACTGCTTTATTTGAAGATCTTGCATGAGTCAATATTTTAAAGATTTGTCTGGCTGTCAATGATTTAAGTGAAAAGCATAAAGAATTTGCAATGTACTGGGTACCAACACACAGTGGACTCAAGGAAAAGAAGCAGCTAACTCACTGGAAAAGAATGCATTCAAAATTTTACAAGCAGCAAATAAATCAATTCCTTTTTATATCGCCAAATGTTTAATTAAAATATTTTAGAGAGGAGTGTTGGAAAAACTTAAAAGAGGAAAACAATATATGGATCGATGAAATATTCCACTTTCATAAGAAATATCGTTTACCACTTTCCGTTTCACTACTGGCCACGATTGTCTTGCTAGACATCCATATCATGTAAGAATACAGCCAAGTCCTTTTTGCTAAATTTGCAACATATAATAGGGAACGGACTGGACCATTTGAGTCTTTCCCCTTCACTAAACTCCGAACATTGATGGGTTAGTTATGGCGACTCTAGATAGGTTAGTTATGGCGACTAAGATGAACGATTTATAGATATTGGGGTTTCGGTTTTGTTATCAGAGTTTATGTCAATTTTGTTCTATGTTCTAGTTTTTATGCTTTTTTTATTCTGTTTAAAGTTAAATTTAAATCTGCCATTCGAAATAAAAAAAAAACATTTTTTGAGTGAAAAGTTATTTTATATCATTTTGTGTCACACTCATAACAGTTGTAAGGAAGTGTATTAATTTGTAAATCTTCAACTTAACGAACTGTAACTTATTAACAACGATATCCAAAATGGCAAGAAATAATTTCCTATTACTGTTTAATATTGGATATCTATCGTAGTTTTTGTTTGCAAAATTTGACATTCTTGATTGTTATAAGATTTGAAGTTAAAAAGGCAATTTTTTTTTTCGATTTTTATCAATCCCGGCATGCGAGGTTACAGTAAACATAATGCCTTACTAGTCTTACACTTGTCACAACCAAATTTTTTTCTTTGAAACATGGGTCAGAAATTAGTTAATTTTTTGAATTTTAAAAACTTTTATCTGATGCTTTTAAATGATTGCTTTAGCACTTTTGATTGGGATACTACAAGTTTTTTTTTTATCAAATTTGCGAAATATTTATATCAACAACTAATAATGATTATAAAATAAATATAATGTAACATAAAATGCAACTTCCTTAGCAAATCAACATTTTTACTATGCCAAAAACTAAAATGGAGAACAATGAGGAAATTTTTAGACAATTTCACACAGGAAAAAGTTTGGTTTAAGATTAATTTTATAAATATGATTAAATCCTCTGGGACCATTAGATTATTTAAAGCATCTTTAGAGCATTCACCAATCTATTTAACTATACAGGCTGCCTTAAAATCAACAAATAGTGCATATCTATTCCAAATTTTATTGATATTTTAAAGAGTTGGCGCAAGTTGAAGATTTCATTCTAACACAAAGGGTTATTACAACAAGTAGATTTATGTAACATCCTAATAGTGTTTTAATTTGCTTCAATAATATTCATTATACAAGCAATTTTCACATAAGGCCAATAAAAAAATTGGAGCTTATAAGAAAGCAAACTAGTTAATTTAAAATTTTCTGTTTTAATTATAGAACTTCAAACTCAATATCTAGTTGAAAAAAAAAATGTGAATAATTAAATTTAAAACTGTAGTCATAAATATTCAGCTCCTATAATTAAGATCTAATATAAATTTTAGATTTTTAATTATAATGAAAATTTAATGTACTAACTAAAAAAAATTTTCAAACCTTTAAGATTTAATTAAATCTTAAAAAATTGTTGAATTTTTTTTTCAACTTTTAACTTTTTTTCAAAATTTTTTTGTTTTTTAGAAATTTTAGAATCCTTATCATAAAACAATATTTTTTTAAAATTATTCTAAAGGCTAAAAAGTTAAAGAGAACATGAATCTCATTCTAATAAATTAAATAGAAAAATAATTTTTAAAATTTGGTTAATTAAGCAATTCCCTGAAACTTCTTATTTCACAAACTTTTAAAATTCCCTTGTTCAAGTATTATATTTTATAGAAATGATTAGAAAATGATGTAACTAATTTTAATTTCAGTACTGTTAGTCAAAATATAAGGAACAGTATAAGAAACTGAAATAAGAAGTAGAAATAAGCAGTTTGTACTTTCTAAAAATCTTTTTCATAATCCAATTTTTTATAACTTAATTACCTGAATATTTTTACGAAAATTATTGAGTACAATAAAAAATAATATACAATATCTTTCAAGGCAGAATTTTATTTAAAAAGCATTATATATTATAAACTTAAAATACACTCAAGGTTTCATCAAACTACTTTAAATAATTCCTAAATATTGATTAGTTTCCCCAATATGTCATACTGTTGTCTTAATGCAGAAAATGCCGGGAATTTTCTAACAAATAGCAACAAAATTTGAATATCTTGAATGGAGTTCGTATCACGATTACAAAACTATGAGCTCTTGCTCTTATATTACATCATCAAAATTGATTTTAGCAACATTTTTTATAAGTCATGAGAAATATTATATATATATATATATATATATACGAGGGTTACTCTGAAATTTCTGGATACGCGCAGACAAGAATTTACAAAATAAAAATAACGGTTTAATTTTGAAATAAAAAGATAAAAAGTATTTTAACACAGGACACGATTTTTTACTGACTTACTTCAACTTGTTTAGCGTAGATAAATTTTAAACAGAACAGAAAATAGAGTTGACGCGAGAATATTTTCGCGCTATGATTTTCTAAGATTTTAAGGTAGGAATAAATCAAGAAGAATGCGTTCAACGGTTGCAATTAGACTTAGGTAATGAATCTCCAGTTCGTGCTACTCTATTCAGATGGTTTAGAGCATTTAGAAGAGACCGCAATTTTCTTCAGGATGAAGAACACACAGGAAGGCCGCCGTCGGCAGTAATCCCGGACAATGTGTCTCCTTACGAAAAATGTTAATGGATGATAATTGCTGTACCTATCAAATGATACAGAAGAAAGTTGACATTGAATCCACAGCCATGCACAAAAATCAATCATGAAGAATTACATATGAAAAAAGTAATTTGCCGTTGGGTTCCCCATAATACAACTGAACACCAAAAAGAGGAGCGTGTCAGAATCAGTAAAGAAACTCTTAAATTGCTAAATAATGGTGGCACCGCAACATTTCTAACATTGTAACAGGTGATGAAAGGTACTTACCGTTTTCTGACGTTCCAACAAGCCAAGAAAGCAAAGTATGGGTCTTTGAAGATGATTCCATGACGACAATGGTGAAAAAAAAAACGCGCACTGAAAAAAAGTGATGTAGGCCGTTTTCTTCAGAAGTACGGGATTGGTTAAAGCCATCAATTTGGAAGGAAAGAAGACAGTAACAGCAAACTGGTATACCACTAAATGTCTATCAGAAATTCTACAAGAACTGAATCTTAGGGGACTAATGCTTCACAATAACAATACATATTCACATACAGCCATAATAATAATTGAGTTTCTTAAACAAAAAAAAATTAAAGTGATCTAACATTCGCCGTATTTACATGATCTAACTATGTGCGACTTTTGGATATTCTTTAATCTAAAAAAAGAACTTACTTGGACGTCGTTTTCATTCAGAAGAAGAGACTGATGTGGCTATAAATGCATTTTTTCATCTATTCCAAGAAATGAATGCCTTGAGGCATTTAATCCGTGGAAAATTCGTCTACAAAAGTGCATTGATGCTGGAGGAGACTACTTTGAACGCACCTAAAATTTTGTAAGTATAACTTTAAAATCCTAGTTGTATCTTAAAAATTTCAGAGTGACCATCGTATATATAAAGATATATATATATATATATATATATATATAAATATGTATGTATGTATGTATGTATGTATATATATATATATGTATGTATATATATATATATACATTTCAAATGCAATGTACAAGGTTATATAATAAGATAAAAAAATAATATTCATCTAATCCAAATTACAAATGTAATGTAGCGCTTTTAATTATATTTAAGAAAGAAAACTTGCATGTAAGGCTTTCTAAATGAATCCTAAATCAATGCTTTTTAAATGACAGATTTCCCAAACTTAATTTAAATCGCTTCTACTTTAATAGCATTTTATTTAATTTTTCCATTACCTGAAAGAATCTTAAAATCTCATTAAGCCTATCGGTGTTTTATTTATTTTATTTACTGGAAAAACCCCCATATCTATCTGAAAACAAAGCAAAGGGATATCATTAAATTTTCTTCTTCCTGATGTAGAACCAATACAATTAGAACAATCAATTACTTCTTTACTCAGTAATGTAATAAAAAATATTTTTGACTTTATTATACTATAAACGAGTTAAACTCTCAGTTTTAAAAATTCACATGATACAGTAAATTTTTTTTGGTTCTATTTTTAAAATAACATCTATTATGTGTAAATTGTTTTATTAACAATATTTTATTTACCGAGAATAAGGGAAGTATATTTGACATTAAAAGATTAATTATATTTTATTTCGAAACTTTGCAATTTAATCTCAGAATTAATAATTAAATTGTGTATTGTGACGTACACAAACAAAAATTATTGTGCTTTTAAATAAATGTATTATATGCGTAAAAATTGCTTGTGGTCTAAGATATTTTAATGTTATTATTTCAAAATTATTTAATATTTTAAAATAAAATTTCGAATTGCTAATTTAAAATAATACATAAATAATGACACTTTTTGGTAGATTATTTACAGAAAAATTTTAATTTAAAAACTTTTAATTTAACTTTTAACAAAAAAGTTTTAATTTTAAATTTTGAAACAAAAAAAGAAAGAGAAAAACTTCAAGCATTTTATTATGTTACAATATGAATAAATCTTTTGTTTAATGAAAGTATGCATTAAATTATAACAAAAGAACTGTAATATGTTAATCAAAAATAATAAATATCCTAAAGGAGTTATGAAACAATTCCTTTCAAGAAATATCCATATTCAAAGAAACAGGTTAAAAAAATTTATGAAAGGTATAATTTTAAGCTTTTGATTCCGAAAATAAGATAATTAGTTAATTTAAAAAATTAGGAAATGAAAAAAAAATCCATTAGGAAAACCAGATATATATTTTTTTGTAATTTTACTAAAAAATAAATAAAAATAATTGTCTTATAATTTTAAATGTTATTTTTGAAACTCATATAAAAGTTATGCCATAAAAATAGAAGTTTAATTTTGTTTTGCATAATTTTATTTTAGTTTTTAATTTATTTTAAACATAAATCCTTTAATAACGACTAAATTGCAGTTGTTTTGGTTTTAATTTTATAGGATACTTTTTTTATAAATATAGTGATTTATTATTTTTTATTTAAAACTTAAAAAAAAGAAAATAAACAGAGGAAAATGCTTATTTCTGCAAGAAAAAATAAGTTCAGAAGAAATAAAGAATGAATAAAAATAATCACGTAATCCATAAAAATTAATAATTATAAAAACCATTTCAGTTATGATAAAGAAATTATTTCTTCTTGTATTTTGTCCAAAAAAAAATCTTCCAACAGGATTCTATTCTTTATTTGTTTAAATCATCGTTAATATAAAAATTATCAAAAAAGAAAATATCACCAATTTTATCAAATAGTTTTCATTGACAAGCTCCAGATAAAACTTTCTTACCTCTTCCTAAGAATGCTTATACAAATAGAACATATTTTATCAGTTCATTTAAAAAAACTTCTTCAAGTAATTAGAATAAGAATTAAAACTTAGAAATTAGAACATAAAAGTGCAATGAGAACGATTTCTTCAAGGCAATTAGTTTCTTTTACGTTAATTAATACTTATTTAATTGATACTTTTAATTAAGAAATTCAAAAGAAATTGTCAGCTTCAAAATCAAATATGGCATTTAAAAAACTTAAATGAATTAAAAATAATTATTATCTTCAGGTGCATTAAAAGGAAGAACACTTAATGAAAATAATTACATAGAATAAGGCAAATATGTGTTGCGCAAAATTAAGTAAAAGGAGTATAGATTTCATAATATATTCTTTATATCAGGGAACCTTATTTACTCGACGATTTCCTCTTTCACCCTCATGATTAAGGCGGAACGTAACCAGAATCATTAAAAGAGGTGTTTGTGCTGCCGGGACTCTATCCACTGCATACCAGAGATGATCTGATGGGTAATTGTGTATCCGACCAGAACTGTCCATAACATGCGATAGAAGAGGTTCACTGGTCAAGAAGAAAAAAAACTCTGTTGTTACAGTATGTATTTTTGTTATTTTTGCTTGGTGTTTTGTTGTCATTTACTTTCCCTTTTATCTTCATCTCGTAAAAAACATTGGAGATAAGATGTTACCACCCATTACAGATTCGGTTTATTTGCTGAATAAGTGTAGATAGATTCCATGATACATAGTTTAAATTAATTCTATCATTTATTAAAATTTTATATCATTTATTATCCTAATTTTTCACTTAATTAATAATATCAAAATTTATAGTAACAAAATTAATAGAATGACTACGGCATTTTTACCTCAATTATTGCATATCAGTTTGCAATGATACTAATTTTAATATTTTGGAAAAATGTAATTTTTAAGCTTACAATTTTTGAAGTCAAAACATAAGCAAATAGTTATTCGTAATTAAATATGTATGAATTTTCATGAAATCGTATGCCTTTTTTTTTTGCATGTTGGTAATATTAAATAATTACGAAAGACAAAATTGTATATAGTTATTTTTGTTATAATTTTGAAGAAGACAAATGATAAATTTTAGATTTAAATTAGCGGAATTTATTGAATTTGAAACAATAGTTTAATTTATAAGATAATGAATTTGCTTTTACAAATAATTCATATACCAATGTATGTATCGAGAAAATATTTCTTAAAGTTTTGAAATGAAATAAACCATTTGTGAGCGTTGATATTTTTAATTATATTCTGGAATAAAACTTTTGCTGGTTTGACTTGCTAGCATAAAAATGTAATCTACTAGAAGAATATTTTTAATTGAGGAATTTATAACCTATTCTCAAAATACTTTTTCTTTGTTTTACAGGCAAATACACACTTGTTTGTTACTTTTATTTCCTGCTATACACATCAAATTCTTGAGTTACAAATGAATGTATTTACCAATGTATGTATCAAGAAAATATCTCTTAAAGTTTTGAAATGAAATAAACCATTTGTGAGCGTTGATATTTTTAATTATATTCTGGAATAAAGCTTTTGCTGGTTTGACTTGCTGGCATAAAAATGTAATCTACTAGAAGAATATTTTTAATTGAGGAATTGATAACCTATTCTCAAAATACTTTTTCTTTGTTTTACAGGCAAATACACACTTGTTTGTTACTTTTATTTCCTGCTATACACATCAAATTCTTGAGTTACAAATGAATGTATGTACCAATGTATGTATCAAGAAAATATCTCTTAAAGTTTTGAAATGAAATAAACCATTTGTGAGCGTTGATATTTTTAATTATATTCTGGAATAAAACTTTTGCTGGTTTGACTTGCTGGCATAAAAATGTAATCTACTAGAAGAATATTTTTAATTGAGGAATTGATAACCTATTCTCAAAATACTTTTTCTTTGTTTTACAGGCAAATACACACTTGTTTGTTACTTTTATTTCCTGCTATACGCATCAAATTCTTGAGTTACAAATGAAGATATTTATGTTTTCCTAAAACATGAAATTATTGTTTTGGTAACTGTATTATTAGAAAAGATTATTTTATGTTATTTAAATATTATACGGAAGAATCTTTTATTATTTATGCAAGAATTTTTGCATATAATTTTAATTAAGCAAACTAAGCTGCATATCTAATATTATATGATAGAGTATTATAAAATTTGTATATCGTATAAGCTAAAAAAGCTAAAATAATATTTATTAATTAATGTTTACTAAATTTAACTCTAAAATTATGTTTCACAAAATCATTTTGTGAATCTATATGAAGCAATTTTTTTGTTATGAAACTCTCACTTAAATAAATAAAAATCATTTTAATAACGTGCATGTTTAGAAAATTAATCAAAAGGAAATCTTTTCACAGATTGAAGTTTGATTTTAGCAAGAGCTAATGTAAAATTATCTTTCATATTGTGTTGCAGTTTACTTTCTTGCATTAAATATGGTAATTTTTACTATTAAAATAAATTATTAATGAAAACTATCATATTGACATATGTGAATGTTAAAGCATATAATTCAAAGTACAATAAACTTTAATTAGAAAATTTGCCTAAAGCATTTAAACCGATTCAATTTATTTTCATGAGCAATAAAATTAAATTTGTAGTTTAAACACTTTTAAATTTTTAAAATCTTTCAAAAATATCAAAAAACAAATTAAAACTTTTAAATTTTTATTTATATATAAAATTTGCATCAATATATTTATTCACTAGAAATTATGCCTGACAGTAAAGTCAAGAGGAGATACAACTCATGATTTTAATACTTGGATTCATTAAAATGTATTTCAATATTAAAAGTAAATACAAAATTTTGAATAAATCTAATAATGCCAGTTATATTTCTAGAGTAGCTTAAATTGATATATCATTTGGCGTGGAATAAATTCAAATGAAACAATGAACTTTGCATTTTCCTCTTATTGATTAAGTAGTTAAGATTTTTTATTATACCCTTTCAAAAAACCCTAAAAATTATGGAAATATAACCAATGTTTAGAATTTAATACGTTTTTCTACAAAATCATATGTAAATGAATACATTATATATAAATTTTTACAAAACGTTTTAATTTATCAAATTTATGCAGACTAAAAAAAACGTGTTTTACGTTACATGGGATAAACTTACAGAATGGATTGTTTATAAAAAAATCAAAATTCTGGTAATCCTAGAAGAAATGAGATAGTAGTTTTTGGAGAGTATTTTCAAAATATAAGCCTGATTAATGAGGCTAATGACTTTGTTCATTATCCTCTACCTCATTATGGTAAAAGGAAACGGTCAAAACAACCACTATCAAGTTGAAAAAAGTTTTGCGACGATGAGATTAATATATTTTACCAGCATCAACTGTCAGTTTTATGCCACAAACAAGTGATAAGAAAAAAAAAATTCAAACTATTCTTTATTTTACCATCACTACCCTCATTAATTAATAAACTGAAATTTTTATAGAGGAATATTCAATTTTTAAATAACTAAATAGTATTTTCTAATTACTGTTTTTTTTTAAATTTTGAATATGTATAATTCAGGTAAGCAATTATAAGAAAATACATATTGCTTAGGTAGTATTTTCTTATAATTGCTTACCTGTATGCAATTATAAGAAAATACATACCTAAGCAATAAGCATGATGTTTCATTGCCCATTTAAATATGCAATGAATAATTGTGGGGTGATATTTCCTGCAATATGAAAATAAGTGTTTAAAATCATGTATGAAAAAAGTATCTCCATTACTTTTTTTATACATAAACAAATGTCATATTTATAAACAAATGTAAACTGAATTAAATGTTGACAATTTGTTTTATTAAATTTAAAATTTCCTTAAGCCCAATTTAACATAAGGAACAGATTAAGCTTCTATAAAGATGCATAAGGATAATTTATTTTAAAATTTTAAAATTAATTAAGATATTCAAAAGTATAATTGTTAATATTGATCATTAGATTAATATCATTTGATTAGGAAACCATGCATATTTCCTAATAATAAAACTGAGTTAATTCAAAAATTTTTGAATCATTAAGGTTTTTAAATATATATATCTTAGTTTAAGGGTATAAATTTTAAACTTTAATAAACTTCAGTGAAAAAGTATTTTATTGCAATCTTTAATATTTTCTTAAGGAAAAATATGTCATTTTTCTATTAGTAATTTAAATATTAGAAAAATTCTAGACACTCTCTCATTAAAGTCCAAATAAATGGAAATTTAATCTAGGATACTAAAGATAATTACGTAAGAAATGGTATAGATACACATAAAAAATTAAAGAATCATGTTTAAAACATTTATTAACATTAACATCGTCGTTTCATAACATAAAACATTAAATCCATTTTTTATTTTATATTGAAATTAGTCTATTTCGTAAAGTTGAAAATTTCGAAAGAAATTCCCTCATGTATTTCTTTACATTATAAATTACGAATGTATTTCGACACATTTGCTGTTGCGAAAGTATCTTTGCATTAAATAAATATCGCTTTTATCTGATATAAAGCACAAAATTATTTTATAAAACTTGACAACTGAGATGATTTCAAAGGATTATACTCAATTTGTATAGTAAATTAGTGTTATATACGGGAGCATTTCATATACAGAACATGATAAAAATTTCATTTTAATGAAATATTTATCAAAGGGAATATTTTAATGAAAAATATTGTGATATTTTGCTTCTTAATTAATAGAGATTTAGAAATGAAAGATAATAAACCCTGCGCTATTGAGGAAATATTAATTATGAGTGTGCAGTTCAAAAGCAGTTTTAACAAATATTATGTTTGTCTGATCAAAAATTATATATCCCTGTTTAATAATTATATGCAAAAGCATCAATTTCATTTTGAAGCATTCAATTTATGATTGAATATTTCTTGACTTTAAGGCTACATTTAATTTATGATTAGATCCTTTTAAAAATTGTTACTTTTGCAAGAAAAATTATGTATATATATATATATATATATATATATATATATATATATATATATATATATATATATATATATATATATATATATATATATATATATATATATATATATATATATATATATATATATATATAAATATATATATATATATATATTTATATATATATATATATATATATATATATATATATATATATATATATATATATATATATATATATATATATATATATATATATATATAGTTATTTAATTAATGACAAATAATATATAATAATAAAATATTTAAAAGTAATAATATTTAATATTTAAAAGTAAATACTAGCTCATTAGTAAATTGTTTCATTTGAAAGTAAACATTTATAAACAGGAGTTGTCAAATTTTATGAAACCTTTAGTAAACAATTACTCTGTCTCTCTTTTAGGTATTATTAAGATATTTTGTAATAAGTGTAAGAAAGAAATTCTTTCACCTTAATATTCTACCTTAGTTTGGCCAGTAATTTTGTTAGATTATGTTATTTGTGTTAGGAAACTCTGAAGAAGCACTATAAAGAAGTTGACGCATGAAAATGCTTAATAAATCATCCCAACAAATTGCTTGTTGTTTCAACGACAGAAATTGTTCCAGAAAGCCCCGTAAACATGCAGATGCTGTGATTCTCACCATCTGTTAGTTTATGTTATTCTGAGCCCACGTCTTATAAATTCTAGCATTTGCTATAGCTCACTAAAACTCATGAAATGCTTACAAAATTTAAGAAATAAGAAATTAAAAAAATACACATAAGCAGTTTCTTAAAAATTAATTATATATTTCGCAAAATCTTATCTTATAAGAATGAAAAAAAACAATGACTATATGTTTTTTAATAATCCAATGACAAAATTATAATTTGAAAATTCAGCTGAAATGTGTATAAAATTATAAATATTATGAAATTATTATCGAAAGCTAGTACTCAAGTAAGTATTTTTGCTTGTTTTTATGTTACTTGAGGATGCTATAAATACTGATTGGTATCATGAAGCATACATATGTAATTTATATCACATAATCAGAAGAAATTTAAATGTTTCGATTTTGCGCCATGTGCACACTCTCTTGATTAATCATCTTAATTAATCAAAAGTGTAATATTCCTGAGGTGAGAAAATATAAAAATTTTGTAATTATTACATAAATATTATATTAAACAATATGATTACCATAAGAAAGATGGGCTGATTTTGCTTTCTTATTTCATTCTATTATTTTGATCAAAGAAACATTGTTAAATTAAATAATCAATCAGTTGTATTTGTCTCTTAATTTTCCTTGATGAAAAAATATATTATCTTTAAAAATATTTATTTCAATGTTGAAAGAATCATTGACTTATTAAAACTATGTAACTCTAAAAGATACAAAATTTTATATTGAAAATATAGAAATTGTGCCTATAACTTGTTCGGAAGTTAATATTTCCTATAAAAATCATTTTGAAACGAATTCAAAGATTTTGGACTTAAGATGTCTTTAGTTAATTGCGTCACACTATTTAAAATAAAAGTGATAAATTAATAGTCTTTCCTAAGAAACAAATAAAAATTTAGAGATTAGATGAGACTTCACTACAAATATGCATTAAACTGCATGAAATTGAATTTGGTATTATTTTAAATGTCCGTAAGGAAATCATTATGAGAGCTGGTTGGTAAAATATATTAAAAAGATCATATAATAAATGAATGATAAATAATGACATTCTCATCAAAAAAATTAATGTTAAATATATTATGGTTCTCTTACGTTAAATTTTCTTATGTTTCCGGTTCTTATGATAAATATAACGCAACATGCAGTGATTCACATAAGCTATTCAACTTTTAAAATGCTAAGTGAGAGCATTCTGAATACTATTTGTGTATTTATTTGAACTATAAATAACAATAATTCCTTTTGTTATGCTATGAGAGGAAAATTACTTTACCATTCATCAATAAACTTTTCAATACTGAATCTGTTTTTGCTTTAATCAGATGATGTATCCAAGTATGACACGATTCATACACTTTAATTCTGTTCAGTATCTGATACATTTAATTAGTAGTGTACTCAAATTTTTTTCAATAGCATTTAAAAATATTAAATAATTTTTCTGCAAGCTTTCTGTATTAATCTGTATCTTGTACCGATGACTATTAACTAATATATAAATGTATACGTCAATAAATTATAAATAATTAATTAATGTATATCACTCAATATTAATAAAACACTCACACACACCAAAATCAGTAAAATGAATTTATATAATTTATATTTTAACCTAAATTTAATTTTGAAATTAACCTAAAATTGTAAGGACGTAAGAAAATTGTAAGTTAGTACAATACTAAACATTTGTTACTACATTACACATGATTAAAACAGTAACAAATGAAAATACTTAATATTAATAAACAAGGTTATATATAGGTACATTACAAATAATAAACTAAGTTTTTACAAATAATAAACAAAGTTATTTATGAACCGGATGGTTCGCCTTCCATTTTCACATCGCTTTTCGATATCATCTAACTATATTTCTTATTGGATTTTAAATATTTTGTAAATTCACCTTATTGGGCAGTAACGCCATCTATTATCAGTAGAGTTAATATAGATCTGTTACAAAATGTTTATATTTTATGCAACTAAAATGAAGACTTATTAATTATTTAATAAATTATTAATATTTTTTTATAAAAAAAACAAATTTCTTTTTATTAATACATTTTATGTTCATAAATAAATTTTATAAAATTAATATAATTCTGTTGCATTTTACTAAAAATAGTTTATTTTACAATTTAGAATAAAATAATTTCATCACAGTTTTTTCTATTTTGAACCATGAAACGAACAAACAACAATTATGATGAATCTAACTATTCCAAATAAGACAACTTACAATATTTTTTTCTTTATTATGCAAGATGCCTAAAGATGAAAAGCAATATCAATATATTTAATAACAAAAAGTGTATGTTCTGCTTTACATGATTGTCTTTCATGAAAAAACAGGGCAAATCCAATAAAAGTTACTTTTACCAGGTTGTCACGATACATGTCAGCAAAAATACGAATGAGTAAAGAAGTGACAATATCTTATTTCCCATGCGCCTTATCCAACCCTGATAGAAGGAAAAATAAATGCCAACACGACACATAATAAAAGAAAAATGTCTATTGTAACGATGATGCTTTTTTTCCCATGCTCGGTCAACTCTACTATCGTCTGTTGTGGACAGTTCCGCTTGGATGATCACTGGTATGCAATGGACAAAGATCTCACTACACGAATACCTCATTTAATGATTTTTTATAGAATCAATAGCGAAAAAATGTTTTGTACGCAAAGAAAAGTAAGAGATTATTACAGTAAATACGATTTACTTGTAACTTTATTAAATTTTGCAGAAAAGAGATATCAATTTTCTGTTGTCAATTCCTAAATTACAAACTTTATTCATATAAAGTTTAATTCTAAACTATTCCTGTTAATAACGTCGATTTTGTATCGATAAATGTAAATTTATTCAGATGATAAGGGTAAGTCAGTTTTAAAATGATAAATAAAGTTAATTCGGATTATGACAACATTAATTGTAATAGTCCGAATGGTAAAAATCAGTCACAAGAAAATTTCCTAAACCATACGATGTATGTTTTATATATAAATTAATATTATTTTGTAAATCTCAAATATTTATATATAAAAATATATAATATTTCGATACCATATTTATAAATAATTTGATAAAATTTAAATATTTTTACTTATATACATGCAATTTAGTAATATCTGCTTAGAAATTAGTGAATGCAATATTAAAATATCCAAAATAAATTTAATAATAAATTTTAATTTTATTTACATAATTTTTAACATTGATATAAATCATTTTGAAATGTCATGAAAGGTTGAGGTGTAGAATTTATAGTTAAATTAATAAATAAAATCAAGATTAATAATCGATATTCCTAGTATATAGTTACTGGCTTTAACGATCTTTGTAACGTTTAAGAATATTTAAAATTAGCTTCAAAATTCTCTATAAAATAATCTGAAAAATATGTACGTAACATTATACTATGTATTCTATATAATTATATATATATTTCAAAGTTCGACATCTTTGCATTTTTAATTTGTAACATTGTATTTCTTCCAGTAAGAGAAATCATTTTTAGATAAGATAAGAAACTGATGAAAAAAGTATTAGATATACCCTGTCAAACAATGTAACAGTTTTCTGGTAACTGCTCCAGATATTAACATAATATTTTCAAGTTTGTTTTCCTTTTTAAGATCTTTCATGAGATATTGCACATATGGATTGCTACAAATATTTTAAATAATTTTTTCAATTGTATTTTATAATTTTCCCAAAATTTTCATTTGTTGCTTGGATTAAACAAATAATTGCCAATAAATGTATTTAAATATTAATTAATAAAATTTCAGCCTAAGAAAATACATTATTAGAATGTTTGCTTGGTTAATTTATTTATTACTTTATTGTAACACAAAACAGTCTGTTGTGTAGTAATGTTACCCAAGTGAAAGTTTAAACTTGTCTTTGCATCAATTGAAAGTTTATACTTTGAATATAACGTTTTGACTGTGTAATAATAATGACAATATTGATAATGTTATTAGGAAAAATGCGATTGTAATAATTATAAAGAGTAAAGAAGAAAATGATAAAATTTACATGCTATTAAAAAAGTAATTGAAAAAAAGTTCATATGTGGCTTATTATTGATTATTTCATTTATAATAAAAAAATAGTTATTTTTTCAAATTCTTTCAAGATACGGGAAAGCAATTTAAGACTTTAAATGCATTATTAATAACAAAATAAAAACTAATTTAGTTGATTTAATTTAAATTAGACACGTGCTTTGATGATTAATTAAAAAAATGAAAGTCCAATAAATTAAACTAAGTTTTTGGAAGAGTTAAGTCAAACAAAAATAAAAAAGGCTAATGAGGTAGATGGGTCGGATGCCGTATAATGTAGGATTTCAAATTCTAAATTTTTTGGCGATGAAAAAATGTTGACAAGATGGCGTATTGTGACGTGCGTGATGACGTAAATGCTAGGGTTGCCAAAATAGAAGTTTTCCAAAATAGATGCCAAAATAGAAGATAATTTTCATAGGTTTCCATACATTTAATGTAATAAAAGTCAGGTTGACAGATACATAAGATTCGCCGCCAAAAATCACCAAACTGAAAATTTGACATCCTGGATCATATGGCATTTGTGCCGATATATGTTACGAAATTGACTCCATTTATCTCTTTATGAGACAATGCAAATTTTGTTTTATATAAGAAATATGGTAATAATCAAATTTTCCTTTAGTTTTAATAATACTCTGGTAAAAGTAAAAAATTTTTAATGACATAATTTATATGAAATGTTTACGAAATTTGTTTTTCTTTAGTATTTCCACTTAGCATTTTAAACAAGACGAAATTCCAGACTGAAACAGAATTTGAAACTTTGTCGTATGTAATACAATTTTCGTTTCTGTATTTCTTTATGCTATTACAATGAAAGTTAAGAAATATTAATTTGTTTAACTGAAAATAAACTGTAATTACTTGTATTTTGAAAGACGAAATTTTCATTTAATCAATTATTTTAAATAAAGATTAATCTTAATGAAAATTTTGGGAATTTTTCATTATACTATTATATTACATATGGAACTCTTACATAAATGTTTTTTCTTTTAAATTTAGAAAAATATTCCTTTATGAACTAATTGATAAAACGTATGCCTAACTTGGAATTTTTTTATAACTATCGAATTTGAATATTTGTTTTCTTGAAAATATGATCAATGTGATAGTTTGAAAATGTCATATTTTGTCTAATGAAATTAGACAAAATACACTTATATTTGAACTGTATTTTGTCTAATTTCATTGAATTAAAAGTTTGTTATAATATTCATTTTTTTAAAATGTATATTGTAGCAAACTTTTAATTCAATGAATGTATTACTATGTATTACTTCTAATATTAAAAGCATTCTATCCATTATAATTACAATCTATACCAATGCTTACAGCCACATTATTAGATCTATTAACAAAAGCTAAACTATTATATTTACTTTATGCTTTTCAGAAAGTTTTTTTTAAATCCTGTTTTACAGCTTGCATTTTCATATTTACACGTTTTTCTATTGCCCATAACATATTTTTATTTTCGTATACATTGAAATTATAACATCATTATTCCATTATATTATGTTTTGTGAATTTGAAATTGAGACACACATATTTGAAATAAAATAACAGTATTTTTAAGTTTTCAATGTTAATCTAAAATAAGGAAATATTATTATTTTAATATAGGCATGTTTTAAAACTTACATAATGCCGTTCAAATCATTTTTACTTTAGATAAACCGAAATAAAAAAGAACTATCGAAATCTGTAATGAAATCTGAAGTAATAAGTCTTTAAATAATGAAGGAAAAAGCTTTCTTATCATTATTGTTTAGTATAAAACATTGACTATTAAATATAAATATGGAATAGTTTTTATTATAATAAGGATTTCTAGGGTAGATAGTATTACATTGTTTCAACAATGACTGATTTGTCAAAATATGATCATCATTAATTTAGATTATTATAAGGCTTTTATATATATTTTAAAATCATTGAATTATGATTGTTCTGTATATTGTTATTTGTCCATCTAATTAGAAGTCTTAAGCAAAAAAATATGAAAATTGAACGACATATATAATATCAAATCTCCTTACATAAAAGTTGTTTCCGAATAATATGTACTATGACAAGTCAAATATTTATTAACTAGAATAAAATGAGTTTAAAAGAGACTGAAAACGTTTTGAAATAAATTGCACACAATTGAATGCTTTTATTCCATGATTTTATCAACTTGCATTATATTTTAAAAATATTAACACATATTTTTGTATTAACATTTCAAATTTTATAAATTAATAATTTTCATAAAAACATATATGATAATTATTTTCATAGCTTTTAGGTATAAATGATTCTAAAAAATAATATTCTGATCAAAATTATTATTCATTACATTTATTAATTCGTTATTAATAATTAAATGTTCATATGTGTGTATCTGTGTATCGATATGAAGCAATTATTTAAAAAAATAAATAATCAATTCATTCTTAAAAGAGTTTATAATTATGGTAATAGATTGTAAAATCACTTAAGTTTACTTGAACGCAAATGGGGAGACCTATTTAAACTCTTTTCTCCATAAAATTTATTTTTAAAACTATGAACATCACTCTTCTTAGTTTAATAAAAATACCTAAGGAAATATATAATATAAAATTCTCCATAAATTTATTATCATACTATATTGGAAAGAATTAGACTCATTTTAAAGCATTTTTCTTATTACTGAGCAATATTTATTTGTTTCAAAGGAGTGAGTGAGATTCTTTTTCTGGCGCAAAAACTTTAAAAAGACATACTGCGCTGAAGGTGTATTTAAAATTCTATCATATCTTGTTTCGAAAGAATGATAGAAAGTTTAAACTAAATTTATATTAGATTTAATAAATTTCTTAAAGAATATTCTACGTTATAGCTTATTATGTGTTCAATTTTATTAATAGAGTGAAGGTCTTGCACAATCCAATACTCGAAACATCTTCAAACTTTTTCCTAACAACCAGTTAAAGAAATGACATCTTCTGTCAAATAAAATTTTATTAATGAAGATTCTTTTCTTCAATTTCAGAATAAAGTATCAAGTACACAAAATGTTTGGTATGGAGTAAGCTTAAAATTAATTTATTCATGACTACTAGAGTGCCGAAAATATTAATTGAATTTTTGAAGCTACTTTCTGTTCAGAAAAGTGCGTGCCTTTGTGGAAATCATTTCAATGAAATGAACCTTAATTAATAAGGCTCTTTTTAATTTGCATAATGCATGAGAAAAATATTTTCGAGCAAAGCAGTGCGTGTTTAAATATGGTAAATTAGTTGGAAAGAATCGAACATCGTTCCTTATAATGAATGTGAAGTGAAAGTTTGGGTTACAGAAAATTATATTTGTTTTATAATAAAGCATTGATTATTAATTTAATTTTTGACATTTCTAATAGAGATAATTTTTTAAGGTTTAAAATTTGTTGTAATTGAACTTTCTTGAAGCTAATTTTTTAAAATATTATAATTATCTTCTTAGATTTATCTAGCTTTCAGATGCTAGAAAATATATTTCAATTATAGTATTTTCTTAAAAAATGTCTATTATAACCAAAGATGATTTCAAATGAGTAAAAATAAAAAATTGATAAGATGATGTTTAATTCACTCCTTTGAATATATATCACTTTATTCCGAAAAACCATACTTCACTGGTGTAAGGAATATTTCTATTTCAAACAAAATTTATTATTCATTTTGTTTCAAGATTAGTAAAATTACTCCAGATAATATTGTTCATAAATTTAAAATATAGTTTAAGAGAAAAAAAATTATATTTTTAATGTGAAGATTAAAATTGAAATTTTATAAAGCAGATAAAAATAAATTGAAATAAAAAATAACATTTAAATAAATTCTTTTTAATAAATACCTTCTCTTATTTATAGTTTTAACTTGATATATTTTTCCTAAGATGATTTTAAAGCAGTTTAAAACTTTAAACACAATGTTAAATATGGTATTTCCTAACACAATATATTTTGTAAATTAAAATGTACTCTAATGATATAATATTGAGCATCAATTACATTTTATTAACTGGCATACCTTAGAAACTAACATTTGCTACATGTTTGAATATAATTGTTTGTTGTATCTATGCATGTATATTATTATATGATGCAAATGAGAGAAGTAAGTAAACTGTTGGATTATAATGGCTAATATGTTGTTTTAAATTTTCTTTTATGTGTCCATATATACATATATATATAAATATATAATATTAATTGTATAAACTTATTAATTTCAGAACATGAATCTTATCCTATTGTCAAATATTATCAAGATAGAAATAAGAATCCTTAACATGGTTTAAAGAAAATGATAACATTAATTCCCTTTTAAAGTTTGCATCTGTTTACAAGCCCTTTTTTTCTGGAAAACACATATTCATCCATTTTTCTATTTATATTTTTCAACTTTTCTATTGTTGAGAAAATTGTATCAAATTTCTTTGTTGGAGAATCATAAAATGCTTCTATCATTTTAGGTAACTGCATTGCGAATGGTTTTTCCTTATTTCCAATAACGAGGCAAATTATAAGGAATTATAGGTTACAGAAAAGTAAACTACAGAAAATATACCGAAATCAGTTGCCTAAGGAGATATCTTGCCTCCCAATATCTCGTTTCCTGCTTTGAATAGCAAATAACCCCTCATAAGGGGCAGATGATCCTTGTCCATCACTTCTCCAGATTGGCAGAGTGAACAGAAAAAATGTCCAAACTCTTCAATGAAAAGCTTGACAGTCATTTCCGTTATTGGAAAAATGGTGACAACTGCATTTCGTTTTAGTAAATCAGGAATAGGAGAATGACCTAAAATACTCTAGTGTTTTTGAGCTATACGAATCTTTATGTCTGCCGAGGCATTAGAAGCCAATGGATGTTTTAGAAATAATTTTAATCTTTCAAACAAGCCACACACAGGAGTGTAGAAGGATATTGTAGAAGACATGCACATTTCTTTGTAAGAATGTTTGCTTGTTCCATTACCTCATAAGCCATAGTGTCCAGGCCCCCACTAGAGAACAATTTGCTTCACTTTCAAAGCAAGAATTCTTGACTTTGTTGAATTTCGAGTGTTTATGAGTGTTGAACAGTAGGAGCAAAAATTATTGACCTCTTTGCCACAGAAAGTGTTACCAGGCAGCATCGAATGGAGGGTGATCTATATCGGGATTGCTAATGTTAAAGTCAGATATTTGAAGTAACTTGCATAATTACTTCCACCTAATCTAAATTTCGTCTTACAAAGCATGGGTGAGAACATGAGCAATAGATTTATGTGCGCTATACTGAAAAATACAGGAGTGGCATTATTAAATTGAAGTGGCTTTGTGAAATTAAAATTCTTGAGAGAAAAAAAAATTATGTGAATTTCTATCAGGACCTTAGAACCAGAATTCATTCCAGAACATTTAGATTGTGAAGTTAATAACAGAAATTTGCAAGAAAAAATTGTCATTAATTCAATTCTCATAGAAAATAATGATTAACAATGGAAATGATCTTTCAAATTTCAAAGAAAAATAAAATAAGATATTGTTAAAATAACCTACAAAACAAGCAGCTAAATGGTGAAAGGAACTAAGGTGCGTTTTTGATGAAAAATAAACAATATGCTTTTACATTTTATTTAAATATGTTCTCAGAATATATGATATAGAAATAGAAAAAAGAATTTTGAAAGAGAATTTCTTTTAGCTATGCATTTTGTTTTACGAACGTATACTTAGCATTTTTCAATAATCCTATATTAAAAAGTAAGGGTAGTTTAAAGAAAAAATAGTTTTAAAATTTAAAAAATAAATTTTATTATATTACAAGAATTTGATTTAAAAAATAACTTGCTTTTCTTCACAAGTCCATTAAATATAGAATCTAATATTGTAACATATTCACGAAAAATAATCGATAAGTTAGATTTATAGTAATAAGTATATCAATAAATGCATATTTCAATTTTATAAATAGTTTATAAGTTATGCGTTTTACGAAATCTGTAATAGCAAAAGAAATACATCTTAAATTTACAATGTTTATTAGATCCAGAATTATTCGCCTGATATGAATTTTCCTTTATTACTTTTCAATTATTAAACGTATCCAAATATAGTTTTCAATTGTTAAACAATAATTCATATAAAATCATTTTTTGAAGAAAATATAAAAAAAGTTTCAGGAAAGAATAGATTTTCAATAACAAATGACGGATGGTATTATTAGCTCTTCTTTCCTTAATACACAAATACCAAATATACTTTAAATACAAAAGACATTAATTGTTGATATTCTTGTTTCTGACTCTTATGTTATCAACCTATATTTTCCTATTAAAATATTACCCTGACATTGACTTATAATACAGAAAAATAATATTATTAGAAAATGCATATTATACAAACAAGTCAGTTTAAAAGTTTTATTCGTGTGCAGAAGCTATTTTAAAGCAAAAATCATATGTTTACCAAGTGTGTTATTGACATTTTCTATCCAAGCAACTTGCATACAAACAAATCGCTGTTGTACTTCTCAATTTATTTTATTCAAACCAGCATCAATTCGCTTCTGAATACTATATTTCAATTATATTTCTCTTTTATTCTTTTCAAAATCATATGTGATTTTTGTTCAATCGAAGGAAATTCATTTTTTCAAAATATATTCGAGAATGTCAAAGTAGTAACATTGAACCATTATTTAGGCACAGGAAAGAAATGTGAAATAATATTGTATTTACCTTCAATAGTCTTTTGAAGTTAAAAGGAAATGGTGAATCGCTAACAAAGCAAAGTATTTCTACTAGAAATTCTATTTTTCTTTCATAAATTTGTCCCATGTATTTGAAGTTTTATAATATAAAATTATACAGAAAGATTTTACGGCGAGATATGTGATTTAATTATAAAAGAATAATTGATTTTAAAATGAAAATTATTAACTGGAAATTAGTTTATAGTAAATTGATAAAAATTAAGAAAGGAAAATATTTCATAAAATTTATTAAGTATTTATCTCTTGAGACGCAAGTATTTAAATGTTTTCATTAATAAGCATTTTAATATCATTAGAGTTAAATGATAAATAATATAGTTGAAGGTTGGAATACTTGGGAACTTTCACGTTTCTTCCCTTTCAAAACCTAAGTACTGGACCTAACAAAAAAACCGGTGGACAAAAACTAACTGGTAAACATAAAATATCTTATGAATCACCTAGACCTTTAATGAATCCACAATTCAATGTCAAAAATGTGCTGAGAGAAATGTTGCCCTCCTTCTTGTTGACATAAGTATGTAAATATTGTGTTGACTATTATTTTGACGAGATTTTTGCAAAGGCAATTAAAGCAAATATTATTCATCGCAATTGTCTTCACCCTGAAAACTTATAATTGACACACTTATGCAAAGGATAATTTTCTGTATAAAGAAGTCATTTTGAATTCTTGCTATTGAATAAAAAATACTCTAATGATGCTTTGTTAATGTGACAAATATTTTAGGATTTACTAGCTCATAATTCCGTGTAAATTTCTTTACCTGAAGATGCATAAAAAAATTTTTTTTTCATATGTTACTAAGTCAAACCAAGTATCTTGTAACGTTAATATGAACTATAGTTTCTCTGTCTCCAATTTAGAATAATATAGCGAATAATTAGTCACCTTTAACTTCTTTAACTGAGATAAAATTTATTCAATTTTAAATCTTATGAACTGGTCTTCGAATGGAAAAATTGTTCCCATTTGTTTGTCTTATTGTTTTTTTATGAATTTCTGATTGTGTCCTAGACTTATATTTCCTGTGTGAAGAGACTTTTAATTTTTATTATTATTCAACTCAGTATCTCTTTCACCAGAAATTATATTTCATATTTTACCATCCAGCATATTCAAAAAAATCTATTCTTACTTTACTTGATACATTTTTATTAGATATATCTAATAAAGAAAACAATAAGTTGATTACCATCCATCTAACTAACTCAGAAATTTAATCATTAATATTTCCAATCATTTCACTGACGAAACTGAATAACAAAAATTTTTAATTTTGTTTTCTGAATAAGCATTTTTTTAATATTCTCTCAGGGGCATAAAATTTTAAGTAACTTTTACTCTTCAATTTTTTTAACTACAATTCTGTTCATTTATTTGGTCGCTCTTATTATTTATTCTGATAATTAGTTTTCATTTTTAATGAAATCATTAACATATTGAAGCCCATTTTTATATACAAATTTAAATTTTATATATTGTTCATTTTTGTAGTGAACTTTTTGAATGTCTTAACCAGAAATGCAAGCTAATTTTATTTACATTTTACTAATCACCATGTTTGAATTTAATTTTAATATTCTAGTTATATTCATTAATAAAATATTAAGAAAACAAATTTATTAAACCTTAAATGCAACCCAAAATTAGTAAATTAAATTTTCTCATGGAAATATGTAAGAAATCTAACGCTCATAGCACATTACTACTGTTTCATTCATTCTTAAAGTGTATTCAATCGTTGTTATTTAATCTTTTTCGCATTCCTTTTTTTAATTATATAATATTAAACAATCAATTGGCTTTACTGCTCAGGATCACTTGTTGATTTTAATCAGGTCACACATTAAAACACAATAAATTGTAAAAATAATTCTTTTTCCTATAAATGTAGTAGAAAATATCATAATCAAACAATATCTTCAGTCATTTAGATTCAAGCAATATTTTCTTTAAAAAAATCATGTAATTTAATTTTGATCAAACAATTGAAAGTCATTGACAAAAATCTAAATTTGTATCAAGTTTTGTTATTATCTATTAAAAAAAATTAAAATTAAATTCCATGAAAATATTTATTCAATAGTTTTAGCGTGTAGTTTACTCTTTTCCTCACTGTTTAACCATCTCTATCATTTAAAAGTGACTCACTATTAAAACCACAGCTCTGAAAAAGATGACTCTGCGACACCAAAGCAGGATTGCTTCTGAGTGGTAAAGATAAATATTTTTATAACATAAAAATGGTAAAAATTATCTTAGTTCATATTTTTAAATGATTTCATTTACTGTTTAACTTATTTAATATCTTTTAATTTTATTTTGAAATAAATTGAAGAAATAAATTTAAAATTTTCAAACGTTACTTAAAATATTACGCCTCCTTTGCTTATTATTTCAATTGTTAGATCTATAAAATTTTAGATATTTAAAGCGAAAGTTGTTCGGGTTGATTTTTCATACTATTAATCAAATGTACTTTTTTATTAAGTGCATATCAAGTGCAAAATAATAGCACAGTTACTGGAACTTTCAAAACGTTAGTATACCGTTGTTATTTCCTATGATTTGAAACTTTATAATAATTAACATTTTAAGCATTTACATTCGACAATAAAACTAATAGACAGAAATTTTCAAAAAATGTATTTTAAGAGATCCTTAAATTGTCAAATTTAAATTTTAGAAATAATCATAATGACATATGGTTCTTAGAAAATATTTCTTCCTTGTGGAATATTGTTATTTATATCCTTCAGTGTAAATTTCGCATAATATTTTGAAAAATTCTTATTATTTGAAAAATATTTAATTAGAAATTGATAAAATTTAATTTTTTAATCAATTCATTTGATATATTTATGTAAAGTATAACAACATATTTACTTAATTTTCCAAAATAGGACTAATTTCTTATATCCCCTCAAAAAATAATTACACATATACAGAGCTAAATAAGTTTATTTAAAATTATGAAAAATTTTGAACTAAAATAATAACATTAAATTTTTTTAATCTATTAAATAGTATATATTTTATTTCCATAAATCTGAATATTCTATATCTGCTCCCCGTAAATGCAAATTTTTTAATTTAATGTTTCAATTTCAAGACGTGTTTCTTGAGTATTTCCTAATCTTCAATTTCTATCCAGCATGATGCTCTTTTCAACATGGTGCACATTTTTTCTATTGAAGATGTTTTTTTTTATTTTACTTTATTAAAGTTTGAATATTTTTTGGGGATAATGATAGCCTATCATCTTCAGTCTCTATTTCCTCGGATTAATAATTCTTTAAATATGACGTTTGTGCACCAAAGCTGTCTGTGTTTCAATATTATTGATCAATATGCTAAAATGTTATTTTCCCGAAGCTTATATGGCTCTTGAAAAGTCTTATTATACAAAAAAATTAAAGAATATCTAAGGTAATTTAATAAAGCAACTATTTTTTGCATAAATATTAAAAAAAAAGAAAGAAAGAAAACGAATACAATTTAAAATAAAAATAATTATTAGTGTTGTTTTAACATTAAAAAAAATAAAAATATTAAAATATCTATTAACTTAGCTGTTAAATTATTTTAAAAAAAGTAAAATAAAATAATAAAATTTTAAGTAAAATAAAAACAATATGAATTTAAAAATTTACTATAACCAACTTTTCGGCTTCCATGATAGCACCCATTTTCTTTTGTGGGGTTGAAAAATCAACAAACTTTAAGGCAGTTTTTACTTTACACTTCCTCATGGGAAGGAAGAGAATGTCTTGTGGAAGCTACGCATCTCACCCAAAGTAGGGGAGAAGTGGTTGCTGCGGATGGTGTTGCAGCTTGCGCAGTCTTCAGTTGTGCCTCTTTGCAGGTGGTAGCTAGGATTGGAAGGATGTGTGATTCGCACAAAGTGGGCGAATGTGGGTGCTTCGGGTGGTAGGAAACTCACACATCTTCAGTGAAGTCAAACTGCAGACCGATTTTTAACAAAAGTAAGGATGCAATCATGGAGGCCGATATGTTATGGAAATCTACTGAAAGTTAAATAAAAAAATTAATTATTAACTTTGAGTTTTGTTATGAATTTATATATTACAAAAACTGCAATACTTCCTGTGATGCAAATTGAAGCTGCTTTAAGGAATTTAGAATTTTTAAAAGGAGATTTTGAGCCTGGAGATCTATTTTCTATTGGAAATATTGTTTTTGGAATAAAAAATCCATCTTGCTTAATATTGTAAATTTGATCTTGAATTGCACTTGAAAAAATAAGCTGATGTTGATTGGCATTTATTTCTTCTATTATGTTTTGAGAATCCAAGGAAACAGAGGTCTGTAATGTTTTATCTGTAAAAAAATTATAGGAATTGATTAATGGCTTATGAACTGCTTGCGAAAAATAAATATTTCATTTTTATAAAAAAATATTTTAAAATTCCCATTTTTTATTTATTTATTTATTTGTTTTGGAAAATTTCGTATAATTCTAAATATATATTACTGGAGATTATTGAATTCGATAACCAATTTTCCCTCAGTATCAATAATTGTAAAAGCAGCATGCTGAATATTAATATTTTATAATTCTACAGGAAAATATATTTCGTTTCTTTTAATTTGGGAATCAGTTTTTCTACAGAAATAATTAATAGTTTTATTAAAAATTCACTAAGAAAATACCTTTTTTAATTCCTTGAAAATATTAATTACCTCCATTTGAATTACATAATTCTGAAATATGTTTTCATGAATTAAAAGTCATGTATTAAACTAAATCAAATTTTATTCTGAAAGTTATTTCAATAAAAATTATTTCATGAAAAACAAATTGCCTCTTATTTTTATTAAGAATAAATTTTTATTAAGTGTGTTTGTTTCTATTTTTTATATTTTTTCGAAGTGACTCAATAATTAATCTTACAAGTTTACAAAAATGATTCCCTAGTTAAATAATACCGTATACCCTATTTTTCAGCTTAAAATTTATAAGTTCGTATAAGATTTTGTTCCCCAGAAGATTAATTACCAAATATTTATTAAATTATGTTTAACGAATAATTATGAAAACAACAGTAGCACTACCCATTTCCTAAAGAATGCTTCGATGCATTTTGTTTTGTGCCTTTTATTTAATATTGGGAGTAAGTCATTGTTATCTAGTAAATTATGTTTCATACGCCATAATTACAGGTAGTTTCATTTTTCCTCATAAATGCTTTATTAGTAATTGAACTAAATTAATGGAATGAAAATCCTAATGATTAAGAATTAAAACTTAGTATAATATTATACAAATTATATGCTTATATGATATTTGTAATATCTTATGAACTTATAATTTAGCATCTAATTTCATTTTTATTTATAATCCATAATTTAAAATTGACATGCTTGAGAAGATTTTTATTGAAATCATGTACATCGATCTCATTGTTTTCCAATAATACATGGCAAGTGTAAATATAGTTACCTGATAAAATTCCCAATGAATGTAAGTTTATTTCTCCATCAATTTTGGTGATTTCTGTACCTGCTAAATTGGTTTCCACTGTAGCCTCATCTTCTTCGGGGATAGTATACAAAATACGAAATGTTTTGGGGTGCTGAAAGTCTGCTGTTGATGGAAACTGAGCTGTTTGTCCTTCTGAGAGAGAAATTCTATTTTCAAAGATATTAACTGGCGAAACTAATTTTTTCTTCATGTATTTATACAACAAAATTGATATTATAGTGAAAATAAAAATTTGGATTAATGAAAAGATGCACCATGTTATAAAGTGGGACAGCTCGATGGTTGGATCTGTAAATTCAATTGTGTTAACAAAATCCATTTTCTCTTTTATAAATTTTGTGAAAATTGATGAAATTTTAAGGGTTGAAAACTGGGTGCTGAACTTGCAAATGAAGTAAAATCGATATACTATACTTAATGAAATAACACTTAACTCATTGTTGTAAATAACAATTTGCTTTTTTCTTTTTTGAAAATGTAACTTCGGTGTAACAAATAATATTTAAAACTAAAACAATGATACATATAACAATACATTGTTCCGTGTTAGATTTCAACAATTTATTCAAAAATGTATTTAAATTTTTCTAAATTTTGATTGAAGCATTTTTTTGTTTATAAATGAAAAAGTTTTAAAAATGTTTCTATTTTAGAACTGACATAATGTACTTTCTTCTTTTAGACTTTATTATTGTAGAAAAATATTTTATTTATATATTTTGTTATTTTCAATACAATAAAAGTAAAAAGGAAACCTTAATATTCAAAATATAAAAAATTAATTTATAACACAACAACATATAAACATATTAGTAATTCCTAAAAAAATTACGGAACTATTCGGGACAAATTGTTTGTAAAATAATTAGGGATATTTTAAGTAAATATTAAAAAGGAAATTTTAAATATTATTGAGTAAATTATTCAATTTTTAATGTAAATCTAAAAAAAATATAGAAAATATTTTCTTAAGGATAATGAAGAATATTTATTAAAGAAGCTAACCAGATATATCTTTGCGCATTCCATGTAAAATTTGCAGTCAACTAGCAAAATTATGCAAAAAAAAAATCTTTTCACATTGTAATATCACCCAGGAAACTAATTCCAGGAGCTTGAATAATGACAAACAAATAGTAAGTTTAGAAGTACAAAATTTTTTGCTTTTGTTTTTGAAAGATTTGTTTTATTTTTCAAAAGTCTATTTAGATGAGTAACTAAACACTATTTAGTTGAGTAACATTGAAGAATCTTTTGAACAATTTTAGGTTTGCCTTTGTTGGAATTAGTAGAATGCATTACATTCAATAACACGAAAGAAATTCTTAACAATATTCACGGTAAGCTAATGATGCATGTAGAAATCTCTTCACAGATTGCTATAGAAGTGTTTCTGAACCTTTTAGTTATTACGGCCCAATTTTCAATCATAATTTTCATCGCACCCACCTCCCCACCACATACAATACAATGTATACAATAATAATGTATTTTGTGTATTTTGGCGTTAAACCTACCCTACAACCGTAATTTTAAACTTTACTATTACCAAGAACACGAAAATTTAATAAAATTTTGCAACACTGATCCTCAGCATTGAAAAAACAAGAATCCTATGTCTTTTTATAGCTCTTGCATCCCGCCATATCGAGCATTTTCACGGTTTCGCGAGAAGTTATGGATTATCAGGAATTTGTCTGGTCAGCTTAAACGTTAAATTGGGGGTGTCCGCAGATGTGAACAAATGTTTTATCATGAGAAGAAGAAAGTTCTATGACACCATTTTTTCAATTCCAGACAATATCATTGGAGTCAATCCTTCTATCGCTATTTAATCTATTCTGAATGTGTATGTTTTATATATTTTCGAGTAATTGCAATTCACCCTATTAAATATTCACCGCAGCAGACTTATGCAAAATCATGGATAAATTTTTCAGCGAGCATTAGATGATAGACTAGCATCAACAATTACACAGACGATAGTGGTTCCGAAAATAAAATCAAGAAAATATACTCAAGAATACTTAAATTTTGGGTTCACTATTACTGATGTAAATATATAAGAAAGGACTCTGTGTACCATTTGCTCAAAAATGTTGGCGGCAGACAGCATGAAACCTAATAAACTGTAACGACATTTGGAAACGCTTCATAGTGAGTACGCAAAGGAATTCAGAGAATTCTTCGAATTAAAATTAAAATCATAAGAAAAACATAAATCATTGCTTAAAATTTTTTTTCTATGAATGAAAAAGCTATAATTGCCTCTTAAAAAATTCATATAAAATAGCCAGATGTAAAAAGCCTCACACACACATCATTGGTGACGAGCTTATTTTACCAACCACAATTCAGATTGTAGAATTTATGTTTGGAGATAATTTTGCAAAACAATTGCAGTCTATTCCTCTTTCAAATGATACTGTTGCCTGTCGAATTGCTGATACACATGAAGATGTAGAATGTCAGCTTTTGTAGAAGTTATGTGACTAATTGTTTTCAATACAACTCGATTAAGCAACAGATAGTAATATAGGTGTTCATTTCATTGCCTACGTTAGATTTTGTGATGATTTGTCAATAGTAGAAGAATTACTTTTTTGCAAACCAACAGAACTCATAGCAACAGCAGTTGCATCATTTGCTAAATTAAATGACTTTATGAACGAGGAAAACATAGAATGAAAAAATTACGTCGGATTATGCACCAATGGTGCTCGTTATGTGTTCGGAAGAGTTCAAAGCATTCAAGCAATTGTGAAACAAAAATCGCAACAATACGTCTGGAGTACATTCAGCGTTACTATTTTATTGCGAGGCAAGATGGTTATCACGAGGGAAATTTTTGCAACGTGTTTACAAATTAAGAGAAGAAATCGCCATTTTTTTAGAAGAGGAAAACAGACTGGAAACTAAGAATTTTCGCGATAGTTTTTTTGTGATGAAATTGAGATACTTGGTCGACATATTCGAGAAATTAAATAACTTGAATCTTCAACAGTAAGGAGTAAATACACATATATTGGATACGAGTGACAAAGTTAATGCTTTTTGTAGGAAATTACAGTTGTGGAGCAGAAATTTAAAGCAAGAAAACTTAACAATGTTTCCAATTTTGAATGATTGTAATAAAACTTACAAGGCTGAAGAACAACATGTAAAAGTTGTTTTTGAAGCCATTGAAAATAATTTAGTGAAGAATTTTAAAATGTCCTTCTTGCTGATGACAAATTGATATCAAGTTACAAGTGGGGGAGAGATCCCCACTTGTAACTTGATTTCAGTTTGTCATCAGTAAGAAAGTACATTAAAGAGGAAGAAATCTTCATAGACTTCACGGAATGAGGAGAAACCAAAAGACAATTGAGTAATAAATCACACTTTGAATTTTGGACAGGAGTGGATGATGAGTTTTCACACTAAAACAACGACATTTAAAATTCTGATACCATTTTCGACATCTTAACTTTGTGAAACCGGATTTTCTGCGGTGGCTTCATTTAAGACAAAATATAGATCGCAGCTAAATATACAAAAAGAACTGAGAGTGTCTATTTATAAAATTAAACCCTCTCTCGAATAATTTTGCTATGAAAGATAGACCCAAGAAAGTCACTAATAATTATTAAATTTGTTTTTAATTTAGTAAGATGTTTTAATTAAATCTGTTATTCATTAAATATGTCAAAATGTATTTTGTTTTGTATGTGTGTTTGTTCTTTCCTCTCAGTCTCTTAATCAATTTTTTTAAATAACTTTTTCTCTTGGATATGCTCGCGCCCCACAGGTTGAGAATCACTGTGCTATAGGAATAAAATCTCATTCTTCAGTAAAGTAACTGAGGTATTATCCTAATCAATTTTGGACCATTGAAGAATAATAATGCATCTGAGACTTTAACTTGCGAATATTTTAGAAATAGATTGGGAGTTTTATGGAGTCTCTAATTATAAATGTGAAAACAGCCCTAAAATTTTATTGATCTATTTTTATTAACTAACTTCATTATTTCAGACACACCATAAACACTATTTTGTACTGGATGTACAAAAAATATTTCAATAACAGATCCATGCAACTGTTTAATGAGTCATTGAAATCAGTTACCAATGATTCATGATTACATGCCTTTACAGACAGATTCATGTTTTATGAGGAAGGCGATACGACAACATGAATGTATTGAGAACTTCCTTTGTTATGATTCCATCAATGCTCAGTCTGCACATTACGAAAGGGAAACCGGGGCTATTTAAAGTGCATTAAAACTGCTGTTAATAATGTAGTCATCTTTTGATTATTATCCAGTCTGTCTCTAACACTGTTCTGCAATTTATTGCAAACAGATAATATACAGACTGTATCTGCATTTTGCCGTGTAAACATGTATCAAAGTTAACATCAGATGTTTCCCAGTGAATTCCAGACTCCTGAAAATAAGGCTATTGGTTTTTTTGCGAAGAGAGGCGTGAGGGTGCATAAGAGACATTTGACTAACCTTTCTTTCCATTCAGTATAATTACTGATTAAGAGATGACATGCTGATAAATTAAGAATAAAGCATTATGTGATTCAGAAAGTAAGACTTGGATCAAAGACTATTTAAGACTGTTTAAAGGGTCAAAAGTTATTCCTGATTTTTCTAGAAGTGCAAATGTGACAATATTTCAATTTTCTATAGATCAGAACTGCTTACCAGATTATTTTTATTGGTTTAAAATTTGGAGTTATCTCCTGTATGTCCTTTGTGGGAATATCATCATATCTTTGGCGCTATCCATTCTGACCCGTGCTTTTACTATTTGTATATGACTCGTACTATTTGTATATTTTTAATGTGTTCTGTTTAGAAGTGTTTGCAGGACAGAGAACTAATGGTGCCATAACGGATTTTTAGAGCATTCGTAATAAATAAGTAGTAATAAAGTTAAATGCGAGAATTTTGGACTTAATACAGAATATTGAATGAATGTAGTAAAATATAATATTGAATGATAAAAACTTTCTACAAACATATATCTCATATTTAAAATTTTTGTTAGTATTCTTTAATATTGCAATTATATTCTGAGTGATTGCTTTTTCCTTACACATATATGATTATTCTTTCATCCAATTTGATGCACCTTCGTGGGCATGTAAATAAGAATTGCCCGTAACTCTTAATGTTAAACAATTAAAAGAGCTTTGCCAAAATATTTATTATAGTAATTTTTTTTCTAGTAAATCCTTTCCCAGATTTTGATTGGGTGTTTAAAGAAAGTATTTTATGTATTATTTTATTTTTAAAATTTGGTAAATTCATTATAATGATCAATAACAAAATTTTATCCTTTAAAAATGTGTAAGAAACAAGTGAGTCCTCTTAAACCATAAGTTCCCAAATTGGTCCAGGTGGACCCCCAGTGGTCCATAGGAAATCACATGTAAAGAAAACAGGGATTTAAAGTGGGGGTACACGAAACATTTTCTGATTTTTCATAATAAAGAACAAAAATTTTGGCTTGGATTTACATTTCAATGCTGGCAGGTAATATCATTCACTGGGTAGGTACTTAAAAATATTCGAAACTGAATTTAAACACAGAATTGAATAGAACAATAGATAATAGTACAAGTATTATTTTAATAAATAATATACAAGAGAAAACGTGCTACTTTTTTCATCTTAACACAACCAATTTAGGGGGATATTTTTTTTGAATACAGTAGAAATATAGCAGCATGGGTCTACAGAAACTAATAAATCTTTGTAAATGGTCCACGAGAAAAAAATTTGGGAGCCCATGTCTTAAATCCCACACATATAGCAGTTAAATTAAGAAGCAAATCAACTAAAATAACTAGAATTATTAAAATAAATTTTAACATGTAATTCATAAATTTTGATTAAGATTTGGAATTATTTTTTCTTTTATAAGTTTTGATCTTTTAAGATTATGTGCCCTTAAAAATGTTTGCTTCTATTTGTGGAATCTCAGGCGATATATGATGACTTATAATGAGCAATGAACTGTTATTTGCTCCATTTTCTAAGTCAGCATTGTTTCAAATTGTTTATTTAGATGAAAACAGGTCATGCATGAATTGCTTAAATTTCTGATGAAAGTTTTGCTAAAGTAATGAATCAAATGATGTTGATTTACATAAATAAATTGAAACGTTGATCTGCATAATTTGGATTAATGAGATTAGAAACTAATTGAATGAAATTTAATTACTGCTTTAATTAAAAGTTGCAGTTGAAACATGACATATCATTTCCTTTTTGCCCCCAAACAGAATATAATATGAAAATGTATTTTCAGTGTGTAATATTTGCGATTAAGAATATGATAGTTATTTTTTCTGGAAACAGCATTTTTTTACGTGCAGCTATATATAAAGGGAAAACTAGAAAACCTCTAACACCCAACTAGAGTTTTGGCAGTTATACTGCTGTTGCAGAGTGAGAGTCACAGTCCGCCCATAAAATTTATCTTTGAAAAGGTTTGTGAAAGATCTGTAATTTCAAATAAAGTATGTGGTTAATAACACCTCTAATAATATATCATTTGATACAGGAATTATAATAAAGTTCACTGTGGATAATTAGTTCTCATTGCCAATTAAGCATAATATTTTTTAAGATATACGGCTATAGATATTGTGGAGCAGATTAAATGAAATCACCAACGAAGAAAAATACCATGTACTTGATAAAAGTTCTGGTAAAGAAGAGCAAAGAGCAGGCACACGCTATGGTCATTCTTGGACACAAGTGTTATTGCATATCTGCAATATCTGTATAAAAATCCTTACTGTTTCCAATTACATGCAATGTTGAGGTTACTACAAGCCTCAAACGTAAATTGGAAATGCATTTGTTACAGGAAGTTACTTATATATCCGGTCCAGAATGTTATTTTTATGTCCAGTCATGGAGTCAGTAAAAGCTCGTAAGACTCCAATAAACTCTACAAGAATATCAGTAAAACACTGAACTCAGTTTGAGTGACTGACTGTCATACTCCTGTTATCAATATAATGTCCAGATGAATGATACATTGTTTCTCTTTAGCTTAATGTTGCCCTTGCTGCAATGTTTCCATAAGGAATCAGTAGGTTGACTTAAAATTGGATCAAAATCTGAGATTATTTGATTTTTCGGTCAAACTAATTTCTTTATTTAACTTTTCTTTGGATCGGCTGCTAATGTCCCATTCATCAATGCTAATATAGGTGTTACTGAACAAATTAAGAACTAACCATTCCTCAAAGTATTCCCTCAATAAGGTGAGGTCTGCTTTGATGGATATTTATCCTGTGTATTTGTTCAGGAAAAATGTCAATTATTGTCTAAACTTGTTATCACTGATTCAATGATTTCCAAATTAATAATAAAAGTGATGAATCTACCTTGAGATACTTATTATTTGTATCACTTATATGATAGCATGCGGGAATATTAGTTTCTTGATCTTGTGTAAGTGTTGGGTTGCTGGCAATGAGAAATCAAGTGCATGGCCCATGTCGGTTTCCTTTGTCACCACAAATCAAACAGGCGTATTGGCTTTCCACAAACTGAATGTGGTGTCATTGTTATCAAATGATATAATCTAATTAGCGTTTTGTATTGACTTTTGCGAAAAATGTATGTGCTTACTTGCCTGTATCTGCTAATCTCAGTCGGTTTGCCATTCATTTATAATTTGATTAAGTACTATTTTTTATCATGAGACTGTGGAAACTTTCTGTCTTTTTATCGGGACTGTAGATTTGCTGCTTCTTTGTTGATTTTGAATCTTGCAGTTAGAGTTAGAACCTAGTAGAATGTAATTATATTTGAGGTGAGATGATAAATTTTAAGCGAGTTAAGGTAATAAGCATTTATTTGTTTCCTTTTTTTGCATAATATTTTCATTTTTCTTTCAGAAACCTATAGATTCTCGAAAGACTGTCAATGTGAATAAGTATGATTTTTGGACTTTCACCCATAATCTATTTAAAAGCATTGAAAAAGGCGTGAATTTCTTCTTGAAATCTGACTTGTTTGGATTCAAAGGCAGATGTGAAATTTTTACATCAAAGTCGCAGTATACCGCAATGATATCATTATTTGTTTTAAAAAACATCTATGTATATAATGTACTGTGGTGATAGTGTGTATTTATTAGGTTGAAAATATGTAAATTTTTTTTGTATAATCAGCTGGGTGAATTTTATTTCAAACTGCCATTGCTAATTCACAGTATTGAAGATCATTTGATCAATATGATTTTTTCGTTTAGATCTTATCATGTTTTGCAGGATTGCTTCTGTACATACCTTAGAGATGAAGAAGTGCTACACCTCAATATCACGAATATCTTCCACAATAAGTGAGGTTCTGTATTCCCTTGGGAAACGAAATAAGAACATTTTCGGTAGGCAAGAAATTTTCATTGGTTTCTTCTTGAAAATTTTGTCCTCAGTTGATTGTGCGTGTTTGAAGTTCCTTTCAGCTAATCCCTGATTTCAAGTGTTAAGCATTCTTGCTTTAATTCCTTAAATTAACACAACTAATTTAATTAATTGCCATAGACAATTATAGGCCTTTGTCTCAATGTTTCAACCAATTGAAGTTTTGAGCCGATGTGAATTCTAAATATTTGATTCTAGAAACAGCGTTTAGCTGTACACCATTAATGCTATAGATTAATTTGGGTGGTAATTTATGACATCCAAAATAAGACAAACATAATGATGTTAAGTTTCTTGATTGAAATAATTGAATGCGAAGTGCACTAGTTTTGATGTGCAGTTGTAGTTGCCCCTTCTCTATTGTTAATATTGATTTCCTAAATTTTACCTATAACATTCATTAAAAATTCATCAACGAGGTCTATAATTTTGACTTTTGAGTGCGTATATTTGCTAATCGAATCTTTGGCATTTAAGATATATTAAATGAATTTCAGATCTGACTCCTGTGAACAGCTTTTGTATACTTAATATTTAGATTAGAAAATGACCCAATCATACTATATTGTTCTGTCATCTAGGTACGTGATTGGGGGACATTTAAAGTCCAATAAATTGATACCTACATAGTGCCAGTTAGCGGAGGTTATCTGCAAAGCTAACCAATTAGTGCCTGTCAGCTGCAAAGCTGCATTTATATCCAGTAAAATTAATAAGGTATCAATTTTTAATATTCAGTTACCTTTTATGTGTTGCGTCACTTAGTTTACTGATGATTCACATGATCATCCTTATCTAAATAAAATTGGCTATCACTAAGTTTATTCTGTTGCTCACCATTTAAACAATTTTACACTAAATCTTTCTTGTGTGAAATTGTTGAAAGAATTAAACATTACAGATTTTTAGGTAGCGAATGAGTAGGCAGGTAGAATATGGCGGGGAATTGCGGACCTTTATGCTAAGATGCTTGTAGCTCTCATTGAAGAAGGTATTTGGAAAGGATTTATGCAATCAATCCACTAACCTTATTTAAGTAAAGTCAGTTGAATTCGGAGATCGCTAACAAAGACGTCTTCATATGTGAAGAAAAATTCGGATTTATAAATACGTGTTAGAAAATAGGTCAAGGTGGATTTTGAGTTGTAACTTTCTTTTTTCTTAAAATTAGAATCTGTTGGACAAGCGTAGAAATTCACATTAATTTCCGATTTGTAGATAGCAAAAACATTAATTTCCGGATTTGTAGATAGTTCAAATATCCACGAGAATGAAAATTCTCCTACTCCTAATTTTTTCCGTAGTTGATTCTTCAGATGTTCGTATAAAGGACAATCTAGGAGAATATGATCTATGGTTTCAGGTTCACCTTACTGACATCTGTCTGTATGCCAGAGATTAAACTTAAATGGAATTGAATTGGTAGGAAACGATTCTTGCTCTGGTCAGCCATACGTCTTCTAGTCACGATTTAGTTAACAGCCTATGATTTTTGTGAATAGATGTGAGATGAGTGAATGTTTCAGCATATTTGCTATTTTTCCATTGATAGAGACTTTCTTTGAAGTAATGTTTCTTGATGTGTTGTTTCAGATCTTCAGAAGAAACAGATTGAATAGCATAATGACTCACAGTTGCTGCTTTCGCCAATGAGTCTGCAATTTCATTACCTGTAATCTCTGAATGTCCGGGAACCCAAACTAACTGTATTGACAAGCACTTTTGAGTAGATTGAATCATTTGGAATCAAAGCAGTTTTTGATGTAGCTTTTCTCTTTTCCTGAAAATGATGACGAAAAGATAAACTGTGTGAAAAATATAATCCCAAAATTTGAATATTTTTACTCCAGGAAATAAGATGATTGTTGATAAACAAGTTGAAACTAGGTTGTTGTCGTTTTGAAGAAAAGTTAATCATAGAACATTTTTGTGGGTCTATCAATATCCTCCATTCTTGACACCAATTTTGTAATATGCCAAGTGCAGATGTTAGTTTTTGCTGAAGTTTTCCTAAGTTAACAGACTCATATAGTAGAAATATATCATTAGCGTACATGAAGTATTTGATGTCAGGGGGAAGGATATCGTAGAGGTCTGTCATAAACACTGACAACAGGAAAGGTGATAACACGCTCCCTTGTGGAACTCCCCTATATGAGGTGGCTGAAGAACATAGCTTATTTCTCCACTTTACATGAAAATGGCGACCTGTAATGAACTGTTGAATCCACAAAGCAGCATTTCCTTTGATTTTCGCTTGAAATAATTTATAAACTAGGCCGTCTGGCCAAACTGAATCATAGGCCTTGAAAATATCCACTGCAACCAAAATAACAAATTTCTTAGAGGATATCACAGAGATTATGCGATGATGAATGATAGATAAAATGCTGTCACAACCTCGATAAGGCAAAAATCCGTGGTGATTGGGATGAAAGAAAGATATGGTGGATATATGGTCAATAAATCTCTTTAAAATCATTCTCTCTCTCTCTCTCTCTTTCCTTTAATTTACACATGACTCTTGTCAGACATATAAGATGGTATGATACCACAAGATTGGCCATCTTTCCCGGTTTTAAGATTGGAATAACAATGGAGGATTTCCAATTTCTGTTACAATACCTATAAGCCACGATTTATTCATCAGGGAGAGGAGGTAGTCTTGGTTGGTAGTAGTAATGCCTTTTAATACTTTTGCAAATATCTCAACAGGACTAACAGATGTATTTTTGCATCTTGCCAAAGTTTCTTGCAGTTCAGATGCAGTAAAGGGTTTATTGTAAGAGAAATTCCTCACTTGTACGAATGAGTAGTTACCTTTTGAGAAGATTTTTAAATTGGTAGTGGGTTACATTCCCATCCCACTAAAAATAAAACTGCGTGAGACTTCGTCGCACCACTCATCTAAGCTAATGTACATGCAGAAAGAAGAAACTAAACATTCATTTATGTTTACCAACATTATAATGAATAAAATTTAATATTTTACATTTTAAAAAACAGGATCCGACCATGTGGATACCGAATTTTCTACTTCTGTTTAGTCTTTCTTATCAAAATCAACCTGACTTATAAAATCGTTTTTGTCATTCAACATTCGGCTGTTGACACCCAGATGGAGTTTTCCTAGATTGTGGGTCAAAAACTTGTTAGCATATAAAAGAGGCTATGTGAATTCTTGCTTGGAACTACCTCATAGCACATATTATTAGTGTGTTTTCGCCTATTTAGTTTTTCTCCAGACAGAAAATAGTTTTAAATTTTGGATTAATTGATGTTTTCTCTTTCTTTCGTAAGGTATAGAATTTTAGACTTATAATTCTTTAAAAAAATATCTGAGTCTAAAGAATAAAAATAAAAGCAACGATGTTTTAAGACTAAAGTAAAACAGATATATTTTAAATCTCCAATAGAAAATTTAGCAATTTGTATGTTGTTGAGGTTTCTAATGGTAAGTAAAGTTTTTAATTTACAAAGACTTTAATATCGTAATTATTAAAGCTGTAATTTGCTTTAAATTATGTTGAAATATGTCTGTTACTAACTTATTTATATTTTTATAAATATGATCACCATAATAGTATTCTATTAGGAATATGTTCAATCTCCACAACATTTTAGAAGTCACTTTCAATTGTCTTCAGTAGATTTTCAATTAACTTTAGAAATAATTACATTGTACTAATGAAACAGTTAAAGAGCGATTTTAAAAAGTTAGATAAGAATTTTTTTAAAGAAACTGAGCTAAAATTAAAAGCTAATAGAAATTTTATAAGCTGTCTTAGAAAAACAGCATTGTTTTTGTATTTGTGGTGCATGTGTGAAAAAAAGCTTAAATTTGGTTAAATAAATTCAATATATAAATGTTTGCATGTCATTTCTGAAGTATGAGAATCTTCCATTTAAATGATTTTGACAAAGCATGGATGTTTGGAATAAATTAAAAAAAAAAATAATGTGTAAAACACACACATTCTGAGCTAAACTAATTTATTTGCAAATAATTAAAAAATTGTAAACTTAAATGAAATTAAGTAAAATTTTTATAACGTGATATACTTTCAATGTGTCTATATAAATCCATATCTTCTTTATAAGTTAAAATGAGCTGAATTTGCGAATACTGTATCTGTTTTTTATATATATTCTTGAGCCTGTTGTACTTGTCAATTTATAATCGATTATTTGGGTGGTTCCGAAAAGTATGGCATCTCTTCTCTGCTCCTCTTCATCGTGGTGCATGTGTCTTGAAAACTTTTTTTAAATAGTTTTATTCTGTTTAAATCTTTCATAGCCGCTATTTGATGTTAAAAAACTGAAATATAAATGTTGAAAATTTCCGAAAATATTAAAAAAAAAAGAAGACAAATATTAATGTAAAGTAAATATTGAAATCTGAATAAAAAATTGCAATGATAAGAAAAAAATATTTAAAAAAAATATTAAAATTAAAATTATGAAACTTTAAAAAAATAAAAAATTAAGATATGTCTATTTCTAAATTAACTCGATTAAATTAATTATAAAATACTATAAAAATAAATAAATAGAAAATAAAATAAAAATTTAATTTGATACAAACTTTTCGGCTTCCATGATGGCACCCATTTTCTTTTGTGGGGTTGAAAAATCAACAAGCATTAAGGCAGTATTTACTTCGCTCTTCCTCGTGGGTGGAAAGATGATGTCTTGTGGAAGAGCTGCGCATCTCACCCAAAGTAGGGGAGAGTGGTTGCTGCCGATGGTGTTGCAGCTTGCGCAGTCTTCAATTGTGTTTTTTTTACAGGTGGTAGCATTTTGTGGAAGGATGTGTGATTCGCACAAAGTGGGCGAATGTGGGTGCTTCAGATGGTAGGAAGCTCACACACCTTCATTGAAGTCAAACTGCAATCCGCTTACTAACAAAAGCAAGGATGCAATCATGGAAGCCGATAAGTTCTTTTTAAAGCTGCTGAAACTTTAAGAAAAAAACTATTTGTTTACTTTAGGTTTTGTAATGAATTTATAAATAAAATAAATGGCGATACTTCCTGTTAAACAAATCGCAGCAGTTTTAAAAAATTTGGATTTTTTGAGGTTTGATTTGGAGTCTGGATTATTGTTTTCTATTGTTAACAATTTCGTTCGAATTAAATCATCCTTCTGAATATTGTAGGTCTGCTCTTGACTTGAAATAGAAAAGTTGAGATGTTGTTGATTAAAATTAGATTCTTCTGAGGTATTTTCAGGTTCCACTAAAGTAAAGGGGTGTAATCTGTCATCTGTAAATAAAAGAATTTGTTCGTATGACTGGTTTAAAAGATATTTATACAATTATATATTTTTTCAAAACACTTTACTTTTTACTTCCCACTCCAAAATTGGTTCGCTTTCTTATAAATCCTATACAGAAAATTGAAACTCTCGATAGCTAAATTTATCAAACTTTAAATTTTAAATCCTCAAATTGAAGCCCAACGTTTATTTAATTAAATTATATTATATATGAATCTAATTTTCTGTATCTATATCTATCTATCTATCTATCTATCTATCTATCTATCTATATATATATATATATATATATATATATATATATATATATATATATATATATATATATATATATATATATATATATATATATATATATTATATATATATATATATATATATATTATATATATATATATATATATATATATATATATACAGGGTGATCTTTGAAAGTATTTGGAGCCCCCCGTACCGCGATCTAATAGCATAAATGGAATCAAACTTGGTATTTAGAATAATCAAATCATGGGAAAAAAGATTCAGTGGAAAAAGTTTAACTGCAAAATTCGCCGTTAGAGCATCTTGTGGTGGCTTGCAAGGTATGAAATATGAGTAATGAAAATACTGACACATACAATCACACATTTAAGGCATTTATATTTATTTACTACATTAACTTCTCCGTTTACGAATTAGACTACATTCAATGTGAGCACCATTCTCAGAAATAACACATTGCTTTCTGCGCACTATGTTCTCCACAGCCGTACGTAACATATCACGAGCAATATTCCGCACTGTCTTCGTTATGTTGTCCTTTAGAATAGGCAAATTCGATACCCCACCAACATAAACGCAGGTTCTGTAACATGAGAGGCATGGCCACTGGAGCTCGTTTACTTCAGCTCGTATACTATCATTTGTATCGTAACCTTCTACTACTTGCTTTTATAACACCTATTACTAGCGCTATCATTGCAAAACATTTGCATTTTTCTTTGATACCCGTGTTTTATGCTAATTCTCGTTATTGTAAGCTACATCAGCGCCTCAAAATGCCATAGCGGGGATATTTGGAAGTTAATTTTATAACGGAATTTTTTTCTGTGTGCTGGCCAACTTGTCTAATGTTCATCAGGCCTGACTATGGATAAGGAGGTTCTGGGTTCACATCCCGGTCCAGACATTGATGTACTTTCTCTCTCTCTATCCTGCCTTTGTCCTTTCCTTGTATGTGAATGTGGTATGAATGATGCCTACTCTATAAACGTGTCCCTATGGCATGTGTGAGGGTGCGATGGTGGCCCACCTTCTCTGTTTCAGCAGGGGCAACATCTCGGCGGCAAAATGATCACTGTTTCTGGCCGGTTTCTTTGCTATCAGGGGACAATACCTCTCAATACACCCCGACCATAGAAAAAATTCCCTAATGTTCCCTATGATATCATATCGTGCTATATATATATATATATATATATATATATATACAGAATATAAATTTGATATTTAATTTACAATCATGAAATCAGCAAGATGATTTTACAGGCTGATAATCACAAGAATACACTTCGTCTCTCTTCATAGACAGTTTAGTATTTTTACAACAGACATTAATAGCTTTATTGTTAAAAGAGATTTCATCTTCTGACGTCTTGGTGGCCTGGATGGTTAGAGCATTTATTTTCAGCATAGGAAGGTAGTGAGTTCGAATCCCAACCTAACCAAAAACACATTTTGTTCCTGAAAGGCTAATTGCAAAATGGATCGTGATTGCAATACCCTTCATGTAAAATTAATTCTGGGTACTGGAGTTCACACTTCAAGGGACTTTCATCCCTGATTCTAGATTAAAAACTCACTTTCGGGGTTTCTATGGCACACCCATTGTGTACACCACTATTTAAGGTGACATAATTTCTGATGATTGCAGCAAACTATTAATCTTAAAACTGATGCTCAGAATAAAGTATTTCATGAATATGACATAGAGTTATAAATATATTACCAAAAGAAAAATTAGCTTTAAATATTTATATATTGTTGATAATATTTGTAACTATTTATACATTTCAAATTTTATAGAGGCATTCTTTAGAAGATGTGGAAAGAAATACCTGAAGCTTATATTGTGAAAAAACCATAGTTAATACTCAGTAAATAGTTAAAAGAAAGAAATTTCCAGTGGATTATTAAAAGATGAGGCGCAAATCCCGTATAATCCAAGATGCCAATTCTAAGTTTGGCGATTTTTTGGCGGATTTTCTTATGAATCTTATAACTTTATTTTTATTATAACATACACATGGACACCTATGTATGACATATAAAAATAAGTAACAAGAACTATACAGCAAATTCTGATTTATATTTCTATTTATCATTTAAAGTTTAATTGTAATAATTTTATATGTATGATATTATATTATATATATAAGAGTATATTATCCTTTTCTTATTTATTCCTAATTATTATAAACATAAAAGTTTATTGTAATTACCTTCTGGTGAAAATGTCCAAGAGTCGAAATTGAAGTTCATAATTTTGGTTTCTTCTGTAATGATTTCTGCTATTGATTCATCTTCCTCGAGAATGGTAGGCAAATAATGGTATAGATCTAGAGGTTCGAAATTTACTGTGGAGGGAAACTGGACTGTATGAAATTGAATTGTATCTGTTAGTTTTTCTATAGGGGGATTTCTTATTTCCAAAGTTTTATCTTGAGGAATGTGCTTTTTTTTAAGGTATTTTTTCCACAAATATGATGTTATATTGACTATGAAGAAAGTTGCAATTGTTGACAAAATGCACCACGTTAAAATGTGAATGAGCATTGCAATAGAGAATCTAGATGCAGTTGTTCTTTCAAAATCCATTTACTATTTTATAAATTTCAGAAATGGGTGAAGTTTTAAACTCTAAATATTGAAGGTTGAAATTGCAATTGAAAAGAATGTATATGTTCTGACGAAAAAAAAGTCCCTTTGTTGTAAACAACATTATGTTTTGTGTCCCTTTAATATTTAATAATTAACTTCAGTAATTTAATTCTAAAACAATGAAACATATAACAATGCATGATTCAGTTGTAAAATTTTAACAATTGCTTAGAAACTATTATCAATTTTTTTGAAATTTTGATATTGAAACAAAACAATAATATTTATGTTTGGAAAATTTTAAATATAAATTAATGGCTTCTTCAGTATTACTTAATTTGTTGTTTTACTCTATTTATTGTAAAAATTGTTCATTTATTTAAAATATAGAATTAGAATAATCCCTTAACATTTAGAATGCAAATGTAATTTATATATTGTTTGGAAAAATATGTTTAAGTGATACTATTTTTAAAATACATTTTTGTTTATAATTTCTAACAGAAACAATTAATAACTTGAGCCAGTGTAATAATTTTTTCTTAATTCTCAATTCCAATTCCATAATCAAGCATTTAATTAAAGTCAAGAAAATGTTGAAAGAATGCTGTTTAACTATTCATTTTTGTATTTTTAATATTCAACTCTTTGTAAAATTCTATCTCATGCAATTTCATTTTTATATGCTCGGCAATATTTTCAAACAATTTGAATACATTATGCTGTAAACTTGGCCAGATAGCTGAATTCATAAATTGGCTTTCTGTGTTATACGGCATTTGAGCCTTTTTTCTGGTCTTATGTCTATCCATGTAAATACTAGAGGTATTAGAAAATTAGTTTTTTTTATTATCGTTATAGTTTTTTTATTATAGTTATATTTCTCTTTAATTATTTCATTTGCAAATAAATATCCTGATATTTTTTTTAAATTTTACAAGTTTGCTTTTTTCAAAGACGACCATATAACAACAACTAATATAGTATAAAATTTAGAGATTGTGTTTTCTGTTTTATGTTACTTTAATCTGTTGCTCTACGATTATACTCGTTCCAGACAACTTGTTGAACAAATATTTAGACTTCAAAATGGATTTCGCAGCATTAAAAATATCCACGGAATTTTCTGCATTTATAGTCAGTAAATGTAGATTCTAAAAAAAATGTAATTTTAACTCGATCTATTTAAATTATTCAATCGCTAAAATGTTTGCTTTCCTTCATAATGATTAATCACAATAAAATTAAAATTTTTACACACCTAAAATAATTACTAAAACAATTTTACTGAATTCATTAATATTTAATTTATTGTAATTAGAACAGGATTAATTTCGTATGTATTCAAGGTAACGCAAATACATAATTTTCATCCCAGCAATTTGTTTGCTCCTTAAAATGACTTCCAGTTTTCAGTTAAATTTCTTAATACAGTCCTGGCCACCCTGATGCAACAACCTGAAGGAGGCATGCAAAGAACATTTGTTGAGGTGACATATGCAAATGATTAGAATTTCAGCGCAGATGCATATCACGCTCTCCTGTGGTGCCATTTCAAAGCGTTATTTAAGGCTTGGAAACATCAAATATTTAGGCTTTTTTTTTTTGGTTTTTTTTTTTTTTAAAAATCAATTATGCCTCGTGTCAAACAGCCATCATTTCTTGATCAATTATACGAGTTCGACAGGGGAAGGTCAGTGGTCTACCGGGAATGTGGATTATCTTTGCGGGAAATCAGTAGTCGTGTAGGACGAATGCAAACAACTGTAATGTACATTTGTGATCGTTGGAATCAGGAGGATTTGACGAACTTATTTGTTCGATCGCATCAACGTCAGTGCACCTCTTCACGTGATGAGAGGTAAATTGTGCGCATATTAATAGTTCACTCATACACATCACAAACTATACACATCACATACCATAGCACAGCACATTCATCATCCAGTGCATGAACGTACCATTCCACCCTGTTTACAGCAGAGTGGTCTATCCTGAAGAAGTTTATTTCTTCATCTATACTTGATACAGAACCACAGATGTCTCCATCGTTAATGGTGAGATGAATGAAGGATGTGGATGGCAGATTGGAATGTAAATATCTTCAATGACGAGTCACGCTTCTTTCTGAAACATCATGATGATTGTATTCTTATCGATGGGAGAATATGCTGAACATTTGCGTCATGCAACACTACACTGGTTCTGAACCGGGTATTATGTTATGGAGCAATATTGGATATCACTCTATTACGCATTTCTAGTAGTTTAAACAGGCAGCGCTACATCTCCGAGTTGTTGGAGCCAGCTGTCTTTTAATACCTTCAGGTCCTACCCACTGCCACATTTAAACAGGATAATAAGCGATTACACGTGGCATACATTATCCAAGGCTTTTACGTCAATCACCAGATTGAATTGCTTCCCTGGTTGACTTGCATTTTGGATCCTGTTGTCTTTTGAAAGCATGTGGTCCATAGTTGCTCAACGATTGACCCAGATTACATCCTCAGCTGCCACACTAGTTCAAATTTGGTAACGTATGGAAGCTGCTTGGTTTGCTCTACCTCAAAAATATATCCAAAGTTTCTTTGAACCAATGCTGAGGCATGTGTCATCAGTGATCTCTAAAAATGACAGCTACTCTGGCTACTGATTTTGGCAGGAACCACGCATCACATATGTCTGTAAATTTAATCATTTTATTCACGGCAAACATGTCATCTACGACATAAATTTTGTTGGGATATTTCTTATCTTTTTTGGTGTTGCAATTTGGTTGGCCAGCAGTGTATTTTATTTCACACAAGAATTTTTCTGATGTTTTTAAAATATCTTAGATATTCTTTCACGTTCTATTTTCGATAATATGGATTTTTGCAGTATAAATTTGAAAAATAAATCTAATGTCGTCTCTAAGGACGGATATGCATTCGTGATTTGAGTTTTGTCTAATTTAAGGATTTTTAAATTAAGAAAAAAACTTGTCATACATTCTACTTTACAAAAAGATTGTGACCAAATTTTGATAATTTGTCAGTTTAAAAAATGTATAAAAACTGTTGAAGTTTAAAAAAAAATTACATTCGGGGTTCATTGAATTTCATTATTTAGATTTATTTTCTTTTCAATCTTTTAAATTTTTGGTAATGTTTTGTAGGTAAATTTCATTATTTTCATTAAATACTTACCATTTTATGAGGACATGTTTTTATCACTGAACTCTTACAAGCTTCGTGTTCTGCCAAATGAACATATAAAGAAATGAAAAGGACACATGTAAAGAATAATTCAATTCAATTTGAAAGAATAATTTTCTGAATATGGATGGAATCATTGAAATGATGCGGCTTACGTAAGGAAATAGAAATGTTGAATTTCGTAATTTACTTTAAGCCCTAAGAAACTTATCGACGTTTAATTTGTGTTAAAGTTCCATCCGTGGTTGGAATATATAATATACGGAAATATGCAGTAAACTAATCTTTCGCAATCATTTCTCTTTTTCTGGAAAAGAATTTCATAATAAGGAAACGATGGGATCATTGTCATTAGAAAACTAATAACTTTATCACCAACTTACAATGCAATCCAGTGTAATAGAGCTTCACGTTTTTCTATTAAATGACCTCCAATATAAACACTTGAAATACAAATCAAACTATTCCAGTGTTGAACTTGATTGCCGTGAAAATTTATTTTGAGGTTATTATTTTTGTATTTGTACAGTTATACTTTGGGACTGCGCATTTTGTTCACGTGAGATTTGTTGTCGCATTTAATCTTAATATTGATGAAAAAATTATCATATATTTCTGTTTTCTCTATCTCTTTCTCCTAGTTGTTGTGCTCCTTAAAAGATAATAATGTGTATAAAAAATAGAATAAAAATAAATGTGATAAACTCATAATTTGTGACTGAGTTCCCTTTACATTTTAAGACATGCAGTATGTTCCTGTTGAACTTTACGGCTAATGTCCATATTTACAAAAAGAAATATTTCCAAAATAATAATTTTTTTTAATCCTATTTTATTAATTTATGAAACTGATTCTTAAATATTTACAATCATTTACATATTTTTCAGGTAAAATCTTAATTGAATATCAGTGTACTTTATTAAAATAATTAATCACGTAAGATTAATCCCAAATCTGTAGTTTGAGTAAAAAAGAACATTTATTCGCAAATTACTGAAGAAATGACGTAAAAGTAATATTACTGCTATATAATTTAAATGTTTAAAAATTATGTGTGGATTCCGTCATGTATTGGATCATGTTTATTGGATCAAGTGCAATACATGTTTGACATTATGTTGGAAAATCCAACCTATTGAACAATCCAACAATTGAAGGCCATTTTATATAATTTTAACACTCACCGTGTAATTTGCTCTACGGAAAGCTTTTTTAGGGATAGTAAACCATTTTAACATGAGCAAAGGAAAGGGAAAAACCTGAAGCATTCATCACAAAATTCGTTGCTGTTTAACTAGCATGCTTCCCTAGCCTTGATTTGGACTTTACCAATAAGGCAAAACAGTCTGGTGGAGCCTGCGTGATTTTAAAGCAAGTAAAGAGCAAAAATACTCCCCTGCCACCCCCAGGGATATCATTTCAGTTGATAAACATTGCGATATATATATATATATATATATATATATATATATATATATATATATATATATATATATATATATATATATATATATATATATATATATATATATATATATATATATATATATATATATATATATATATCTATATATATATATATATATATATATATATATATATATATATATAGAGGAAGTTTCGAGATTCTGGAATGTTTCACAGCATTTTCGGCCGGGGGATCTCTTCGCAGGTTACCAGGAAACAAACTCCAAAATTCTGCAATCGGGATCCTTACCGAAGGTTCATTCACATTATAAAATGTCTTTTCGAACGTCATTGTAGAATGAATTTCTGACTGGTGGCTCGGCTATCAAGGTTTGAGGTCTGACGTCAATACCCGTGATCAGGAGCTATAGACCACTCACTCTTCTCTTTCTGTCATTTAAACTTGATCTCTGTTTGACTCTCTTGGAAGCAGTATCCGGAAAGCCATATATAGGTCGAAGATCTCTCAGCTCCCACAAGGGCCTGCTATTTATATCCAAGCTTTCCACCAACGTCTGGAACCTCCAGTAACCTCTAGATCCTTCTTCTAAGGCAAATCTTCGGTTCATATTTCCAACAATTCCACCAATTCAAATCAGAAAGCTTGAAGAGACCCATAGTCTTCAAATGCACCTAGACCATCACCCAGTAATTTTAATTTATTTTAAGGAATTGCATTAATTATGAAGTGCTTAATGGCCCTTTCTGAATTCTTTTTACAGTTCACAAATTATACCTATTTACAACTAATTGATTGTCTTTCATTGTATAATATTCCTGGGTTCAAACAGATAAATATCAATCACTTTCCCAGCTCTAAAATGTGTTAAGTTGCATTGATATTCTGGAATTTTATTTGGGATATGCAAGCAATAACTTTGAATTTTATATACATAAAGTATATAGTACTCGGTTTCTAACGTAGTGCCTTCCTAAGTCACTTATGTTTTACCATTTGTGTTGTTGCATAATAACAAACTATTAAGATTTCCACCTTTCATAATAAAATTAAAATGTACATTTTAGAAATATTTTATTATTTTAAATTGATTAATTCTTATATTTCTGTTATTACATCAATGAAAAAACTTGGAAAAATTAATATAAATTTTTAATATTAATAGCTTAAATTTTGAAATTATAACTAATAAATTATAAATTCAAATTAATACCTTGTTTAATCATAGCTATTTTATCTACATTAATTTTAAGGAACATTAATGTATGCAATTGATTAAGTAGAGTAATTTAAATTGGTGCGCATGTGATTATAGAAATCATGATAAATTCTTATTAGTAATTTATACAGTTGCTCATGTAAAAGACAGATTACATTTTGATGATGTGGCGTTGACTGTAAAATCATTAATCTTTTCAGAAATGGCGAAAAGAGATCAGAGACCGGCAGAACAGATTTGCTAAAACAATGTAGCTTCAAGTTAGATGCATTATAATAGGTATATGTGTAGCTTAATGCATCTATATGATAGAAAAAATTTTAATAATTATAAACAATATCGAAGTCATTCTTAAATTTTGATATAACAAATATTTTGATTGTAGACTTTTCTTTTGCTCTTCATTCGGAAATTTAACTATTACCAACTAGATTTAAAGTTATATTTTGTTTAAAATAGCTTTATATAAAACTTGAACAGAGAAAAATAACCGATAAGAAAACAGGCTGTGGATTTTCATAAAATTATGCATTTTGGAAGAATAAGTTTCTTGTATACATCAATTTATGAACACAGAAAAGTTTGAACGTCCGGTAGAAAATCGAAGAAGAATTCTTGTCTTAATATTTGATGTGACTATTTTAATCGGTGAATTGGTAGCTGCATCTTCATTCTTGTCATTGGCCATCTTAAAAAGGAAACGTCTTGAACACATCTCAGTTACAATTCTTTTTAAAAAAATTTGAAAAGGTAACAGTCTGAAATAAAATGCCTTAGTCTTAAAAAGTAGCAATTCAGTGGATGAAAAGTCAAAATCATTATTTGGTCGTCATCGGTGTCTTCTTTTCCTCTTTCAGCACATTTTAAGTTACATCGGGGCAAGGCTTCATGTACTCTGCACAAGTACTAGTAATTAGGGAATCTTCGGTAAAACAATTCTTTTGCACATCGTGTGTATCATTGCTTTTAACTTTTATTATTTTGTAGAGGCTTAAATATTTGGATTTTAGCTTGAGACCTGGACCTTGTGTTATACGCTAATACCAACAGTATCATTTAATTTGAATTTTCTTGCTTGTTTTCTTCTTAAACTATAGGTTTTCCGATTTTCATTTTTATTTTTAAAATTTGTTTTTTAGGTTCTTTTCTAAGGTTATCACGATTACTAATGAAATATGTTCGCATTTCTGGTTCTAAGAGATCTTTAATTTTAACGTCATTTTTCTGTTTCATTTTTGTACCAAAACAACAATTCTAATGGTGTTGTATTAATAGTTCTGTGAAAAGTTAAGTTAATAATCTGTTATACATTACTAACCTGCAAATACCATTTAGATGTGTTGTCTATCGTTAGTTTAGAATGAACAGAAATTATACTGGTGTTAAGTCGCTCTACTTGACCATTGGCTCTAGGTAAACCGGTGGTTATACAAATATGTTTAATTTCTTCTCAGCGGCAATATTCTTGGAAATCATTTGAAGTAAATGCAGAACCTTTATCCGAAATCATGCAAGAGGGGTTACTGAAAACTGTCTTTTGGAGTTCTAACTTCGAAATTATTTCAGAAACGTCAGTAGATTTAATTAGGTAAAGCCATATAAATTTCATAAAACCATCGACAACAGCAATTATTTATTTATATCTTTTATGAGAACTTTCTAATGGACCTAAATGATCGACATGATATGTGTGTAAAGGAGTGTCGTCTTTCTCGATTGGATTTAATGATCCTTCCTGTTTACCTTTTCTTCAATTGCATAAAATACACGATATACAATTAAATAAATATTTTTTGATTTTTTGTTTTACTCGAGGAATGTAAAAATTAGAATTTAAGGTATCTTCTGTTCTTTTAACTACAAAATGACATTTCTCGTGTGCAGATTTAATTATACTGATTTGCATTTCGTCAGGGCTACTAACAGTTCATTAACATTAATATGTTTTTAGTATGTTCGTCTGTGTCTTGTGATTGAATTATTTTTAGAGTTGAACTGTCTTGACCTATCCTACAAATTGGATTTCTGCTTAAAGCATCGACATGTCGCATACTAGAACCTTTTCTATGTTCAATTGTGTAGTCAAAATCACTTAGCATTAGAGACCGTCTAGCAATTTTTGTGTTTAAATCTTTTCTGTTCTTTGTCATAGCAAAAGCATTACAGTCAGTAACAATTTTGAAAGAATTTCCCAACACATACACCCTAAATTTTTTTAAAGCCTCTATGACAGCCATAACTTCTAATTCGTAACTAGAATATTTTCGCTCAACTTCTGTTGTTTTCTTACTCATGTAATAGACAGAGTGGAACTGATTTTCTACTAGAGACTTTTGAATAAGAGTGGAACCGTAACCATCATCACAATGAATTTCGGTTTCACTTTGAGGGTTAAAAATTGTAAGAACGGGTTCCGTGGATAAAATATATTTCAATTGTTTAAAGGAATTTCTTTCATTTTCACCAAATTTAAATTTAAACTCTTTTCACAATAAATCACTTAAATGTTTATCAAAAGTCGAATAATTCTTAATAAACTTTCTAAAGTGCCCAGTCAATCCTAAAAAGCTCTGAATGTCTTTTGTACTTTTTGGTTCGGGAAAATTAATTACAGCTTTCGTTTTGTTTGTTAACGGGTGTAATTTACCATTTATTATTTTATAGCCTAAATATTCTATTTCACGTTTCAAAAATATACATTTCTTTAAGTTCAATTCCAGTCCATACTTGACGCAGTTTGCAGGACAAATTTAAGTTTTCTAACACCTTCAGTTTCGTTTTCTGCAGGAATAATTAAGTCATCCATGTAAATCGCTACAACACCTTCTTTTAATAATTGTCGAAACACATTATTAAATTTTTGAATAATACTCGGAGAATTAGTTAATCCAAGTGGGCACTTCAAAAAACTCATACTGACCATCGTGTGTAACGAATGAAGTATATTTGCAAGAATTTTCTTACACGTCAACATGGAATAAACCGTTTTTTAAATCCAAATTTTTGAATATTAAGGAAGATTGTAAATTTTCTATACGTCATCAGTAATAGGTAAAGGGAAATGTTCACGAAACGTTTTCTTACTAAGCTGTCTATAATAATACAAAGTATGTGAGAATTATCTTTTTTCTTAACTAATACTACAGGTGAAGAGAAATCTGAAGAACTATTATGAATTAGTCCCTTAGCTAACCATTCTTCAATTTGAGCTTCAACTATTTTTTCTCAAACTGTGGTAGTCGTCGGGGGCGGGGGGAATATATGGGGATTTCATCAATTAAATTAATTTTCATTTTAACATCAACATATTTAATTTTATTAGGAACATAATTTGTTATTAACGAATGTATTTCAGAGCACAATGATTTATCCTTAATGTGACTTAAATTATTTTCTGATTCATCGTTAAAATTTACAAAATTAATTAAGAAATTATCTATTTCGTTCTTGTTATTGGGAAACGAAACTCCATTGTTTGAAATTCTATTAAAGTACCTTGTCTTATATAATCAGTTCCTACAATTAAATCAAAACTTACAGAGTCTTCATTTATAACAAAAATATTTGTATTAGCTTCCGAATTATCCATTTCAAATTCTGTATTAAAATAATCTAGCGGCTTAATTGATTTCATTCCTAAACCAGTCAACGAAATATTGGATCATTGTAAACTAACAGTGTCTTTAATTTTATAAACTCTTTTTCAAAATTGTGTTCTGACTTCCAGTATCAATTAACCAAGTTTCATTCAAAGTACCAATTTTAAAATTGTTAAGAATTAAGTTTTCAGAACTGATCGCATTTATTTTTGGTTGAACTTCAATAGAGCTTGTTTCTTTTGGTTTTGGACATTCCAAAGCTTTATGCCCAAAAGTCTGACATGAAAAACACTTTAAACTTTTATCTTTATGTATACAATACTTAGAAATATGTGAACGTGAGACACACAATTATAACGCATTCTATTTCTGGAATCAAAATTATCATCAAATTTTACTTTATTCTTATTTATATTTTCATACTTAGAATTAAATTTATCATTAGATTCATACCTTGAACTATAATTATCATTACCATCATATTTTGATTTATTTTTATCAAAGGAATAACATCTAAAATTTTCATCATGTTTTGTTTTCATTTTATTGAAAGCATATTTACTCTTTGCTGAATCACTTTTCATTACTTCATAAACTGTAAGTTTATTTTTAAATTCTTTTAGGGCTTTGCATCCGTATAAAATTATTTCTATTTCATATTTATCATTAAATCCTTTAATCAAGCAATGTATTAACGCGGCGTCATCAATTTTTTCTGAGTGACAAAGTTCTTTCATTTTTTAAAAAAAATTCCTGAACGGATTCTGAATATTTCCTTTCTCTTTTACTTAGTAATTTATGAAGATTTGCTGAATTTATTTCAACGGAAAATTTGTCAATTAAGGCATATTTTAATTTTTTCCATGAGTATATTTGCGGCTCTGTTCTAACAAATAATAAGGCATTTCCACCAAGTGATCTTTTGCAAAAATAAACTTTTGTAAATCTGATAAATGGAACAGTTTCGAAACATTTTAAAAACTCTCAATCCAGTTTTTATGTTTTCATGCGAATCAGCATTAAATTTAGTAATTGTGCTTTCAATGTCAGAAAAACTGATATAAATATTTTGGGAATCATTATTTTAATAAGTTCATTAGCAATATCACACACATTTAAGGTATCATTTTTATTTCCACATTGCATTGGAGAATCTGTTCACTTTCATTTTTGCTTGTTTCGCCTACTTCCGATTCCGTCATACGGAGTCATTGATTCCCTCAGCTAAAAAGTTCGATGAACACAATTGCTAAAGTATTCTTTTTCCTATTTCAGATTTATTTACTTCAAAGGAAATATTTAAGATAATATTAGAAATTGTTATTAATTTGTTCAAAGAAAAAATATCTTCTATTATTTTTAATTTCTTTTTAAAGTCTACTTTCAATAAATAAATTAAAAGCAGTTTAATCTCTTATACGATTTCGATTTGACCGATCTCCGTCAGAATCAAAAATAAATTTATGTAGAAATTTTACTTTGTCCGACTTAATGATCTGCAGTACAATGCGTATCTTTTTGATATCATTTAACTTCTTCTTTAAATAAAGAAAATGTACATACCCTTTTCTGATGCTTGACTTGTAGGATGATCATCCTTGTAATGGTAGTAACGAAAGTAATAAATAATTTCTAACACTTTCTTAAAATAATAAATGTATTTTTTTTTACAATTGACACTGAAAACATCATCATATCAACATTTTTTGCAGTGTAACACTTCTGACGCCATTATTGTGGGTCTTGTGGGCTTCATTGCCAGGAATTAACACATTATTGTTTAAATGATTTAATTATGGTCCTGTACAAAATAAGAAAACTCTATTTACAAATAAATTTCAAAGCACCTTGTAATATATGATATCTATATATACGTGTGTGTGTGTGTAGTTAGTTAAAATTCGAAATTCCAATATCAATTCGTGTCTTCACGTCATCGCGTCTTTTTTCATCATCACCTCGTCGTCTCTCTCTCTCTCTCTTCTGCATGTCCGGCATCAGACTGAATGGGAATGGCACTCTGGTGGCACATTCCATCCCACATATATAAATATATACATGTTCCCTGATACCAAGGAACCGGCCAGACACAGCGACCACTTAGCCGCCGAGGCGTGGCCCCGTGTGCATCACAGTGGGTAGGCTACCATCTCACCCTCACACATGCCACATTGACGCGTTTATAGGGTAGGTTTTATATAAAATTGTTCATAGGACGCGTTTATAGGGTCATCGTTCATACTTCACACAAGGAAAGAACACAGGATAGAGAGAGAGAGAAAGTTACATCCATGCCTGAACCGGGATACGAATCCAGGACACCCCTATCAGTAGTCAAGCAAGCTGATCCCTAGACAAGTTGCCGGCATATATATATCTATATCTATATCTATCTATCTATCTATATATATATATATATATATATATATAGATATATATATCTATATATATATATATATATATATATATCTATATCTATATCTATCTATCTATCTATATATATATATTAATTTCAGTACATGAATCTTATCCTATTGTAAAGTATTATCAAGATATAAATAAAAAATATATAATGAATTCGCAATTCCTTACATTTTGCTTTGATAAAAGATAATTTACTTTGAATTTTGTTATTTAAAATGTATAAGAAGATCTCATATACGACATAGAATTAAAATATTTAAGAAATTGTATTTTAAATCAGAACTTACATTTCATATGTGAAAATTTTTCTTTAATTAACTGAAAAATATTTTCACTTTTGAATTTTCAATTGTAAACTTCATATTTGTGAACTTTTTCCCATAGCCATATTCCAAATTCCAAACGGTTATATATATATATATATATATATATATATATATATATATATATATATATATATATATATATATATATATATATATATATATATATATATATATATATATATATATATATATATATATATATATTATTTTTATGGACTCATATTTTATCAACAACTTGATTCTACGACTTTTGTCTGATCCTTAACATGGTACAAAGAAAATGATAATTTTAATTCCCCTTAATAATTTGCGTCTGTTTAAAACCCTTTTTTTTCTTCTGGAAAACACATATTGATCCATTTTTCTATTTTTTGTTAACTTTTCTATTGTTGAGAAACTTGTATCAAATTTCTTTGTTGGAGAATCATAAAATGCTTCTATCATTTTAGGTAACTGCATTGCGAATGGTGTTTCCTTATTTCCAATAACGAGGCAAATTATAAGGAATTATAGGTTACAGAAAGTAAACTACAGAAAATATACCGAAATCAGTTGCCTAAGGAGAGATCTTGCCTCTCAATATCTCGCATCCTCCGTTGAATAGCAAATAACCCCTCATAAGGGGCAGATGATCCCTGTCCATCACTTCTCCAGATTGGCAGAGTGAACAGAAAAAATGTCCAAACTCTTCAATGAAAAGCTTGACAGTCATTTCCGTTATTGGAAAAATGGTGACAACTGCATTTCGTTTTAGTAAATCAGGAATAGGAGAAGGACCTAAAATACTCTAGTGTTTTTGAGCTATACGAATCTTTATGTCTGCCGAGGCATTAGAAGCCAATGGATGTTTTAGAAATAATTTTAATCTTTCAAACACGCCACACACACACACACAGGAGTGTAGAAGGATATTGTAGAAGACATGCACATTTCTTTGTAAGAATGTTTGCTTGTTCCATTACCTCATAAGCCATAGTGTCCAGGCCCCCACTAGAGAACAATTTGCTTCACTTTCAAAGCAAGAATTCTTGACTTTGTTGAATTTCGAGTGTTCATGAGTGTTGAACAGTAGGAGCAAAATTTACTGACCTCTTTGCCACAGAAAGTGTTACAAGGCAGCATCGAATGGAGTGTGATCTATATCGGGATTGCTAATGTTAAAGTCAGATATTTGAAGTAACTTGCATAATTACTTCCACCTAATCTAAATTTCGTCTTACAAAGCATGGGTGAGAACATGAGCAATAGATTTATGTGCGCTATACTGAAAAATACAGGAGTGGCAATACTAAATTGAAGTGGCTTTGTGAAATTAAAGTTCTTGAGAGAAAAAGAATTATGTGAATTTCTATCAGGACGTTAGAACCAGACTCCATTCCAGAACATTTAGATTGCGAAGTTAATAACAGAAATTTGCAAGCAAAAATAGTCATTAATTCAATTCTCATAGAAAATAATGATTGAGAATGGAAAAAATCTTTCAAATTTCAAAGAAAAATAAACTAAGATATTGATACGATAACCTACAAAACAAGCAGCTAAATGGTGAAAAGAACTAAGGTGCGTTTTTGACGAAAAATGAACAAGTTCTCAGAATAAATGATATAGAAATAGAAAAAAGCATTTTGAAAGAGAATTTCTTTTAGCTATGCATTTTGTTTTACGAACGTATACTTAACATTTTTCAATGATCCTATATTAAAAAGTAAGGGTAGTTTAATGAAAAAAAAGTTTTAAAATTTAACAAATAAATTTTATTATATTACAAGAATTTGTTTTAAAAAATAACTTGCTGCTGTTCACAAGTCCATTAAATATAGAATCTAATATAGTAACATATTCACGAAAAATAACCATTAATTTAGATTTATAGTAATAAGTATAACAATAAATACATATTTCAATTTTATAAACAGATAATAAATTATGGGTTTTCCGAAATCTGTAATAGCAAAAGAAATACATCTTAAATTTACAATGTTTATTAGATCCAGATTTATTCGCCTGATATGAATTCTCCTTTATTACCTTTCAATTATTAAACGTATCCAAATATAGTTTTCAATTGTTTAACAATAATTCATATAAAATCATTTTTTTGAAGAAAATATAAAAAAAGTTTCAGGAAAGAATAGATTTTCAATAACAAATGACGAATGGTATTATTAGCTCTTCTTTCCTAAATACACAAATACAAAATATACTTTAAATACGTAAGACACCAATTGTTGATGTCCTTGTTTATGACTCTTATGCTATCAACCTATATTTTCCTATTAAAATATTACTCTAACATTAACTTATAATACAGAAAAATAACAATATTAGAAAATGCATATTACAAACAAGTCTGTTTAAAAGTTTTATTAGTGTACAGAAACTATTTTAAAGCAAAAATCCAATGTTTACCAAGTGTGTGTGTGTTATTGACATTTTCTATCAAAGCAACTTGCATACAAACAAATCACCGTTGTACTGCTCAATTTATTTTATTCAAACCAGCATTAATTCCATTCTGAATACTTTATTTCAATTATATTTCGCTTTTATTCTTTTCAAAAACACATGTGATTTTTTTGTTCAATCGGTGGAAATTATTTTTTTTCAAAATCTATTCGAGAATGTCAAAATTGTAACATTGAACCATTATTTAGGCACAGGTATGAAATGTATAATAATATTGTATTTACTTTCAATAGACTTTTGAATTTAAAAGGAAATGTTGAATCGCTAACAAAGCAAAGTATTTCTACTAGAAATTCTATTTTTCTTTTATAAATTTGTCCCATGTATTTGAAGTTTTATAACATAAAATTATACAGAAAGCTTTTACGGCCAGATATGTGATTTAATTATAAAAGAATAATTGATTTTTAAATGAAAATTATTAACAAAAAATTAGTTTATAGTGAATTGATAAAAATTAAGAAAGGAAAATATTTCATAAAATTTATTAAGTATTTATCTCTTGAGACACAAATATTTAAATTTTTTTCATTAATAATCATTTTAATATCATTAAAGTTAAATGATAAATAATATAGTTGAAGGTTGGAATGCTTGGGAGCTTTCACGTTTCTTCCCTTTCAAAACCTAAGTACTGGACCTAACAAAAAAACTGGTGGAATGCTTGGGAGCTTTCACATTTCTTCCTATTCAAAACCTAACTACTGGATCTAACAAAATAACTGGTGGACATAAAATATCTTATGAAACACCTAGACCTTTAATGAATCCACAATTCAATGTCAAAAATGTGCTGAGAGAAATGTTGCCCTCCTTCTTGTTGACATAAGTATGTAAATATTGTGTTGACTATTATTTTGACCAGATTTTTGCAAAGGCAATTAAAGCAATTGTTATTCATCGCAATTGTCTTCACACTGAAACCTTGTAATTCTGCCACTTATGCAAAGGATTATTTTCTGTATAAAGAAGGCATTTTGAATTCTTGCAATTGAATAAAAAATACTCTAAAGGTGCTTTGCTATTGTAACAAATATTCTGGGATTTACTAGCTCATAATTCCGTGTAAATTTCGCTTTCTCAAGATGCATAAAAAATCAATTTTTTGCATATGTTACTAAGTCAAACCAAATATCTTGTAACGTTAAATGAACTATGGTTTCTCGATCTGCAATTTAGAATAATATAGAGAATTATTAGTCAGCTTTAATTTCTTTAATTCAGATAAAATTTATTCAATTTTAAGTAGTAAGAACTGGTCTTCGAATGGAAAAATTGTTCATATTTGATTGTGTTATTGTTTTTTTATGAATTTCTGATTGTGTCCTATATTCAAATTTCCTGTGTGAAGAGATTTTTAACTAATTTTTATAACTATTGAACTCATTTTCTCTTTCACCAGAAATTATATTTGATATTTTACCATCCAGCAAATTGAAAAAAATCTCTTCTTACTTTATTTGATACATGTTTATTAGAAATAATCCATTAAAGAAAACAAAAAGTTGGTTCCCATCCATCTAACTAACTCAGAAATTTAATCATTAATATTTCCAATCATTTTACTGACGAAACTGAATAACAAAACTTTTTTAGTTTTGTTTTCTGAATAAGCATTTTTTAATATTCTCTCAGGTGCATAATATTTTAAGTAACATTTACTCTTCGATTTTTTTAACTACAATTCTGATGATTTATTTTGTCGCTCTTATTATTTATTCTGATAATGAGTTTCCATTTTCAATGAAATCTCGAACATATTGAAGCTAATTTTTAAATATAAATTTAAATTTTATGTATTGTTCATTTTTATCCAGTAGTGAACTCTTTAAATGTCTTAACCAGAAATGCAAGCTAATTTTATTTACATTTTTTCTAATCACCATGTTTGGAATTTAATTTTAATATTCTAGTTATATTCATTAATATAATATTAAGAAAACTAATTTATTAAACCTTAAATGCAACCCAAAGTTAGTAATTTACATTTTTTCATGGAAATATGTAAGAAATCTAACGCTCATAGCACATTACTACTGTTTCATTCATTCTTAAAGTGTATTCAATCGTTGTTATTTAATCTTTTTCGCATTCCTTTTCTTAATTATATAATATTAAACAATCAATTGGCTTTACTACTCAGATTCACTTGTTGATTTTAATCAGGTCACACATTAAAACTCAATAAATTGTAAAAATAATTCTTTTTCTTATAAATAGAGTAGAAAATATCATAATTAAATATTATGTTCAGTCATTCATATTCAAGCAATATTTTCTTTAAAAAAATTATGCAATTTATTTCTATCAAACAATTGAAAGTCATTGATAAAAATATAAATTTGTATCAAGTACTGTTACCACCTAATAAAAACAAAATTAAAATTAAATTTTATGAAAGTATTTATTTAACAGTTTTAGCGTGTAGTTGACTCTTCCTCTTTGTTTAACCATCTCTATCATTTAAAAGTGACTCACTATTAAAACCACAGCTCTAAAAAAGATGACGCTTCTCCACCAAAGCATGATTGCTTCTGAGTAGTAAATATAAATATTTTTATAACATAAAAATGGTAAAAATTATCTTAGTTCATATTTTTAAATGATTTCATTTACTATTTAACTTATTTAATATCTTTTAATTATATTTTGAAATAAATTGAACAAATAAATTTAAAATTTTCAAACGTTACTTAAAATATTACGCCTCCTTTGCTTTTTATTTCAATTGTTAGAGCTATAAAATTATAGATATTTAAAGCGAAAGTTGTTCGGGTTGATTTTTCATACTATTAATCAAATGTACTTTTTTAATAAATGCATATCAAGTGCAAAATAATAGCACAGTTACTGGAACTTTCAAAACGTTAGTATACCGTTGTTATTTCCTATGATTTGAAACTATAATAATTATCATTTTAAGAATTTACATTCGACAATAAAACTAATAGACAGAAATTTTCAAAAAATGTATTTTAAGAGATCCTTAAATTGTCAAATTTAAAATTTAGAAATAATCATAATGACATATGGTTCTTAGAAAATATTTCTTCCTTGTGGAATATTGTTATTTATATCCTTCAGTGTAAATTTCGCATAATATTTTTAAAAATTCTTATAATTTGAAAACTACTTCCTTAGAAATTGATAAAATTAATTTTTTTATAAATTTATTTGATATATATATATATATGTCAAATATAACAAAATATTTACTTAAGTCTCCAAAATAGGAATAATTTCTTATATCCCATCAAAAAATAATTACACATATATTGAGCTAAATAATTTTATTTAAAAGTATCAAAAATTTTGAACTAAAATAACAACATTAAATTTTTTAATCTATTAAATAATATATGTTTTATTTCCATAAATCTCTAAATATGCTATATCTTCTCCGTAAACACAATTTTTTTTAATCTTATGTATCAATTTCGAAGACGTCTTTCGCGAGAATTTCCTAAACTTGAATTTCTGTCCAGCATGATGCCCGTTTCAACATGGTGCATATTTTTTCTGTTGAAGATGTTTTTTTATTATTTTACTTTATTAATGTTTCAACAATTTTTGGGGATAATGATAGCGTATCCTCTTCAGTCTCTATTTCCTGGGATTAATAATTCTTTAAATATGATGTTTGTGCGCCACAGCTGTCTGTGTTTCCATATTATTGATCAATATGCTCAATATGTTATTTCCCGAAGTTCGCTTATATGGCTCTTGAAAAGTCTTATTATACAAGTAAAATTAAAGAATATCTAAGGTAATTTAATAACGCAACTATTTTTTGTATAAATATAAAAAAATGAAAACGAATACATTTTAAAATAAAAATAATTATTAGTGTTGTTTTAACATTAAAAAAACCAAAATATTAAAATATCTATTAACTTAGCTGTTAAATTATTTTAAAAAAAGTAAAATAAAATTTTAAGTAAAATAAAAACAATATGAAATTAAAAATTTACTATAACCAACTTTTCGGCTTCCATGATTGCACCCATTTTCTTTTGTGGGGTTGAAAAATCAACAAACATAAAGGCAGTTTTTACTTTACACTTCCTCATGGGTGGGAAGAGGATGTTTTGTGGAAGCTATGCATCTCGCCCAAAGTAGGGGAGAAGTGGTTGCTGCGGATGGTGTTGCAGCTTGCGCAGTCTTCAGTTGTGCCGTTTTTGCAGGTGGTAGCTAGGCTTGGAAGGATGTGTGATTCGCACAAAGTGGGCGAATGTGGGTGCTTCGGGTGGTAGGAAGCTCACACATCTTCAATGAAGTAAAACTGCAGTCCGTTTGTTAACAAAAGCAAGGATGTAATCATGGAGGCCGATAAGTTATGAAAATCTACTGAAAGTTAAGGAAAAAAATTAATTATTGACTTTGGGTTTTGTTATGAATTTATATATTACAAAAACTGCAATACTTCCTGTGATGCAAATTGAAGCTGCTTTAAGGAATTTAGAATTTTTAAAGGGAGATTTTGAGCCTGGACATCTATTTTCTATTGGAAATATTGTTTTTGGAATAAAAAATCCATCGTGCTGAATATTGTAAATTTGATCATGAATTGCACTTGAAAAAATGAGCTGATGTTGATTGGCATTTATTTCTTCTATTATGTTTTGAGAATCCAAGGAAATAGAGGTCTGTAATGTTTTATCTGTAAAAAAAATAATAGGAATTAATTAATGGCTTATGAATTACTTGCGAAAAATAAATATTTCATTTTTATAAAAAATATTTTAAAATTCCCCCTTTTTTTTTTCTTTTTTTTTTTGGAAAATTTCGTATAATTCTAAATATATATTACTGAAGATTATTGAATTTGATAACCAATTTTCCCTCAGTATCAATAATTGTAAAAGCAGCATGCTGAATATTAATATTTTATAATTCTACAGGAAAATATATTTCGTTTCTTTTAATTTGGGAATCAGTTTTTCTACAGAAATAATTAATAGTTTTATTAAAAATTCACTAAGAAAATACCTTTTTTAATTCCTTGAAAATATTAATTACCTCCATATGAATTACATAATTCTGAAATATGTTTTCATGAATTAAAAACCATGTATTAAACTAAATCAAATTTTATTCTGAAAGTTATTTCAATAAAAATTATTTCATGAAAAAGAAATTGCCTCTTATTTTCATTAAGAGTAAATTTTTATTAAGTGTGTTTGTTTGGATATTTTTATATTTTTTCGAAGTGACTGAATAATTAATCTTACAAGTTTACAAAAATGATTCCCTAGTTAAATAATACCGTATACCCTATTTTTCAGCTTCAAATTTATAAGTTCGTATGAGATTTTGTTCCCCAGAAGATTAATTACCAAATATATATTAAATTATGTTTAAATTATGTTTAAAAATAATTATGAAAACAACAGTAGCACTACCCATTTTCCAAAGAATGCTTCGATGCGTTTTGTTTTGTGCCTTTTATTTAATATTGGGTGTAAGTCATTGTCATCTAGTAAATTATATTTCATACGCCATAATTACAGGTAGTTTCATTTTTCCTCATAAATGCTTTATTAGTAATTGAACTAAATTAATGGAATAAAAATCCCAATGATTAAGAATTAAAACTTATTATAATATTATACAAATTATATGCTTATATTATATTTGTAATATATAATGAACTTTCAATTTAGCATCTAATACAGTTTTTATTTTTAATCCTTAATTTAAAATTTAAATGCATGAGAAGTTTTATATTGAAATCATGTACATCGATCTCATTGGTATCTTTTAATACAGGCCAATTATGAATATAGTTACCTGATAAAAATCCCAATGAATGTAAGTTTAATTTTCCATCAATTTCGGTGATTTCTGTTCCTGCTACATTGGATTCCAGTGTAGCCTCATCTTCTTCGGGGATAGTATACAAAATGCGAAATGTCTTGGAGTGCTGAAAGTCTGCTATTGATGGAAACTGAGCTACTTGTCCTTCTGAGGGAGGACTTCTATTTTCAAAGATTTTAACTGGAGAAACCCTTTTTTTCTTCATGTATTTATTCAACAAAAATGATATTATAGTGAAAATAAAAATTTGGATTAATGAAAAGATGCACCATGTTATAAAGTGGGACAGCTCGATGGTTGGATCTGTAAACTCAATTGTGTTAACAAAATCCATTTTCTCTCTTATAAATTTTGTAAAATTGCTGAAGTTTTAAGCGTTGAAAACCGGGTGTTGAACTTATGCAAATGAAATAAAATCGATATACTACTTAATGAAATAATACTTATATCATTGTTGTAAATAACAATTTGCTTTTTTTTTTTTTTAAAAAGTAACTTCGGTGCAACAAATAATATTTTAAACTAAAATTATGATACATATAATAATACATTGTTCCCTGTTTAGATTATAACAATTTAGTCAAAGTTTTATTTAAATTTTTCTAAATTTTGATTCAAGCAATTTTTTTTTATAAATGAAAATGTTTAGAAAATGTTTCTATTTTACTACTGACATAATATACTGTCTTCTTTTAGACTTTATTATTGTAGAAATATATTTCAGTTGTTTATTTTGTAATTTTCAATGCAGTAAAAGTAAAAAGGAAACCTTAATATTCAAAATATAAAAAAATACTTTAAAATACAACAATATATATAAACATATTAATAAAATTCCTTAAAAATTACGGAACTATTCGGGACAAATTGTTTATAGCACAATAAGGAATATTTTAAGAACTTTAAAATGGAAATTTTAAATATCGTGGAGAAAATTATATAATTTTCGATGTAAATCTAAAAAAAATAAATAAATAAATAAATAAAAAAATAAATAAATAAATAAAAAATAATAATAATGTAGGAAGAATTTTTTTTAAGGATAAAGAACAGTACTGCTTAAAGAAGCTAACAAGACATATCCTTGCGCATTCCATTCAAAGTTTGCAGTCAATTAACAAAAGTATGCAAAAATAGATCTTTGCACCTTATAATATCATCTAGCTAACTTGTTCCAGGTACTTGAATGATGACGAACATGATGCTTTATTTTTCAAGATTAGAAGCACAAAGCATAAAATAAATGGAATCAAAACCTTCGCCAATTCAGGTTGTTGGCGTATTACATCTCACTAAATTTTTTGCTTTTGTTTTTGAAAAGATTTGCTTTATTTCTCAAAAGTCTATTTGGATGAGTAACTAAGCCCTATTTAGATAAGTAACATTAAAGGATCTTTTCTACGATTTTAAATTTGACTTTGTTGGAATTAGTAGTATTGCATTACATTCAATAACACCAAAGAAATTCATAACAATATTCACGGTGAGATAATGTTGCATGTAGAAATCTTTTCACAGATTGCTATAGCAGTGTTTCTGAACCTTTTAGTATTCACGGCCCAATTTTCAATCATAATTTTTATCGCACCCCTTCCCCACCACATACAGTAAATGTATGCAATAATAATGCATTTTGAGTATTTTGCCGTTAAACCTACACTACAACCTTAATTTTAAACTTTACTATTACCAAGAACACGAAAAATTATTGACATTTTGCAACTGATCCTCAGCATTGAAAAAACAAGAATCCTATGCCTTTTTATTGCTCTGGTGTCCCACCAAGTCGAGAAATCTCACGGTTTCGCGAGAAGTTTCGAATTGTCTGGAATTTGTCTGGTCAGCTTAAATGTTAAATTAGGAGCGTCCGCAGATGTGAACAAATGTTTTCCCTTAGGGAGAAGAAGAAAATTCTATGACACCAATTTTTCAATTCCAGACAATCTCATTCCAGTCGTTCCTTCTATCGCTATTTAATCTATTCTGAATGTGTATGTTATATATATTTTCGCGTAATTGCAATTCACCGTATTAAATATTCAGTGCAGCAGACTTATCCAGAATCATGGATAAATTTTTAAGCGAGCATTAGATGATAGACAAGCATCAGCAATTATACAGACGAGAGTGGTTCCGAAAATAAAATCAAGAAAATATACTCAAGAATACTTAAATTTTGAGTTCACTATTACTGAAGTAAATATATAATAAAGGCCCTTGTGTACCAATTGCTCAAAAATGTTGGCGGCAGACAGCATGAAACCTAATAAACTTTAACAACATTTGGAAACGCTTCATTGTGAATACGTAAACAAATCCAGAGAATTCTTCGAATTAAAATTAAAATCATTGGAAAAGCAAAATTCATCGCTTAAAAATACTTTGTCTGTGAAAGAAAAAGCTTTAATTGCCTCTAAAATTATTTCATATATATAGCCAGATGTAAAAAGCTTCACACCATTGGTGAAGAGCTTATTTTGCCAGCTCCAATTCAGAAAGAAGAAATTATGTTTGGAGATAATTTTGCAAAACAATTGCAGTCTATACCACTTTCAGATGATACTCTTGCCCATCGAATTGCTGATATACATGAAGATGTAGAATGTAAGCTTTTATCGAAGTTACTTGACTAATTGTTTTCAATACAACTCGATGAAGAAACAGATAGTAATATATGTTCTCATTTCCTTGCCTATGTTTGATTTTGTGATGATTTGTCAATAGTAGAAGAATTACTTTTCTGCTAACCAATAGAACTCGAAACAACAAGACTCGCATTATTTGCTATTTTAAATTATTTTATGCCCGAGACAAACATAGAATGAAAAGAATTGCGTCTTTTTATGCACCGATGGTGCTCGTTCTGTGTCCGGAAGATTCCAAAGTATTCAAGCAATTGTGAAACAAAAATCGCGACAGTTTGTCTGGAGTACATTCAGCATTGCTATTTTATTGCGAGGCAAGATGGTTATCACGAGAGAAATTTTTGCAACGTGTTTACAAATTAAAAGAAGAAATCGCTCTTTTTTTACAAGAGAAAAACAGACTAGAAGCTAAGAATTTTCACGATAGTTTATTTGTTTTAAAATTGAGATACATGTTCCAAATATTCAAGAAATTAAATAACTTGAATCTATAACTGCAAGGAGCAGATACACATATATTGGATACGAGTGATAAAGTTAATGCTTTTTGAAGGAAATTAGAATTGTGGAGCAGAAATTTAATGCAAGAAAACTTAACAATGTTTCCAAATTTGAACGATTGTATTAAAACATTCAAGGCTAAAGAACAACATGTAAAAGTTGTTTTTGAAGACATTGAAAATCGTTTAGCAATGCTAGCGAAGAATTTTAAAAAATTCTTTCTTGCTGACGACAAACTGATATCAAGTTACAAGTGGGTGAGGGATCCATTTCAAAATACCACCGAAGGACTTTTAATTGAAGAGGAAGTAACACCCATTGTCTTTACGGCACGAGGAGAAACCAAAAGACAATTGAGAAATAAATCACTCTTTGAATTTTGTGCAGGATTGCATGATGAGTTTTCAGCACAAAAAACATCGACATTTCACATTCTGCTACCATCTTCATCATCTTACCTTTGTGAAACTGGATTTTCTGCGGTGGCTTCTTTGGAGACAAAAAATATATCGCAGCTAAATATAGAAAAAGAACTGAGAGTGTCTATTTCTAATATTAAACCCTTCCTCGAAAAATTTTGCTCTAAAAGATAGACCCAAGAAAGTCACTAATTATTATTAAATTTGTTTTTAATTTAGTAAGTTATTTTAATTAAATTTGTTATTTATTAAATATGTCGAAATGTATTTTGTTTTGTATGTGTGTATGTGTTCTTTCCTCTCAGTGTCTTAAACAATTATTTTAAATAACATTTTCTCTTGGATATGCTCGCCCCCCCATGGGGCGTGCCCTACAGGATGAGAATCACTGTACTATAAGTAATAAAATCTCATTTTTCAGTAAAGTAACTTAGGTAATATCCTAATCAATTTTGAACCATTGAATAATAATAATGCATTTGACACATTTACTTGCGTATATTTTAGAACTAGATTCGAAGTTTTTTTAAATCTGAAAGCTAAAAGTAATTGCAAAAATATATACCTTTTCCGTTATTATTCCGTTATTCTGGAGCATTTATATTCCGTTTTTATTTTTTACAATGAAATGAAGGCGTAGAAATTCTCAGCTGTTACTACTGACAAATTTAGTTGCTGGAAGCAAGATACAAACCCATATCAGTTTTTTTATACTTAGAGCAGAAAAAAACGCTCCAATAAAGAGCTAAAATGAGCTAACTATAATATATGATATAAATCTGTTATAGCTGTGTTGTTGTCACTTTTCTTCCTTCAGGTGGTTATGTAATCCCAACTTTAGTAACTTTGATTTGTAGGTAGCTATAGTAAGAGAAAGAGTGTCAGAAGTTACGTCTATGAATTTGCTCTAGTCTCTATATTAGTTAATACAACAATATCTTGTATATACACAATATCTCGTTTTCTTACAAATACTCTCCAAATTACCATTGCTACAAGTTAGCAAAAAGACAATAATTGGTGTAAAAGTAGCTATCTATGGACAAGATTCTTACTTCTCAACTTTGTTATTTTTGTTTTATCCCTTTTCAAAGCGATATTTGTCAGCATATAAGGAAGGCATTTCTGTATAATATGAGTTCCAGACACTGTAAATAGATATGATACATTTTTAAAATATTCTTAATAAATAAGGTGATAAATTTAATGTGAATGATTTTAACTCTGGATTTATGAAACACATCAATTTGAGCATTTTAAATGTTTTAAGAAAATGACAAAAACTCATCTTATTTTTATAATACTTTTTACCCTATAATTAGTGCTCAGAGAGATTACTCTCTTAATTAATAAGGGTTAATATAATACATATATTCTACAGATACTGATCTCGACACTCACCAGAGAACACAGATTCTTTGTGGACTTACTTATACGTTGAGTTTCAGTGAACTCTTGGTCCATTTACAGTAAGTTATGGATGTTTAAAAGAGTGCCTAATAACAGATACATTTAACTGTTTAATGTGTCATTGAAAGCAGTTGCCCTAATGATTCATGGTTACATGGCTTTACAGATGGATTCATGTTTTATGCGGAAGACGATATGACAACAGAAAGGTATTGAGATTTTTCTTTGCTATGATCGCATCAAGGTTCAGTCTGCACATTACGAAAGAGAAATGGGGGTATTTAAATTGCATTAAACTTGTTGCTTATCCGGTAGTCTTCTTTCCTTCATTATCCTGTCTGTCTTTATATCGGTTCTCCAATTTATTGCAAACAGATTATATACAGACAGTATCTGCATTTTGCAGTGTAAAGATGTATCAAATATAACATCAGCTGCTTCCCAGTGAATTCCAGACTACTGAAAATAAGGCTATTGATTTTTTTGCTAAGAGAGGCGTGAGGATCCGTCAGAGACATTTGACTATCCTTTCTTACCATTCAGTATTATTACTGATTAAGTGATGACATGCTGATAAATTAAGAAGAAAGCATTATGTGATTCTAACAGTAAGACTTGGATCAAAGACTATTTAAGACTGTTTAAAGAGTCAAAAGCTATTACTGATTTTTCTAGAAGTGCAAATGTGACAATATTCCACTTTTCTATGTATCAGAACTGCTTACCAACATATCTGTATTGTTTTAAAGTTTGGAGTTATCTCCTGTAAGTCTTTTGTGCAAATATGATCAAATGTTTGTCGCTAACCATCCTGACTAGTATTCTATATTTGTATATTTTTAATGTGTTCTGTACAAAAGTGTTTGCAGCACAGAGAACTAATAGTGCCTTAACCGATTTTTTTGGGCATTCGTAATAAACAAGTAATAATAAATTTAAATGCGAGAGTTTTGGACTGAATACAGAATATTGAATAAATGTAGTAAAATATAATATTGAATGATAAAAACTTTCTACAAACATGTATCTCATATTTTAAATTTTTATTAGTATTCTTTAACTGTTCTTGCGTTCTGAGTGATTGCTTTTTCCTTCAATATATATGATTTTTCATTCATCCAATTTGATGCGCATTTGTGGGCATTTAAATAAGAAATGTCCGTAATTTAATGTTAAACAATTAAAGGAGCTTTGCCAGGATATTTTCTCTAGCAATTTTTTTTAAATATAAGCAAACGCATTAGGCCACTAATGATTTCTTAGTAATTATTTGAATGAATATTTTTATTAATTTTGTATCAATGATGGTAAGCAAAGATGTCTGACAGTAATGAGAATGTTTTCATACAATACTAATTCTTAAGCTAAAATACTTTTGTACTTTTTAATATATCTTTATAAGCATGGCAATTATATATATATATATATATATATATATATATATATATATATATATATATATATATATGTATATATATATATATATGTATATATATATGTATATATATATATGTATATATATATATATATATATAAATATATATATACATACTTGAAATATATAATTTAACTCATATGATTAAGAATGGTATATTAAATTATAGATATTATAAAGCAATTGTTTAAATTATCTTATAATATATCATAGTTATCTTAATAAAAGATTAAAATTCTTAAATATCTGAAAGTATTAGAATAGATTACTTTAATAATTATTACTTAATACATTTCAAATAGCACAAGAAATTCTTACCTACTCAAATAATAGAAAAGTATCGTTTTCATTTTGTAATTTTTTGCATTCCATATAAATTTTAACTTTCAGTAAAGCTTCTTAATATTATTTTTTAAAGACTTTTTATTGCCTTAAAAAATTTTTGGGCAATAATATCTTTTGGAACCATGCATATTTAATAAGGAAGCGCAATTTATGTTTCAATAGATGCATGTATATGAACTATTATACAACTTATAGCAATTTAGATTTTTTCTAATATTAAAAAAAATAATCCTTTTTCTTTACTAAAAGATAATAACTGTAGTTATAAATAGCGTATTTTGAAACGTATTAGACGCACTTTTCTCATTGAATAAGTTCGAAAAACGGATTTATTCAGATATGTCAATACTCAATTTTTGATAATATACACTTCTAGAAATAACCTCTATTCGGAATCATGTAAATTTCTTCTTGCTTAATTAAGGAATATGAACGATAAGACACATGAATACCAAACAGTAATGCATTGACTGAAACAATAAACAATTTATTTTATTATGAGATTGATGCTGGTTTAGAAGAAGAAGTGATACTTAATTTTGTTTTGAAGATGAATGCCTATTTTGTAGAAGAAAATTAAAATGTGTTCTTTCCCAGATTTTGATTGGGTGTTTAAAGAAAGTATTTTATGTATTATTTTATTTTTAAAATTTGGTAAATTCATTATAATGATCAATAACAAACTTTTATCCATTAAAAATGTGTGAGAAACAAGTGAGTCCTCTTAAACCAAAGGTTCCCAAAGTGGTCCAGGTGGACCCCCAGAAGTCCATAGGAAATCACACGTAGACGTGAAAAAAAAAAAACAGGGATTCAAAGTGGGGGTACACGAAACATTTTCTGATTTTTCATAATAAAGAACAAAAATTTTGGCTTGGATTTACATTTCAGCGTAGGCAGGTAGTATCATTCACTGGGTAGGTACTTAAATATATTCGAAACTGAATTCAAACACCGAATTGAATAGAACAATAGATAATAGTACAAGTATTATTTTAATAAATAATATACAAGAGAAAACGTGCTACTTTTTTCATCTTAACACCCCCAATTTAGGGTGATATTTTTTTGTGAATACAGTAGAAATGTAGCAGCATGGGTCTACAGAAACTAATAAATCTTTGTAAGTGGTCCACGAGAAAAAAAATTTGGGAGCCCATGTCTTAAATTCTACACATACAGCAGTTAAATTAAGAAGCAAATCAACTAAAATAACTAGAATTATTGAAATAAATTTTAACATGTAGTTCATAAATTTTGATTAAGATTTGGAATTATTTTTTCTTTTACAAATTTTGATCTTTCAAGATTATGTGCCCTTAAAAATGTTTCTTTCTATCTGTGGAATCTCAGGCGATATATGATGACTTATAATAAGCAATGAACTGTTATTTGCTCCATCTTCTAAGTCAGCATTGTTTCAAATTGTTCCTTTAGATGAAAACAGGTCATGCATGAATTGCTTTAATTTGCGATGAAAGTTTTGCTAAAGTAATGAATCAAATGATGTTGATTTACATAAATAAATTGAAACGTTAATCTGCATAATGTAGATTAATGACATTAGAAACAAATTGAATAAAATTTAATTACTGCTTTAATTAATATTTGCAGTTGAAACATGACATCATTTCCATTTTGCCCCCACACAGAATATAATATGAAAATGTATTTTCAGTGTGTAATATTTGCGATTAAGAATATGATAGTTATTTTTTCTGGAGACAGCATCTTTTTACGTGCAGCTATATATAAAGGGAAAACTAGAAAACCTCTAACACCCAACTAGAGTTTCTGGCAGTTATACTGCTGTTACAGAGTGAGAGTCACAGTCCGCCCATAAAATTTATCTCTGAAAAGGTTTGTGAAAGATCTGTAATTTCAAATAAAGTATGTGGTTGGTAACCCCTCTAATAATATTTCATTTGATACCGGAAATATAATAAAGCTCACTGTGGATAATTAGTTCTCATTGCCAATTAAGTATAATATTTTTTAAGATATACGGCTATAAATATTGTGGAGCAGATTAAATGAAATCACCAACGAAGAAAAATACCATATACTTGATAAAAATTCTTGTAAAGAAGAGCAAAGAGCAGGCACACGCTATGGTCATTCGTGGACATAAGTGTTATTGCATATCTGCAATATCTGTATAAAAAACTCTTACTGTGTCCAATTACATGCAATGTTGAGGTTACTACTAGCCTCAAACTGAAATTGGAAATGCATTTGTTACAGGAAATTACTTATATTTAGAATCCAGAAAGTTATTTTTATGTTCAGTCATGGAGTCAGTAAAAGCTCGTAAGACTCCAATAAACTCTACAAGAATATCAGTAAAACACTGAATTAAGTTCGAGTCAAGTCACTGACTGTCATACTCCTCTTATCAATGTAATATCCTGACGAATGATACATTGTTTCTAGGAAGCTTAATGTTGCCCTTGTTGCAATGTTTCCATGGGGAATCAGTATGTTGACTTAAAATTGGATCAGAATTCTGAGATTATTTGATTTTTCGGTCAAACTAATTTCTTTATTTAACTTTTCTTTGGATCGGCTGCTAATGTCCCATTCATCAATGCTAATATAGGTGTTACTCAACAAATTAAGAACTAACCATTCCTCAAAGTATTCCCTCAATAAGGTGAGGTCTGCTTTGTTGGATATTTATCCTGTGTATTTGTTCAGGAAAAATGTCAATTATTGTCTAAATTTGTTATCACCGATTCAATGATTTCCAGTTTAATAATAAATAGATGAATCTACCTTGAGATACTAATTATTTGTATCAATTATATGATACCTTGCGGGAATATTAGTTTCTTGATCTTGTGTAATTTTTGTTGCTAGAGAAGTCAAGTGCATGGGCGATGTCGGTTTCCTTTGTCATCACAAATCAGATAAGGCGTATTGGCTTTCCACAGAGAGGAAGAATGTGATGAATTGTCATTGATATCAAATGATATTATTTAATTAGCTTTATGTATTGACTTTTGCGAAAAATGTATGTGCTTATTTGCCTGTATCTGCTTATCTCAGTCCGTTAGACATTCAGTTATAATTTGATTAAGGACTATTTTTTATCATGAGACTGTGGAAACTTTCTGTCTTTTTATCGGGACTGTAGTTTTGCTGCTTCTTTGTTGATTTTGAATCTTGCAGTTAGAGTTAGAACCTAGTAGAATGTAATTATATTTGAGGTGAGATGATAAATTTTAAGCGAGTTAAGGTAATAAGCATTTATTTGTTTCCTTTTTTTGCAATACATTTTCATTTTTCTTTCAGAAACCTATAGATTCTCGAAAGACTGTCAATGTGTATAAGTATGATTTTTGGACTTTCACCCATAATCTATTTAAAAGCATTGAAAAAGGCGTGAATTTCTTCTTGAAATCTGACTTGTTTGGATTCAAAGGCGGATGTGTAGTTTTTACATCAAAGTCGCAGTATACCGCACTGATACCATTATTTATTTTAAAAAACATTTATGCATGTAATGTACTGTGGTGATAGTGTTGATTTATTAGGTTGGAAATATGTAAATTTTTTTGTATAATCAGCTGGGTGAATTTTATTGCAAACTGCCATTGCTAATTCTCAGTATTGAAGATCATTTGATCAATATGATTTTTTTGTTCAGATCTTATCATGATTTGCAGGATTGCTTCTGTACATACCTTAGAGATGAAGAAGTGCTACACCTCAATATCACGAATATCTTCCACAATAAGTGAGGTTCTGTATTCCCTTGTGAAACGAAATAAGAACATTTTCGGTAGGCAAGAAATTTTCATTGGTATCTTCTTAAAAATTTTGTCCTCAGTTGATTGGGCGTGTTTGAAGTTCCTTTCAGCTAATCCCTGATTTCAAGTGTAAAGCATTCTTGTTTTAATTTATTAAATTAACACACTTAATTTAATTAATTGCCGTAGACAATTATAGGCCTTTGTCTCAATGTTTTGAATATTTGAAGTTTTGAGCCGATGTGAATCCTAAATATTTGATTCTAGAAACAGCGTTTAGCAGTACACTATTAATGCTAAAGAACAATTTGGTTGGTAATTTATGACATCCAAAATAAGACAAACATAATGATGTTAAGTTTATGGATTGAAATAATTGAATGCGAAGAGCACTAGTTTTGATGTGCAGTTGTAGTTGCCCCTTCTCTATTGTTAATATTGATTTCCTAAATTTTACCTATAACATTCATTAAAAATTCATCAAAGAGGACTATAATTTTTACTTTTGAATGCGTATATTTTCTGATCGAATCTTTGGCATTTAAGATTTATTAAATGAGTTTCAGATCTAACCCCCGTGAACAGCTTTTGTATACTTAATATTTAGATTAGAAAATGACTCAATCATATTGTATTATTCTGTCATCTTAGTACGTGATTGGGGGTATTTAAAGTCCAATAAATTGATGCCTACATAGTGCCACACACATTTAGCGGAGGTTAGCTGCAAAGCTAACCAATTAGTGCCTTTTAGCTGCAAAGCTGCATTTATATCCAGTAAAATTAATAAGGTATCAATTTTTAATTTTCAGTTACCTTTTATGCGTTGCGTCACTTAGTTGATTGCTGATTCACATGATCATCCTTATCTAAATAAAATTGGCTATTACTAAGTTTATTCTGTTGCTCACCTTTTAAACAATTTTACACTAAATCTTTCTTGTGTGAAATTGTTGAAAGAATTAAACATTACAGATTTTTAGGTAGTAAATGATTAGGCTGGTAGGTTATGGCGGGAAATTGCGGAGCTTTATGCTAAGATGCTTGTAGCTCTCATTGAAGAAGGTATTTGGAGGGGATTTATGCAATCAATCAACTAACCTTATTTAAGTAAAGTCAGTTGAATTCGGCGATCGCTAACAAAGACGTCTTGATATTTGAAGAAAAAATTCGGATTTATAAATATGTGTTAGAAAATAGGTCAAGGTGGATTTTGAATTGTAACTTTCTTTTTCATTAAAATTAGAATCTGTTGGACAGGCGTAGAAATTCACAGCATGCAAGAATATTAATTACCGGATTTGTAGATTGTTCAAATATCCAAGAGAATGAAAATTCTCCTACTCCTAATTTTTTCCGTAGTTGATTCTTCAGATGTTCGTATAAAGGACAATCTAGGAGAATATGATCTATGGTTTCAGGTTCACCTTTCTGACATCTGTCTGTATGCCAGAGATTAAACTTAAATGGAATCGAATTGGTAGGAAACGATTCTTGCTCTGGTCAGCCATACGTCTTCTAGTCACGATTTAGTTAACAGCCTATGATTTTTGTGAATAGATGTGAGATGAGTGAATGTTTCAGCATATTTGCTATTTTTCCATTGATTGAGACTTTCTTTGAAGTAATGTTTCTTGATGTGTTGTTTCAGATCTTCAGAAGAAATAGATCGAATAGCATAATGACTCACAGTTGCTGCTTTCGCCAATGAGTCTGCAATTTCATTACCTGTAATCTCTGAATGTCCGGGAACCCAAACTAACTGTATTGACAAGCACTTTTGAGTAGATTGAATCATTTGGAATCAAAGCAGTTGAATAATAGTTGGTTATGTCCTGAAACAATCTGAAATAGCAGAAATGCAATGAATGTGTAAAAATGCCATATTTTTGGGTTCATTGCAAATTTTATAGACTGCAATAAGCAGTGCCATAGACTCTGCTGAAAAGATGGAGTTAATGGAACTAATTTTCCCTGTTATTGATAAACTATTTGTAAAATTGACTATTGAAATGCCCACAGTTGATCCCTGCTTGAAAGCATCTGTAAAAAGCATCGTATCTGTCTGCCATGATGTCTCGCAAACTTGGTGAAATATCTTACAAATTATATCTTTTGGTAATGATTTAGTCAGGAAAAGGAGACTCGAGGAACAAATGGAGATTTTTTTGACATTTCTGGCCAGCCTGTTGGGACTTGTAATATGCACGAAGTATTTATTCCTTGTTGTTCGAGCCTCATTTTGGATTTAATGGGCAGAGGATGATTACGATTGACTCCATTGTAAGTCAGTTTTTCCCAAGCTGAAGCAAAGGGGGATAATGATGACTTGCTTAAATTTCGAATGTAAAAGTTTACGGAGAGCATTTCATGTCTAGAGTGAAGAGAAGATTCTCCTGCTTCCTTGGTTTGGGGTTCCACTTAGGAAGATCTGTGGCAATTCTTAGGGCAGTGTCATATACAGTTTCAAGGATTTTGTAGTCTTTTGTGCATGCTGAAGTAAATATATGACATTCATAATCCAGACTCTAGACAATAAAGGATTTCACAATTTGAAGTAAATTAGCGGTACGAGCACCCCGTATTCAAAAGCATTCAACTTTTTTGATATAGATTTTCTCTTTTCCTGAAAATGATGACGGAAAGATAAACTGTGTGAAAAATATAATCCCAAAATATGAATATTTTTACTCCAGGAAATAAGATAATTGTTGATAAACAAGTTAAAATTAGGTTGTTGTCGTTTTGAAGAAAAGTTAATCACAGAACATTTTTGTGGGTCTATCAATAACTTCCATTCTTGAACACCAATTTTGTATTAGGCCAAGTGCAGATGTTAGTTTTTGCTGAAGTTTTCCCAAGTTAACAGACTCATATAGTAGAAATATATCATCAGTGTACATGAAGTATTTGATGTCAGGGGGAAGGATATCGTAGAGGTCTGTCATAAACACTGAGAACAGGAAAGGTGATAACACGCTCCCTTGTGGAACTCCCCTATATGAGGTGGCTGAAGAACATAGCTTATTTCTCCACTTTACTTGAAAATGGCGACCTGTAATGAACTGTTGAATACACAAAGCAGCATTTCCTTTGATTTTTGCTTGAAGTAATTTATAAACTAGGCCGTCTGGCCAAACTGAATACTAGGCCTGGAAAATATCCACTGCAACCAAAATAACAAATTTCTTAGAGGATATCGCAGAGATTATGCGATGTGAATGATGGATAAAATGCTGTCACAACCTCGATGTGGCAGAAATCCATGGTGATTAGGATGAAAGAAAGAAATGGTGGATATATGGTCAATTAAACTCTTTAAAATCATTCTCTCTCTCTCTCTCTCTCTTTCCTTTAATTTACACATGAATCTTGTCAGACATATAAGATGGTACGATGCAACAAGATTCGCAATCTTACCCGGTTTTAAGATTGGAATAACAATGGAGAATTTCCAATTTCTGGTACAATACCTATAAGCTACGATTTATTCATCAGGGAGAGGAGGTAGTCTTGGTTGGTAGTAGTAATGCCTTTTAATACTTTTGCAGATATCTTATCAGGACCAACAGATGTGTTTTTGCATCTTGCCAAAACTTCTTGCAGTTCAGATGCAGTAAAGGGTTTATTGTAAGAGAAATCCTCACTTGTACGAATGAGTAGTTACCTTTCGAGAAGATTTTTAAATTGGTAGTGGGTTACATTCCCATCCCACTAAAAATAAAACTGACTCCTCTAAACTAATATACATGCAGAAAGAAGAAACTAAACATTCATTTATGTTTACCAACATTATAATGAATAAAATTTAATATTTTACATTTTAAAAAACAGGATCCAACCATGTGTGATATTGAATTTTCTACTTCTGTTTGTTCTTTCCTATCAAAATCAACCTAACTTATAAAATCGTTTTTCTCATTCAACATTCGGCTGTTGACACCCAGATGGAGTTTTCCTAGATTATGGGTCACAAACCTGTTAGCATATAAAAGAGGCTATGTGAATTCTTGCTTGGAACTACCTCATAGCACATATTATTAGTGTGTTTTCGCCTATTTAGTTTTTCTCGAGACAGAAAATAATTTTAACTTGTGGATTAATTGATGTTTTCTCTTTCTTTCGTAAGGTATAGAATTTTAGACTTATAATTCTTTTAAAAAATATCAGAGTCTAAAAGGATAAAAATAAAAGCAACGACGTTTTAAGACTAAAGTAAAACAGATATATTTTAAATCTCCAATAGAAAATTTAGCAATTTCTATTATGTTGAGGTTTCTAATGGTAAGTAAAGTTTTTAATTTACAAAGAATTTAGTATTTAATTACAAAGCTGTAATTTGCTTTAAATTATGTTGAAATATGTCCGTTACTAACTTATTTATATTTTTTATAAATATGATCACCATAATAGTAATCTATTAGGAATATGTTCAATCTCCACAACATTTTAGAAGTCACTTTCAATTGTCTTCAGTAGATTTTCAATTAACTTTAGAAATAATTACATTGTACTAATGAAACAGTTAAAGAGCGATCTTAAAAACTTAGATAAGAATTTTTTTAAAGAAACTGAGCTAAAATTAAAAGCTAATAGAAATTTTATAAGCTCTCTTAGAAAAACAGCCTTGTTTTTGTATTTATGTTGCATGCGTGAAAAAAAGCTTAAATTTGGTTAAATAAATTTAATATATAAATTTTTGCATGTAATTTTTGAAGTATGAGAATCTTCCATTTAAATAATTTTGACAACACGCGGACGTTTGGAATAAATTTAAAAAAATAATCTGTAAAACACACACATTCTGAGCTAAACTAATTTATTTGCAAATAATTAAAAAATTTTAAACTTAAATGAAATTATATAAATTTTTGTAACCTGAAATACTTTCAATGTGTCTATATAAATCCATATCTTCTTTATAAGTTAAAATGAGCTGAATTTGCGAATACTGTATCTGTTTTTTTATATATATTCATGAGCCTGTTGTACTTGTCAATTTATAATCGATTATTTGGGTGTATCCGAAAAGTATGGCATCTCTTCTCTGCTCCTCTTCATCATGGTGCATGTGTCTTGAAAACTTTTTTTAAATAGTTTTATTCTGTTTAAATATTTCATAGCCGCTATTTGATGTTAAAAAACTGAAATATAAATGTTGAAAATTTCCGATAATATTAAAAAAAAAGAAGATAAATATTAATGTAAAGTAAATATTGTAATTTGAATAAAAAATTGCAATGATAAGAAAAAAATATTTTTAAAAAAATATTAAAATTAATATTATAAAACTTTAAAAAAATAAAAAATTAAGATATGTCTATTTTTAAATTAACTCGATTAAATTAATTATAAAATACTATAAAATATATATATATATATATATATATATATATATATATATATATATATATATATATATATATATATATATATATATATATATATATATATATATATATATATATATATATATATATAAATAAATAGAAAATAAAATAAAAATTTAATTTAATACAACTTTTCGGCTTCCATGATGTCACCCATTTTCTTTTGTGGAGTTGAAAAATCAACAAAATTTAAGGCAGTATTTACTTCGCTCCTCCTCGTGGGTGGAAAGATGATATTTTGTGGAAGAGCTGCGCATCTCACCCAAAGTAGGGGAGAGTGGTTGCTGCCGATGGTGTTGCAGCTTGCGCAGTCTTAAATTGTGATTTTTTGCAGGTGGTAGCAAGGCGTGGAAGGATGTGTGATTCGCACAAAGTGGGCGAATGTGGGTGCTTCAGATGGTAGGAAGCTCACACACCTTCATTGAAGTCAAACTGCAATCCGTTTGCTAACAAAAGCAAGGATGGAATCATGGAAGCCGATAAGTTATTTTTGAAGCTGCTGAAACTTTAAGAAAAAACTATTTGTTTACTTTAGGTTTAGTGATGAATTTATAAATAAAATAAATGGCGATACTTCCTGTTAAACAAATAGCAGCAGTTTTAAAAAATTTGGATTTTTTGAGGTTTGATTTGGAGTCTGGATTATTGTTTTCTATTGTTAACAATTTCGTTCGAATTAAATCATCCTTCCGAATATTGTAGATCTCCTCTTGACTTAACATGGAAAAGGTGATCTGTTGTTGATTGAAATTAGATTCTTCTGAGGTATTTTCAAGCTCCAGTAATGTAAAGGAGTGTAATCTGTCTTCTGTAAATAAAAGAATTTCAGCGTATCATTGGCTTAGAAGATATTGATACAGTTATTAATTTTGTCAAAACACTTTATTTCTTACTTCCCTCACCAAAATTGTTTCATTTTTTCGTATATCCTAATACAGAAAATTTAAACTCGATAATTAATTTTATCAAAATTTAAATTATAGTTCTTCAAATCGAAGCAATTTATATATATATATATATATATATATATATATATATATATATATATATATATATATATATATATATATATATATATATATACACACACACAACGTGATCTTTTTTAAAGTGACATTATTTGTAGCGCCCTGTTGCACGATCTGATAATAGCCAAATTGGCACCAAACATGGTATTTAGAATAATCAAACATGGGAAAAAGGATTCGGTGAAAAAATGTAACTGCGAAATTAATGTTAAAGAATTTTGTGGCGCCTTACAATGTATGAAATATGAGAAAAGGAAAGTACTGACTTAAATCGCACAGTTAAATCATTAATATTTATTTACATTAACTTCTCCGTTTAGGAAATAGAATGCATTCAATGTGAGCACCGTTCTCAAAAATAACACAGTGCATTCTGCCCACTATGTTCTCGATAGCCGTACGTAACATATGACGAGTAACATTCCGCTCTGTCTTCATTTTGTTTTTCTTTAGAATAGACAAATTCGATACTCCATCAACATTAACGCAGGTTCCGGTAACGTGAGAGGCATGGCCAAAGGGGCTCGTTTACTTCAACTGAGATTATTTGTCGGAACTTTCTACTAGTTGTTTTTATAGCCCCTATTACGGGCGCTAATATCGCGAAACATTTGCGTTTTTCTTTGATTCTCGTGTCTTATGCTAATTCTTCTTATTGTAAGATAAAACAACGCAACAAAATTCCCTAGCGGTTATTTTTTGAACTAACTTTTTTAACGGAAGTTTTTTTATGTTTTATTAAGTCTAAATACCAAGTTTGGTGTCATTTCTGATACCAGATCTCTCTACAGGACACTCCAAACACTGTCACTTTAAAAAAGAGCGCGTTGTATATATATGTGTGTGTGTGGTCGGAAACGGTGTAGAGGAAAGCTATATCCAGCGCCGGTGTTTTCTCCTATCTTTTCCACCAACAAGAAGTCAGAAGGAACATGACGTCACATCTAGCTAAGCTTTGGGCGAGAGGGATCTCGCCGTTTGAGAAAAAATGAGATTGGAAACAAAAAGACGAACACGTTGATAGAAGACGATTATTAAAGATGTCTAATTGTTATTTTCTCAGTTTTGTTAATTTCACATTTATCTTTAATCTGTAAATAACTTTTCTATTTAACACTATTAATCAAATTTAGTCAGCCAAATGTTAAATTTTATTCTATTTTAATTTCTACTTATTCTCTATACTACTTCATTACATGGGAATCCGGTAGATTACAAGAATTTCTTTTACCTCCATCATTACATCCTAGACAGTCTAGAAATCTAATGCCTTCCTAAGCAACCAAATCTACAAATGCCGATGATTGACTCCTTCAAACGCTGAGTCAGATTTAAACTTATTTATAGATTATATAAAATATGGCTTCCTTGAATGGTTTTAAGAAAATTGCTTTCTCAATATCAAACAATAGTAGTAGAAACTTTAAAAGTCTACATAAATTAGTATTTGGTACAGATGAAGGGCGAAGAAATAAAAATAATTTACGAAATTTTACTAGTTTGTATCTGTGTGTCCTATTGAAGAAGCAAAAACAAAAGCCAAAAATTTATTCAGTCATAATGATTATATTTCTATATGTAATGTGCTTTACATTGAATTTACATCTAATGTTAAAGATAATTGTGATTTGATTTTTGAACATTTAAGAAATTTCGATTTGTTTCGAAAGGCTGAATCCGATTTTGAAAGTGAAACAGAACTAGTAGAAACTCTTAATAATACACTTAGAAATCCAGTGAGTTTATTTAAAAATTCCTGTTCACAAAGTATTGCAGTGTCAGTGGTTTTCAAAGCGAAACAGTTAACAACGCCCAGAGAGCAGTCATAGACAATACTTTTAATCGATTCGGAGCCGAAGATGACTCACAAATGCCGTCTGCTAATCCTTCTTCTCCCCCACGTCAGGTGCAAAATAGTAACTTCCTTTCACAGAACACTAGTTTTGGAAGATCTTTTTCTATGAAAAATCTGTCTGACACATTAAACTCCTTTAATGGTAAAGACAATTATTCAGTCGAACATTATATACAAGATTTAGAAGATAACTTTTTTATTTTATACAAACAAGTGATCAATAAAAAATAATTTTTGCAAAAAAATCTTTTGCTGGTACTGCAAAAAACTCTTGTTCAGAGTATAGATGGCTTGTTTACATAGAAAATTTTAAAAGAAACTCTGTTGTTAGAATTAAAATCGAAAGTTAACAGTAAACAATTTCACACTATGTTGCAAGAACGTAATTTACGAAAAGTTGAATCTCTTTTTGAATATTTTGTATGCATGCACGAAATTACTTCTCCAGGTACAATTGATGAAGCATCATTAATTGAATACATAATAAATGGTATACCTCATAACTCAAGTAACAGAATTTTTTTTATATGGTGCAAAAAATATTTCTGATTTTAAAGAATGATTTAAATGTAAATCAATGATATATTTTAAGAATTTAATTCAAATAGAGGATTCCTCATTCTCTAGAAAGATTCACGTAATTCCGGATGATTGTATTTCTGTAAATGCAATTATTGGAACAGATTGCCTCAACCAAGGGGAATTTTACATAGGTTAAAATGGTACTCATTTGGTTAACAATAATCAAAACTTTCTTGTTAATATAATTAATTTTTCGATGAGATGGACACAATCGAACTTTCACATATTAAAAACTCAACTTATCGAGAACAAATTAAGAAAATAATTAACAACTATAAGTCAAGAAAAGCTAAGACTACAGATGTTTCAATGAATTTAATTCTTTGTGATTCAATACAGGTAAATCAGCTTCCACGCCGATTACCATATGCAGAACAAAAAGCCGTCCACGAACAAACAGAACAATGTGGGTAAAAGATGGTATTATTAAAGAAAGTACTTCCCCTTATGCGGCTCCAGATGTTCTGTGCAAAAAAGAAAACGGTAAACATAGATTGCGTATCGATTATAGACAATTAAGTAAAAAATTAATTCCGGATAGATTTCCCCTGCCCCTTATTGAACATATACTTGATCGCTTAGAGCAATCTCAAGTTTTTACAACATCAGATTTAAAAAACGGTTTTTTCATGTTCCCGTAGATCCTGTTATAGCAAACACAATGCTTTTGTTACGCATGGCGGACAGTTTGAATTTCTCAAAATGCCTTTTGGATTGTGTAACAGTCCTTCTGTTTTCCAAAGATTTATTAATAATATATTTCGTGAATTATTGAAAGATGGCACAATAATAATAATATACCTAGATAATGTTATAATATCATCTCGCGAGATGAAGCCAAAGGTATTAAAAAATTAGATCGAGTTCTTAAAGTTGCTTTAGAGTATGGTTTGGAGCTTATAATTTTGATAAATGCAGTTTTCTTCAACGCAAAACAGTATTTCTTGCCTACGTTTTTCAGAATGGAACTATTCAACTTTCTCCATTGGAATTCCTTGCCGTTAAAAACTTTCTTGAACCTACTAATTTAAATCAGATTCAGTGTTTCCTAGGTTTAACTGGATATTTTCGAAAATTCATTCCTAATTATTCATGCATTGATAAACTCTTAAGTGACATCCTTTGCAACAACCAAGAGTTTGAATTTGATACCGAACAAATAAATGCATACCGAAAATTGAAAAAAATTGTGTCTCAAAAACCAATCTTACACATCTATCGACCAGGTTCACAGTTAGAATTGCATACTGACGGTTTCTCACAAGGTTTCGGAGCTGTGCTACTTCAAAAAAGAAGTGATGAAAAATTTCAACCCATTTACTAAATGAGCCGAGAGATTTTTCAACTATCCAAATATTCTAGCTACGAACTAGAAGTCCTTGCGATTATAGAAGCTGTGAAAAAATTCCGTGTTTACATACTAGGTAATAAATTTAAAATTGTTACACTTTGTGCTGCGTTTAAACAGACTATAGAAAAGAAAGATTTAACTCCAAAAATTGCCATATGGGCAATGATTCTTGAAGAATTTGATTACGAAATAATTCATAGATTTGGTAAGCAAATGCCTCATGTTGATGCCCTCAGTCGTAAAAGAGTATATTTTATTACACCTCAAGCAAAAATGAGATTAAAAATTGAACGAACCCAATCTACAGTTGATAACATTCAAACATTTAAAACTTTGTGCCAAACAAATAATACGAATGACTACATTATCAAAAATAACATCCTATACAAGTATGAAAAAGGCAACGATTATTTAGTTGTTCCCTAAGCTATGGAAAATGATAAATATTAAACACGCTCATAACAATAGACACTTTTCTCCTGCACAAACACAATGAATTTTACAACGTGATTTTTATATTTCTAATCTGCGACCTAAAATTGAAAATATAATAGCTAATTGTGTACACTCTATTTTATATAATAAGAAACGAGGAAAAGCTGAAGGTTATCTTCACCCAATACCTAAAGGTAACGTTCCTTTAGACTCTTTTCACATAGACTTTCTTGGTACACTTCCCTCTTCAAATAAAAAAATATCAATACATATTTTCTGTAGTTGATGCATTCACAAAGTTTACAAGGTTTTATCCCGTAAAATAAACAACAGCAAATGATGCGATACAAAAATTTAAAATTCTTCAAACAACTTTTGGGAATCCATCTAGAATAATTTCTGACAAAGTTCCAGCATTTACTTCGAAAGATTTTGCCGATTATTGCTCTGAGCAAGGAATTGAGCATATATTATAAATACTGTTCTTGCATGAGGTAACTTTTATTCCTCAATTTTTTTCGCTTTTGTCAACAATTCTGTTCATTTATTTTGTTGCTCTTATTTCTTATTCTGATAATGAGTTTTCTTTTTTAATGAAATCATCTACATATTGAAGATCACTTTTAAATATAAATTTAAATTTCATATATTGTTCATTTTTATACGGTAATGAACTCTTTAATTTTCTTAACCGGAAATGCAAGCTAATTTTATTTACATTTTTCTAATCATCATGTTTGGAATTTAATTTTAATATTCTAGTTATATTCATTAATAAAATATTAAGAAAACAAATTTATTAAACCTTAAATGCAACGTTAAATTAGTAATTTAAATTTTCTCATGGAAATATGTAAGAAATCTAGCGCTCATAGGACATTAGTATTGTTTCAATCATTCTTAAAATGTATTCGATCATTTTTAACTAATCTCTTTCGCATTCCTTTTCTCAATTATATAATATTACACAATCAATTGGCTTTACTAGTAAGGATAACTTGTTGATTTTAATCAGCTCACTCATTAAAACTCAATAAATTGTAAAAATAATTCTTTTTCTTATAAATGTAGTAGAAAATATCATCATTAAACAATATCTTCAGTCACTCATATGCAAGCAATATTTTCTTTAAAAAAATCATGCAATTTAATTTCTATTAAAAAATTGAAAGTCATTGATAAAAATATAAATTTGTACCAAGTACTGTTGTCATCTATTAAAAACAAAATTAAAATGAAATTTTATGCAAATATTTATTTAATAGCTTTAACGTGTAGTTAACTCTTCACTGCTTAACCATATCTATCATTTAAAAGTGACTCACTATTAAAACCACAGCTCTAAAAAAGATGACGCTGCTGCACCAAACCCTGATTGCTTTTGAGTAGTAAAGATAAATATTTATAAGATAAAAATGCTAAAAATTATCTTAGTTCCATCGTTTTAAATGATTTCATTTAATTTTATCTTGTCTTTTAATTTTATTTTGAAATAAATTAAACAAATAAATTTAAAAATATCAAATGTTACTTAAAATATTACACCTCCTTTGCTTTTTATTTCCAGTTGTAAAAACTATAAAATTTTAGTTACTTAAAGCGAAAGTCGGGTTGATTTTCACACTTTTAATCAATTGTACATTTTACTAAGTGCATATCAAGTGTAAAATAATAGCACAGTTATTGGAATTTTCCAAACGTTAGTATTCGATTGCTATTTCCTATCATTTGAAACTTTATAATAATTAACATTTCAAGCATTTACATTCGACAATAAAACTAATAGACAGAAATTTACAAAAAATGTATTTTAAGAGATCCTTAAATTGTCAAGTTTAAAATTTAAAAATTGACATATGGTTTTTAGAAAATAATTCCTCCTTGTGGAATATTGTTATTTATATCCTTCAACGTAAATTTCTCAACAAATTTTGAAAAATTTATATAATTTGAAGAATATTTCCTTAAAAATTGATAAAATCTAATATTTTAATCAATTTATTTGATATATTTATGTCAAGTGTAACATAATATTTACTTAAATCTCCCAAATAGGACTAAACTCTAATATCACATCAAAAATAATTACACATATACTGAGCTAACTAATTTTATTTAAAATTATCAAAAATTTTACACCAAAATAATAACATTAATTTTTTTTAATCTATTAAATAATATATATTTTACTTCTACACATATCTGAATATCTGCTCCGTAAACGCAAATTTTTTAATTTAATGTATCAATTTCAAGACGTGTTTCTTGAGTATTTTATAATCTTGAAATTTCTGTCCAGCATGATGCTCTTTTAATCATGGTGCATATGTTTTCTATTGAAGATGTTTTTTGTTTTACTTTATTAATGTTTCCAATATTTTTTGGGGATAATGATAATGTTATTTAATTTCATCTTCAGTCTCTATTTCCTCGGATCAATAAGTCTTTAAATAAGATGCTCGTGCACCAAAGCTGTCTGTGTTTCCATAGATTTTGTGATTGGCTAATTTGCATTCTGAAAATTTGTTTTCTATTAGTTGAATGTAGAATGGTCCCTTTTCCTCTATTGTTTTCGACAAGAGCTTGATAATTCCTGATGTTACATTCTAGATTTATTTCATAATAATATTTAAAGTTGTATTTTATTGCTAATTATGTTATTTCAAGAAGTTCGTATATATGGCTCCTGAAAAGTCTTATTACATAAAGAATATTAAAGAATTTTTAAAATAATTTAATAAAAAAACTCTTTTTTGTATAAATATTAAAACAAAAACAAAAGAAAACGAATGCATTTCAAAATAATAATAATAAACAAGCTTTCAAAATAATAATAATAAGCAAGAATTTATATAATACAAAAACTGCTATACTTCCTGTGATACAAATTGAAGCTGTTTTAAGGAATTTAGAATTTCTAAAGGGAGATTTTGAGCCTGGAGATCTATTTTCTAGTGGAAATATTGTTTTCGGAATAAAAAATTCATCTTGCTGAATATTGTAAATTTTATCTTGAATTTCGCTTGAAAAAATGAGCTGATGTTGATTGACATATATTTCTTCTGTTATGTTTTCAGGATCCAAGGAAACAGAGGTTTGCAATGTTTTATCTGTAAATAAAATAATAGGAATTAATTAATGGCTTATGAATTGCTTGGGGAAAATAAGTATTTCATTTTTATAAACAAATATTTAAAAATTCCTATTTTTTTTTTTGGAAAATATCGTTTAACTCCAAATATATATTACTGGAGATTCTTGAATTCGAGAACCAATTTTTTCTCAGTATCAATAATTGAAAAATCTGCATGCTGAATAATAATATTTTATATTTTAACAGGAAAAAATAATTCGTTTCTTTTAATTTAGGGATTTATTTTTTCTACAGAAATTCATAGCTTTATTAAAAATTTAAGAAGAAAATATTTTTTAAATCCCCTGAAAAATATTAATTACCTCCATCTGAATTACGTACTTCTGAAATATGTTTTCAGGAATTGAAAATCATGTATTAAACTAAATCATATTTTATTCTGAAACTAATGCTCAATAAAAATTATTTCATGAAAAAGAATTTGCCTCATATTGTAATTAAGAATTAATTTTTATTAAGTGTGTTTGCTTCTATATTTTTATATTTTTAGGAAAAGACTCAATAAATATGCTTACAAATTTACAAAAATGATTTCCTAGTAAAATAATACCGTATACCCAATTTTTAAGCTGGAAATTTATAAGTTCGTGTTAGATTTTGTTTCGAAGAGAAGATAAATTACCAAATAATTATTAAAATATCTTTAACGAATAATTATGAAAACACCTGTAGCACTACACATTTTCCAAAGAATGCTTTGATACATTTTGTTTTGCACCTTTTGTTTCATATTGGGAGTAATTCATTGTCATCTAATAAATTTTATTTCATACGCCACCACAATTACAGATAGTTTTATTTTTCCTCATAAATGTTTTATTAATAAATGAACTAAATTAATGGAATAAAAATCCTAATGACTAAAAGTTAAAACTGAATGTAATATTATACAAATTATATGATTATATTATATTTGTAATATCTTATGAACTTATAATTTAGCATCTAATTTCATTTTTATTTATAATCCATAATTTAAAATTGACATGCATGAGAAGGTTTTTATTGAAATCATATAGTAGTCTATCGATCCCATTGGTTTTCAATAATACATGGCAATTGTAAATATAGTTACCTGAGAAAAATACCAATGAATGTAAGTTTAATTCTCCATCAATTTTTGTGATTTCTGTTCCTGCTACATTGGTTTCCACTGTGGTCTCATCTTCTTCGGGAATAGTATACAAAATGCGAAATGTTTTGGGGTTCTGAAAGTCTGCTGTTGATGGAAGCTGAGCTGCTTGTCCTTCTGAGGGAGAAATTCTATTTTCAAAGACATTGACTGGAGAAACTATTTTTTTCTTCATGTATTTATACAACAAAAATGATATTATAGTGAAAATAAAAATTTGGATTAATGAAAAGATGCACCATGTTATAAAGTGGGACAGCTCGATGGTTGGATCTGTAAATTCAATTGTGTTAACAAAATCCATTTTCTCTTTTATAAATTTTGTAAAATTGATGAAGCTATAAGCGTTGAAAACCGGGTGTTGAACTTGCAAATGAAATAAAATCGATATACTACTTAATTAAATAATACTTAACTCAGACATTGTTGTAACTAACAATTTACTTTTTTCTTTTTTGAAAAAGTAACTTATGTGCAACAAATAATATTTAAAACTAAAACAATGATATATATAACAATACATTGTTCCGTGTTTAGATTACAACAATTTAGTCAAAGTTTTATTTCAAATTTTCTTTATTTTGATTCAAGCAATTTTTTTGCTTATAAATGAAAATGTTTATAAAATGTTTCTATTTTTGCACTGACATAATGCACTTTCTTCTTTTAGACTTTATTATTGTAGAAAAATATTTTATTTATATATTTTGTAATTTTCAATACAATAAAAGTAAAAAGGAAACCTTAATATTCAAAATTTAAAAAATCACTTTATAACATAACAACATATTAATAATTCCTAAAAAATTTCGGAACAATTCGGGACAAATTGTTTATAGCACAATTAGGGATATTTTAAGTGAACATTAAAAAGGAAATTTTAAATATTATTGAGAAAATTATTTAGTTTTTATTGTAACTCTTAAAAATTATAGAAATATATTTTCTTAAGGTTAACATATTGATTACAGATGCTAACAAGACATATCTTTCCGCATTTCATGTAAAATTTGAAGTCAATTAGCAAAAATATGAAAAAAGATCTTTGCACGTTGTAATATTACCTAGCTAACTTATTCCAGGTGTTTGAATGATGACGGACAACTTGTAAGATTAGAAGTACAAAACTTAAAATAAATGGAATCAAAACTTTCGGTAGTTCAGATTGTTGGCATATTACAACTCACTAAATTTTTTTTGTTTTTCAAGGGTTTGCTTTATTTTTGAAAAGTCTATTTAGATTAGTAACTAAAACTCTAATATCAAAGAATCTTTTCAATGATTTTAAATTTGCCTTCGTTGGAATTAGTAGATTGCATTGCATTCACAATAACACCAAAGCTATTCTTAAAAATATTCACGGTAAATTAATGATGTATGTATAAATCTTTGCACAGATTTCTATAGCAGTGTTTCTCAACCTTTTAGTATTCTCGGCCCAATTTTCTATCATAATTTTCATCGCGCCCCCTCCCCAACGCATACAATAAAATGTGAACAATAATAATGTATTTTGAATATTTTGGCGCCAAACCTACACTACAACCTTAATTTTAAACTTTACTATTACAAAGAATACGAAAATGTATTGACAATTTGCAACACTGATCCTCAGCATTGAAAAAAACAAAAATCCTTTGCCTTTTCATTGCTCTGGCGTCCCACTAAGTCGAGAAATCTCACGGTTTCGTGAGATGTTTCAAATTGACTGGAATTTGTCTGGTCAGCTTAAACGTTAAATTAGGAGCGTGATCAGATGTGAACAAATGTTTTCTTATATGGAGAAGAAGAAAGTTCTATAACACCAATTTTTCAATTCCAGACAATCTCATTCCTTCTATCGCGATTTTATCTATTCTGAATGTCAATTTCTTCAGATATCTTAATACACAGTTTTTCATAATATTCACTTCTGAAAATATCCTCTATTCGGAATCATGTAAATTTCTTATTCTTTCTTTCTGTGTCTTGCTTAATTCTTCTGTAAATTTCTTCTTGTTTAAGGAATATGAAAGAAAATACACATGAACCCAAACAGTAATGCACTGGCTAAAACAAAGGGCAATTTATTGTATTATTAGATTGATGCTGGTTTAGAAGGAAAAGTGATATTCATATTGTTTTGAAGATCAGTGTATATTTTGTAGAAGAAAATTAAATTGTGTCCATTCCCAGATTGATTGGGTGTTTACAAAAAGTATTCTATGTATTATTTTATTTTTAAAATATGGTAAATTCATTTTAATAATCAATAATAAAGTTTTATCCTTTAAAAATGTGTATGAAACAAGTGAGTCCTCTCATTCCGTAAGTTCCGAAAGTGGTCCAGGTGGACCCCCAGAGCTCCCTAGGAGATCACACGGGGTTTCACGTAGATGTGAAAAGAAAACAGGGCATCACAAGTTGTAAGTGGGGGTCCACGAAACATTTTCTGATTGTTTTCATAATAAAGAACAATCATTTTGGCTTGGATTTACATATCAGCGTAGGCAGGAATCATCATTCACTAAGTAGGTACTCAAAAATATTTGAAACTGAATTCAAACGCAGAATTGAATAGAACAATAGATAATAAAACAAGTTTTATTTTAATCAATCATACACAAGAGAAAATATGCTAATTTTTTTCATGTTAACATCCCAATTTAGGGTGATATTTTTGTGAATATTGTTGGAATGTAGGCAGCATAGGGTCTACCTAAATTAATAAAACTTTCTAAGTGATCCACGAGAAAAAACTTAGGAATCCATGTCTTAAATTCTGCAAATATAGCAGTTAGTTTAAGAACCAAATCAACTAAAATAACTAGAATTATTAAAATAAATTGTAACTGGTAGTTCATAAATATTGATTAAAATTTGGAATTATTTTTTCTTTTACAAGTTTTTGATCTTTAAGGATTGTGTCCTTAAAAATGTTGGTTCGATGTGTGGAATCTCAGGTGATTTATGATGACTGGTAATAAGCAATAAAATGTTATTTGCTCCATTTTCTAAGTCAGCATTGTTTCAAATTGTTTATTTAGATGAGAACAGGTCATTCATGAATTGCTTTAATTTGCGATGAAAGTTTTGCTAAAGTATTGAATGAAATGATGTTGATTTACATACACAAATTGAAACGTTGATATGCATAATGTAGATTAATGACATTAGAAATTAATTGAATGAAATTTAATTACTGCTTTAAGAAACAGTCGCAATTGAAACTTGACATATAGTTATCAACAATCATTTCTTTTTTGCCACAAAACAAAATATAATATGAAAATGTTTTTTCAGTGTGTAACCTTTGCGATTTAGAATATGATAGTTATTTTTTCTGGAGACAGTATTTTTTTACGTGTAGCTATATATAGAGGGAAAATTAAAAACCTGTAACTCCCAACTAGAGTTTCTAGCAGTTCTACTGCTGTTGCAGAGAGAATCACAGTCCATCCATGAAATTTCTCTTTGAAAAGTTTTGTGAAAGATCTGTAATTTTCAGTAAAGTATGTGGTTGGTAACACCTCTAATATATCATTTGATATCGGAATTATAATAAAGATACCGGTGGATAATTAGTTCTCATTGCCAATGAAGCATAATATTTTTTAAGATATACGGCTATAGATAGTGTGGAGCTGATTAAATGAAATCACCAACGAAGAAAAGTTCCATATACTTGATGAAAGTTCTACAATATCTGCTGTTCCAATTACATGCAATATTGAGGTTACTACTAGCCTGAAACTTTAATTGGAAATGCATTTGTTGGAGGAAATCATTTATTTGTTCAGTCAAGAATGTTATTTATATGTCCAGTCATGGAGTCAACAAAAGCTCGTAAGACTGAAATTAACTCTACAAGAATATCAGTAAAACACTGAATTAAGTTTGAGTGACTGACTGTCATACTCCTCTTATAAATGTAATATATTGATGAATGATACATTGTTTCTAGGAAGCTTAGTGTTGCCCTTGCTGCAACGTTTCGATGGGGAATCAGTAGGTTGACTTAAAATGGGATCAGAATTCTGAGATTATATGATTTTTCGGTCAAACTACGTTCTTTATTTAACCTTTCTTTGGATCGGCTGCTAATGTCCCATTCTCCAGTGCTTAATATAGGTGTTCCTCAACAAACTAAGAACTGCCCATTCCTCTAAAGTTTCACTCAATAAGGTGAGCTCTGATTTGTTGGATATTTATTTTGTGTATTTGTTCAGGAAAAATTTCAATTTTTGTCTAAACTTGTTACCACCGATTTAATGATTTCCAGTTTAATAATAAAATCACAAGATAATAAAATAAAATCAATAAAATAAAGATAATAAAATCTCAAGATAGATGAATCTATCTTGAGAAACTTTTGATTCATATAAATTATTTGATTCTATGCGGGGAGATTAGTTTCTTGACCTTGTGTAAGTGTTGGGCTGCTGCCTATGAGAAGTCAAAGGCATGGGCGTTGTGGGTTTCCTTTGTCACCACAAATCAAATAAGGCACATATTGTCTTTCCACAGATTGAGGAAGAATGTGGTGATAAATTGTCATTGATATAAAATGGTATTGTCTAATTAACGTTTTGTATTGACTTTTGCGAAAAATGTATGTGCTTACTTGCCTGTATCTGCTCACCTCAGTCGGTTTGTCATTCATTCATAATTTGATTAAGTACTAGTTTTTGTCATGAGACTGTGGTAACCTTCTGTCTTTTTAGTGGGGCTGTAGTTTTGCTGCTTCTTTGTTGATTTTGATTCTTGCGCATGTTAGAATCTAGTAGAATGTAATTGTATTTGAGATGAGATGATAAATCTTAAGCGAGTTAAGGTGATAAGCATTTATTTGTTTCCTTTTTTTGCAAATTTAATTTTTCTCGCAAAAGCCTATAAAATCTCGAAAGACTGTCAAGGTGAATAAGTATGATTTTTTGGCTCTCATCCTTAACCTATTTAAGAGCATTAAGAAAGCGTGAATTTCTTTTTGAAATATGACTTGTTTGGATTCAAATACGGATGCATAATTTTTACGTGGAAGTCGCAGTGTACCGCACTGATACCATTATTTGTTTTAAAAAACATCTATGTTTATAATGTATTGTGGTGATAGTGTTGATTTATTAGGTGGAAAATATGTAAATTTTTTTGTTTTATCATCAGCGTGAATTTTATTTCAAACTGCCATTGCTAATTCTCAGTATCGTAGATCATTTGATCAATATGACTTTTTCGTTCAGATCTTATCATGATTTGCAGGATTGCTTCTGTATATACTTTAGAGATGAAGAAGTGCTACACCTCAGTATCACGATTATCTTCCACAATAAGTGAGGTTCTGTATTCTCTGGTGAAACGAAATAAGAACATTTTCGGTAGGCAAGAAATTTTCATTGGTGTCTTCTTAAAAATTGCCTCCTCAGATTGGTTGTGCGTGTTTGAAGTTCCTTTCAGCTAATCCCTGATTTCAAGTGTTAAGCATTCTTTCTTTAACTCCTTAAATTAACACAACTAATTTAATTAATTGCCGTAGACAATTATAGGCCTTTGTCTCAATGTTTCAACCAATTGAAGTTTTGAGCCGATGTGAATCCTAAATATTTGATTCTAGAAACAGCGTTTAACAGTACACCATTAATGCTAAAGAACGATTTGGGCGGTAATTTATGACATACAAAATAAGACAAACATAATGATGTTAAGTTTCTTGATTGAAATAATTGAATGATAAATGCACAAGTTTTGATGTGTGCAGTTGTATTTGCCCGTTCTCTATTGTTAATATAGATTTTCTAAATTTTACCTATAACGTTCATTAAAAATTCATCAACGAGGTCTATAATTTTGACTTTTGAGTTCGTATATTTGCTAAACACATTTTGGCATTTAAGATTTATTAAATTAATTTCAGATCTGACCCATGTGAACAACTTTTGTGTACATAATGTTTAGATTAGAAAATAACCAAATGATGCTATATTGTTCTGTTATCTAGGTACGTGATTGGGGGCATTTAAAGTCCTATAACGTGATGCTTACATAGTGCCAGTTAGCTGAGGTTAACTGCAAAGCTGCATTTATATCGTGTAAAATTATTAAGTTATCATTTTTTAATATTCAGTAACCTTTGATGAGTTTCGTCACCTAGTTGATTGCAGATTCACATGATCATCGTTATCTAAATAAAATTGACTATCACTAAATTTATTCTGTGTTGCTCACCGTTTAAGCTATTATACACTAAATCTTTCTTGTGTGAAGTTGTTGAAAGAATTAAATGTTACAGATTTTTAGGTAGCGAATGAGTAGTTACCTTTATAGAAGATTTTTAAATTGGCAGTGGGTTACACACACACACACACACACATTCACATTCCACTAAAAATAAAACTGTGTAGGATTACCACGTACAACTCTCCTAAGATAATATACATGCAGAAAGAAGAAACTAAACATTCATTTATGTTTACTAACAATATATCGAATCAAATTTAAGATTTTACACTTTAATAACCATGGTCCAACCCTCTCTGATACTGAATTTTATACTTCTGTATGATCTTTCTCATCAAATGCAAACTAAATTATTAAATCTTTTTTTGTCATTCAACATCCGGCTAATTCTTACATACAGATGGAGTTTTCATAAATTGTAGGTCACAATCAGGTTAGCATATAAAAGAGGCTCTATGAATTTTTGCTTGGGACTACATCATAGCACATATTATTAATGTATTTAGATATATTGTTTAGTTTTCTTCAGACAGAAAATAGTTTTAACATTTGCATTAATTGATATTTTCTATTTCTTTAGTAAGGTAAAGGATATTAGTCTTATAATTCTTTGAAAAATTATCAGAGTCCAAAAGGATAAAAATATAAGTAACTTCGATGTTTTAAGACTAAAGAATACAAATAAATTTTGAATCCCCAATTAAATATTTAGCAATTTCTAATATGCTGTGGTATCTAATGCTAAATAAAGTTTTCAATTTACAGAAACTTTAATATCGTAATTATTAAAGCTATGATTTGCTTTAAATTATGTTGAAATATTTCTGTTACTGTCTTATTTATATTTTTATAAATATGATCACCATAATAGTAATATATTAAATATATGTTCAATCTCCACAACATTTTAGAAGTCACTTTCAATTGTCTTCAGTAGATTTTTAATTAATGTTAGAAATAATTACATTCTACTAATGAAGTAGTTAAAGAGCGATCTTAAAAAATTAGATAAGAGTTTTTTTTTTTAAGAAATTGAGATGAAATTAAAAGCTAATAGAAATGTTACAAGCTCTCTTAGAAAAGCAGTCTGGTTTGTGAATTTGTGGTGCGTTTGTTAAAACAGGTAAGTGCATTACAGAAACTGGTATATGCATTTGTTAAAACAGGCATAAATTTTGTTAAATAAATTTAATATATAAATATTCGCATGTCATATGTAAAATATGAGTATTTTTCACTTAAATAATTTTGACAACACGTGGAATTTTGGAATATATATTAAAAGTACTCAGAAAGACACACACATTCTGAGCTAAACTAATTTATTTGCAAATATTTAAAAATTTTGAAACCTAAAAGATATTGAGTAAAATTTTTATGATCTGAAACAATAATCAATTTGTCTATTTAAATCTGTATCTACTTTATGATTCAAAATGAGCTGAATTTGTGGATACTGTATCTGACTTTTTTATATATTCTTGAGCCTGTTATACTTGTCAATTTAAAATCGATTATTTCGGTGTATCCATAAAATATTGCATTACTTCTTTGCTCCTTCTCATCGTGGTGCATATGTCTTGAAAATATTTGTCTTTAAAGTAGTTTTATTTTGCTTAAAGATTTCATAGCTGCTATTTCAGGTTAGAAAACTAAAATATAAATGTTGAAAAATTCCGAAAATATTAAAAAAAAAATGACAAATATTAATGAAAATTAAATATTGAAAATTGAAATAAAATAACTGAAATAATAAGAAAAATGTTTTAAAAAATTATTAAAAACTAATATTATTAAACTTTAAAACTTATAAAAAAATTGAGATGTCTATTTTTAAACTTGCTCTATTGAATTAATAATAAAAAAAACTGTTAAAATAAAAAAAATAGAAAATAAAATTAAAATTAAATTTGATACAAAACTTTTCGGCTTCCATGATGGCACCCATTTTCTTTTGTGGGGTTGAAAAATCAACAAGCATTAAGGCAGTATTTACTTCGCTCCTCCTCGTGGGTGGGAAGATGATGTCTTGTGGAAGAGCTACGCATCTCACCCAAAGTAGGGGAGAGTGGTTGCTGCCGATGGTGTTGCAGCTTGCGCAGTCTTCAATTGTGCTTTTTTGTAGGTGGTAGCATTTTGTGGAAGGATGTGTGATTCGCACAAAGTGGGCGAATGTGGGTGCTTCAGATGGTAGGAAGCTCACACACCTTCATTGAAGTCAAACTGCAATCCGTTTACTAACAAAAGCAAGGATGGAATCATGGAAGCCGATAAGTTTTTTTTAAGCTACTGAAACTTAAGAAAAAAATCTAATTCTTTACGTTAGGTTTTGTGATGAATTTATAAATAAAAAAAACGGCGATACTTCCTGTCAAACATATAGCAGCTGTTTTAAAAAATTTGGATTTTTTGAGCCTTGATTTAGAGTCTGGATTAGTGTTTTCTATTGTTAACAATTTCGTGAGAATTGAATGATTCTTCGGAACATTGTTGATCTGCTCTTGACTTAAAATGGAAAACATGAGCTGTTGTTGGTTGAAATTAGATTCTTCTGTGGTATTGTTAGGATCCAATAAAGTGAAGGGGTGTAATCTGTCATCTGTAAATAAATGAATTTGAGATTAGAAGATGTTTATACAGTTATTAATTTTGTCAAAAAACTTTACTTCCAGCTTCCCACTCCAAATTTGTTTCATTTTCTCATAAATTCTATTAGAGAAAGTTTTAACTGAATAGTTAATTTTTCATCAAACTTTAAATTTTAATTCCTCATATTGAAGACAAACTTTATTTAATTAAATCATATTTGCTATAAGTCAAATTATATATATATATATATATATATATATATATATATATATATATATATATATATATATATATATATATATATATACAGGGTGACTTTTTTTAAAGTAACAATATTTGGAGAGCCCTGTACCGCGATCTAATAGCCAAAATGGCACCAAAATTGGTATTTAGAATAATCAAAACATGTAAAAAAAGTGGAAAAAGTTTCAGGGAAAATATTTTAACTACAAAATTTGCTGTTCGAGCATTTTGTGGTGCCTTGCGATGTATGAAATACGAGAAAAGAAAACTACTGACACATACAATCGCCCAGTTAAATCATTAGTATTTATTAACTTCTCCGTTCAGAAAAAAGACTACATTTACTGTGAGCACCGTTCCTAGAAATAACACCGTTCATTCTGTCCACTATGCTCTCCACAGCCGTACGTAAGATATTACGAGTAGAATTCTGCTTTGTCTTCGTTTTTTTCCCCTTTAGAATTGACAAATTCGATACTCCACCAATACAAACGCAGGTTCCGGAACGCAGAACGTGACAGGCATTTCCAGGGGCTCGTTTACTTCAGCAGAGATTATTTGTCGGAACTTTCTACTACTTGCTTTTATAGTCCCTAATACTGGCACTAATATTGTACAATATTTGCGTTTTTCTTTGATACTCGTGTTTTATACTAACTCTTGTTACTATAAGCTACTACAGCGCTACAAATTGCCCTAGAGGTGATTTTTGGAACTAACATTTTTTAACTGAATTTTTTCCCTATATTTTGTCAAGTCTATATACGAAGTTTGGTGTTTGGTGTCATTTCGGCTATCAGATCGCGCTACAGGAGACTACATATACAGACATTTATATATATATATATTATATATGTATATATATATATATATATATATATATATATATATATATATATATATATATATATATGTGTGTGTGTGTGTGTGTTCGTGTGTGATCGAAAACGATGTAGAGAAGAGCTATATCAAATGCCGGTGTTTTCTCTTAACTCTTCCACCAATAAGAAATCGGATGAGAAATGACGTAACAGCAGGCTAAGATTTTTCCGAGCGTGACCTAGCAGTTTGAGAAAAAAGTATATTGGAAACAAAAAGACGAACATGTTGATAGAAGACGATTATTAAAGATGTCTAATTGTTATTTTCTCAGTTTTGTTAATTTCATATTTATCTTATATCCGTAAATGATTTTTCTATTTAACACTATTAATCAAATTTAGTCAGCTAAATGTTAAATTTTAATCTGTTTTAATTTCTACTTATTCCCTATACTACTTCATTACATGGGAGTCCGGCAGATTACAAGATTTTCTTTTACCTCCAACATTATATCCCAGACAGCCTAGAAATCTAATGCCTTTCTATGCAACCAAATCTACAATTGCCGATGATTGACTCCGTCAAACGCTGAGTCAGATTTAAACTTATTTATAGATTATATGAAATATGGTTTCCTTAAATGGTTTTAAGAAAATTGCTTTCTCAATATCAAACAGTATTAGTAGAAACATTAAAAGTCTACATAAATTAGTATTTGGTACAGATGAAGGGCGAAGAAGTAGAAATAATTTACGAAATTTTACTGGTTTGATTCTGTGTATCCTATTGAAGGAGCAAAAACAAAAGCCATAAATTTATTCAGTGACAATGATTTTATTTCTATGTGTAATGTGCTTTGCATTGAATTTACATCTAATGCTAAAGATAATTGTGATTTGATTTTTGAACATCTAAGAAATTTCGATTTCTTTCGAAAGGCTGAATCCGATTTCGAAAGTGAAACAGAACTAGTAGAAACTTTTAATAATACACTTAGAAATCCAGTGTGTTTATTTAAAAATTCCTGTTCACACAGAATTGCAGTGTCAGTGGTTTTCAAAGCGAAACAGTAAACAACGCCCAGAGAGCAGTCATAGACAATGCTTTTAGTCGATTCGGAGCCGAAGATGACTCACAAATGCCGTCTGCTAATCCTTCTTCTTCCCCACGTCAGGTGCAAAATACTAACTTCCTTTCACACAACATTAGTTTTGGCGGATCTTTTTCTATGAAAAATCTATGTAACACTTTGAACTCCTTTAATGGTAAAAACAATTATTCAGTCGAACATTATATACAAGATTTAGAAGATAACTTTTGTTCATTTAATATTACAAGTGATCAAAAAAACTTTTGCTGGAACTTCAAAAACCTTGTTCAGAATATACATGGTTTATTTATATGGAAAATTTTATAAGAATCTCTATTGTTAGAATTAAAATCGAAAGTTAACAGTAAACAATTTCACACTATGTTTCAAGAACGTAATTTATGAAAAGGTGAATCTCCTTTTGAATATTTTGTATACATGCGCGATATTGCTTTTCGAGGTCCATTTGATGAAGTATCTTTAATTGAATACATAATAAATGTTATACCTGATAACTCAAGTAACAAAATTTTGTTATATGGTACTAAAAATATTTCTAATTTTAAAGAAAAATTAAAAATTTATGAAAAAATTTGCATTTCTATAAAACAGATATTTTTCGATGTTTCCATCAAATTTTATGACCGAAAAAATTACAATGACAACGATCGTGATTTAAATAAATTCAATATTAAAGTTACTCATAATAATCAAGATAAGTCGAATGTATGTCATATAATTTGTTTAAATTTTGGCAAAAAATGTCCTTAGTCTTCACAGTGTTTACATAAAGAGAAAGGATTTAAATGTTGCCAGAGTAAGAATTTTGGTCATAAGACCATGGATGGTCCTAATACTCAGTTAACTGCCCCAAAATTCCACAAAAATTCTCTTCAGCATATTCAGATTATGATGTAACACCTCAAATAAAACCCATGCACATTCCAATTATTTTATGTAATTTGAAAATAAATGCACAATTAGATACGTATAGTGAAGCTACTGTGATTAAATTTCACTATATAAACAAATTGGTTCCCCTCTTGTTTTTACTGGAATAGAAAATATTAAAATTAAATTAATAGGATATTTTACAGATTTAATTCAAATAGAGGAATCCTCATTCTCTATAAAGAATCACGTAATTCCAGATGATTGTATTTCTGTAAATGCAATTATTGGAATAGTTTGCATCAAGCAAGGTGAATTTCACATAGGTAAAATGGTATTAATTTGGTTAACAAAAATCAAAACTTTCTTGTTAATATAATTATTGTTTTCGATGAGATGGACACAATCGAATTTTTACATATTAAAATATCAACTTATCAAGAACAAATTAAGAAAGTAATTAACAACTATAAGTCGAACATAACTAAGACTACAGATGTTTCAATGAATCTAATTCTTTGTGATTCAATAACGGTAAATCAGCGTCCACGCCGGTTACCCTATGCAGAACAAAATATCATCCACGAACGAAAAGGACAATGTGGTTAAAAGATGATATTATTAAAGAAAAAATTTCCGATTATGCAGCTCCAGTGGTTCTGCGTAAAATGAGAAAAGGTAAACATAGATTGCGTATCGATTGTAGACAATTAAACAAAAAATTAGTTCGGGATAGATTCCCCCTGCCCCTTATTGAACAGGTACTTGACCGCTTAGAACAATATCAAGATTTTACTACATTAGAATATAAAAAACGGCTTTTTTCATGTTCCCGTAGATCCTGTTAGTAGGAAATACATTGCTTTTATTACGCATGACGGACAGTTTTCAAATGATTTTTCGATTGTGTAACAGTCCTTATGTCTTCCAAAGATTTATTAATAATATATTTCTTGAATTATTGAAAGATGACACAATAATAGTATACCTAGATGATATTATAATATCATCTTGAGTAGAAGCCGAAGAGATTAAAAAATTAGATCGAGTTCTTAAAGTTGCTTCAGAGTATGATTTGGAGCTTAATTTTGATAAAAGCAGTTTATTTCAATGCAAAATTGTATTTCTTGCCTACGTTATTCAGAATGGAACTATTCAACTTTCTCCATTGGAATTCCTTGCCGTTAAAAATTCTCTAGACCTACTATTTAAAACCGATTCAGAGTTTCCTAGGTTTAACTGGATATTTTCGAAAATTCATTCCTAATTATTCATGCATTGGTAAACTCTTAAATGATATCCTTCGCAACAACCAACAGTTTAAATTTGATACCGAACAAATAAATGCATACAGAGAATTGAAAACATTGTGTCTCAAAAACCAATCTTACACATCTATCGACCAGGTTCACAGTTAGAATTGAATACTGACGATTTTCCACAAGGTTTCGGAGCTGTGCTACTTCAAAAAAGAAGTGATGAAAATAGAATTGAATACTGACGATTTTCCACAAGGTTTCGGAGCTGTGCTACTTCAAAAAAGAAGTGATGAAAATTTTTACTCCATTTACTATATGAGCCGAAAGACTTTTCCTCAACAATCTAAATATTCCAGGTACGAAATAGAAGTTCATGCGATTATAGAGGCTGTGAAAACCTTCCGTGTTTGCGTACTAGGTAATAAATTAAAGTTTGTTACAGATTGTCCATTGTCTAAACAGGCTATAGAAAAGAAAGATTTAACTCCAAAAATTGGCAGATTGTCAATAATCCTTTAAGATTTTGATTACGAAATAGTTCATAGATCTGGTAAGCAAATGCTTCATGTTGATGCCCTCAGTCGTAACACAGTATATTTTATTACACCTCAAGCAGAAATGACATTAAAAATTGAATGAGACCAACTACAGTTGATAGCATTCAAACATTTAAAACTTTATGCAAAACAAATAATACAAATGACTACATTATCAAAAATAATATCACATACAAATATGAAAAAAGCAAGGCGCATTTAGTTGTTCTCAAGCTATGGAAAATGATGTTATTAAACACGCTCATAACAATGGATGCCTTTCTCCTGCACAAAAGTAAATTTTACAACACAATTTTTATTTATCTTATCTGTGACCTAAAATTGAAAATATAATATCTAATTGTGTACACTGTATTTTATATAATAAGAAACGAGGAAAAGATGAAGGTTATCTTCACCCAATACCTAAAGCTAATGTTCCTTTAGACACTTTTCACATTAGCTTTCTTGGTACACTTCCCTCTTTAAATAAAAAATATCAATACATATTTTCTGTAAATTATGCATTCACAAAGTTTATATGGTTTTATCCTGTAAAATCAACAGCAGCAAATGATGCGATAAAAAAATTGAAAATTCTTCAAACAACTTTTAGGAATCCATCTAGAATAATATCTGACAAAATACTTCGTTCAGCATTTACTTCTAAAGATTTTGCCGATTATTGTTCCGAGCAAGGAAGTGAGCATGCAACTATAACTATTGGTCTTGCACGATGTAATGGAAAAGTAGAACGCACCCATGGAGTCATTATTACTATAATTGCCAAGCTTTCTGCAGATGATCCCACAAAATGTTTTAAATATATCCCAGATGTCCAAAGATTTGTGAACAGTTTTACAACTACAAGTACAAAATATGACTTGAACATATTTAGTCGGAGATTTAGTTGAAATACAAAAAACCCAGCTCGGTATAATATTAAGGCTACGTCCAAAATTTTTCGGCCCATACAAAGTAACTTCAGTTAAAGAACGAGATCGTTATGAAGTTGTGAAAGTCGGAAATCATGAAGGTCCGAATAACACATCAACTGCTACTGAAAATATGAAGCCATGGAACTAAATGGACAACGAAGATTTTAGTCTCAGTTTAGCACCCTTTGTTTGGAAAACGGTCTTATAATAAATAGATGTTCTTACCATTTTTTAAATATTTTAATTGTTTCTTTTCTTTTCTAGAAGGTTTTCTTAATCAAGATGACACAAAAGAAAGATGGAACTTGTTAAAAAAGAAGACGAATGGCAACAAGAAACAGGCAATTAAAGACGGAGCCTGTGAATAATTTTATTCTTTTCTTAATTTTTTCAAGATATATATAATTTTTTGCTTCCTTTTTGCAAGCTTTGGAGGTCCAAAGCCACAAAGATGCCCGACTGTGATTGGAAACTCTGTAGAGGAGAAATATATCTAGCGCCGGTGTATTTCTCCTACACACACAAATATATATATATATATATATATATATATATATATATATATATATATATATATATATATATATATATATATATATATATATATATATATATATATATATATATATATATATATATATATATATATATATATATATATATATATATATATATATATATATATATATATATATATATATATATATATATACAGGATATATATTTGATATTTAATTTACTAATTACGAAAGCAAAAACATGGATTTTACAGGCTAATTATAAAAAGAATACAATTCGTGTCTCTTTATAGATTGATTTAATTTTAAAACATACATTAATAGCTTATAATTAAAATAGATTTTCTCTCCTGTCGTCGTAGTGGCCTGGCTGGTTGGAGCATTCATTTTCATCATAGGAATATAGTGAGTTCGAGTCCCAACCTAACCAATGACCCGTTTTGTTCCTTAAAGGCTGCTGGTGAATGCAAAGTGCGTCGTGTTTGCCGTGTTCTTGATGTAAAATTAATTCTCGTCTAGAGGTTTTCGTCCCTGTGTGTGTGTGATTCTAAATTAAAAAAAAAAAAACTCACTATCCTGGTTTCTATGGCACAGCCATTGTGTACACCACTATATAAGGCGACATCATTTCTGATGATAGTAGCAAACTATTAGCCCAAAAATTGATGCTCTGAATAGAGTATTGGAGGAATATGACATAGAGTTATGAATACATTATCAAAAGAAAAATTAGCTTTATATATGTATTCTTGTTAATATTTGTCAACACATTAATATTTGCACATTAACTTGTTAATTCATTTAATGTTTGCATTAACTTGTTAATATTTGCACATTTCATGTTTCTTAGATGAATTCGCGTGAAGTTGAGGCAAAAAACACCTGCTGCTTATATATTGAAAAAGCCGATTTTTAATACTCAGTAAATTAGTTAAAATGAAGAAAATTCCGGTGGATTATTAAAAGCTGAGGCGCAGATCCCATATAATTTAAGATTCCAAATTCTGAGATTGGCGATTATCTTTTTTTTGATGGATTTTCTTATGTATCTTATAGCCTCATTTTTCATTATGTCATACATATGGACGCCTATAAGAATTATGCAGCAAATTCTATTTTAATATTCTATTTATTATTTATAGTTCTATAGTAATAATTTTAGCTGATATTAAATTATATATATAAGAGTATATTATTATTCATATTTTTTCTAATTATTATAAATATAGCAATTTTTTGTAATTACCTGCTTGTGAAAATGCCAAAGAGTTGAAATTGGAGTTCATAATTTGTGTTTCTTCTGTAATGATTTGTGCTATTGATTCATCTTCCTCAAGAATGGTAGGTAAATAATGGTATAGATCTAAAGGTTCGAAACTTACTGTGGAGGGAAACTGGACTGTATGAAATTTAATTGTATCTGATAGTCTTTCTATAGGAGGTATTCTAATTTCTAAAGTTTTATCTTGAGGAAGTTGCTTTCTTTTAAGGTATTTTTTCCCCAAATATGATTTTATATTGACTATGAAGAAAATTGCTATTGTTGAGAAAATGCACCACGTTAAAATGTGAAGGAGCATTGCAGCAGAGAAATTAGATGCAGTTGTGCTTTTAAAATCCATTTTCTATTTCATAAATTTCAAAAATGGGTGAAGTTTTAAACTCTAAATATTGAAGGTTGAAATTGCAATTGAAAAGAATGTATACGTTCTGACGTTTGTTGTAAGCAACAATATGTTTTGTGTCCCTTTATTACTTAACAATTAGTTTAATTAATTTAAGACTAAAACAATGAAACATATTACAATGCAGGATTCAGTTGTTAAATTCTAACAATATCTTAGAAACTATTATTAAAATTTTTTGAAATTTTGTTACTGAAACAAATTAATAATATATTTGCAAAATTATAGACTGATATTTCTCTAAATTTTACAATTTTGCTTTTTTTAAAGACGAACATTTAACAACAACTAATATAGTTTAAAAATTAGAGCTTGTTTTTCTGTTTTATGTTACTGTAATCCGCTGCTCTAAGATTATAATCTTTTCTTGACAACTTGTTGAACAAATATTTCGACTTCAAAATGGATTTCGCCGCATTAAAATCATCCACTGAAATTTCTGCGATTATAGTCAGAAAATATGGATTCTAAATAAAATGTAATTTAAAATTGATCCAGTTATGTTATTACATCGTTCTTTGTCTATTATTAAAATGTTTGCTTTCCTTAATTATAATTTATGACATTAAAATTAAAATTTTTACATACCTAAAATTACTAAAACAATTTTATTTTGTGAATTCATTGAAATTTAATTTATTGTAATTAGAACAGGACTCATTCCTTATGTATTCAAGAAAACGCAAATACATCATTTTCATCCCAAGAAATTGTTCCTTAAAATGATTTCCAAGTTTCAGTTAAACTTCTTAAGACAGTTTTAGCCACTCAGATGCAACAACCTGAAGGCGACATGCAAAGAATATTTGTTGAGGTGACATATGCAAATGATTAGAATTTTAGCGCTGACACATATCACGCTCTCCTGGGGTTCCACTTCAAAGCGTTATTTAAAGCTTAGAGATATCGACGATTTAGACAATTTTGTTTTTCTTGTGTTTTCCAAAAAAAAAAAAAAAAAAAAAAATCTATTATGCCTCGTAAGAAACAGCCATCATTTTTGACACGAGTTCGGCAGGGGAAGGACAGTGACCTAACCAGACTGTGGATTATCTTTAAGTGAAATCGGTAGTCGTGGAGGACAATAGCGAACAACTCTAATGTGCATATGTTATCGTTTGAATCAGGAGGCTATGACCGACTTACTTATTTAATCGCATCAATCTCAGTGCACTCCTTCACGTGATGACAGGTAAATTGTGCGCATGTTAATAGTTCACTCATCCACATCACAAATCATAGCACAGCACATTCAGTCTATAACACATTATCCAGTGTATGCGAGTACCATTCGACTCCTTTTACAACAGAGTTGTCTGTCCAGAAGAAGTAAATTGCTTCATCAACCCTTGATACAAAATCACAGAAGTCTCCGCCGCCAGAGGTGATATGAAAGAATTATGTGGATAGCAGAATGGAATTTGACTTTACTGACGATTCACGCTTCTTTCTGAAACATCACGAGATTGCATTAGCATTTTGAGATACCGTTGAAAGAATATTCTGAACAGCTGCTTTATGCACCACCACACTCGTTCTGTACTGGGTATTATATTATGGGTAGGTATTGGATATCACTCTATTAGTTGGAGTTTAAACAGACAGCGCTACATCTCCGAGTTGTTGGAGCCAGTTATCTTTTAATACCTGTAGGGCTTACCCACAGCCATATTTAAACGGGACAATGCGCGATCACACGTGACACGCACTATCCAAGGGTTCTTCGTCAATCAAAAAATTGAATTGCTTCCCTGGTCAAATCGCTTTCTAGATCCTGTCGTCTTTAGAAAACATTTCGTCCATTGTTGCTTAACAATTGACCCAGATAACATCCTCAGATGCCACACTAGATCAAATTTCGTAATGTTTTAAAGATGTTTGGTTTGCTGTACCCGAAAAATATATCCAATGTTTCTTTGAATCAATGCGTGTGGCAGCATCGATCTTTAAAAATGTCAGCTATTCTGGCTACTGATTTTGGCATTAACCGCACTTAACAGATGTCTATAAATTTAAACATCTTATACTTGGTCAAAATGTTATCTACAGCATACACTGTCTTGGGATATTTCTTGTCTTTCTTGGTATTACAATTTGGGTTGGCAGCAGTGTATTTTATTTTTTAATTTTTTTTAAGACTTTTTTTTTTATTTAAAATATTATAGATATTTTTTCAAGTTTTCTATTTTCGATAATACGGATTTTTGCAGTACAAATTTGATAAATAAGTCTAATGTCGTCTCGATGGACGGCAATAAATACGTGATTTGAATTTTATCTAATTCAAAGTTTTTTAAATTAAGAAGAACTTGGCATACATTCTACTTTACAAAAAGATTGTGACAAAATTTTGATAATTTGTCAGTTTAAAAAGTGTATTAACTGTTGAAGTAAAAAAAAAAATTCATTTGGGGTTCATTGAATTTCATTATTTAGATTTAATTTCTTTACAATATTTTAAATTTTTGGTAAAGTTTTGTAGGTAAATTTCATTATTTTCTGTATATACTTACCCACTTTATGGGGACATGTAATTATCACTGAACTCTTACAAGCTTCGTGTTCTGTCAAATGTGATCATATAGAAAAAAAAAGAAAAATATACATTTAATGAATTATTCAATTCTATTTGAAAGAACATTTTTCTGAATAATGATTTAATCATTGGAATGATGCTGGCTTACGTAAGCAAATAGAAATGTTGAATTTTTAATTTTTTTAAGCCATAAGAAACTTATCGACGTTCTGTTTGTGTTAAAGTCCCATTCTATGATGCCACGGAAATATACAGTAAAATAATCTTTCGCAATCATTTCCCTTTTTCTGGAAAAGAATTTCATATTAAGGAAACAATGGGATTATTGTCATTAGATAACTAATAACTTTATTTTTACAGTACAATTATACTTCGTATAAGAAACTTGAATTCACAGCTTAAAAATTAATATGCTTAAAATAAGCTTGCTTAAGCTTACTTTCATTAAATTGAATATTTACTGGACATAAAAGTATACAGATTCTTTTGAAAACATTAAAATCTTTAAATTGTCAAATAAACTTAAACTAAATTTTTTCTAAGAATAGCTTATAGTATTATGTCGTATTTGAAAATTCTTAAAGAATATTACATTTTTAATGAAGTAACTCTTATACTTTAACACTCCTCAATTTTTACTTTATTATTTTTAATAGTTTTCTCAAGAATATTAATTTTACTCATACATTTTTAAATTCAATAAATTTAATTTAAAATTCTAGTGGATTATTTCGAAATTATATCATAAATCCGCTTAGCTTCATAAATGATTTTATATTAGCATGTTTATCCAATATTTTAAGAAAATTTCTTTGAAATTATTTTACTTCTAATTTTAAAAAATGCTGCATAAACAGGTTCTTTTCATGTATAACTATAGGAATAGAAATGATCATTTATATTAAGTCCAAAAAAAATAATCCCTTATTTTATGTAATGACACACACACACGCACATATATATTTATATATATACACACACACACATATATATATATATATAAGAGACTTCTCACCGTAATAGGATTAACAGATGATCCTACTTGCAGAGGATGTCAAAACATAAATATACGGTGGAAACCTCATTACATTTTTTATGTGAACGTGAAACTCTTTTCGTACCTAGATTTGAGCACAGGGGTGAGCATTGAATGGGACCCGTGATATTGTTAAATGTTTGCCGAATTTTGTTTCAAGCATTGGTCTTTTCAAAAAGGTGATTTCTTTTAGGAGTGTAGTATAAAGGACTACAGTCATATGGCTTGGTTTCTGGAAACACACTAATCTAAATCTAATCTATCCATATATATATATATATATATATATATATATATATATATATATATATATATATATATATATATATATATATATATATATATATATATATATATATATATATATATATATATATATATATATATATATATAAATATATATATATATATATATATATATATAAATAAATATATATATATATATATGTTTGTGTGTCTGCTGAATGCGCTTTTCAGGGCATTCAGACCAAGCAGGTGCCAGTGCCAGTAGCGACACCCACATTGTGTTTAAATGAGGAAATTGTTCAGCCGGAACCTCAAACACAAATTACATTTGAACTTGTTGCCTGGTGAAAAGTTGTTGTGATGCCTGGTGTAAGAAGGAGAAATGCGTACCAGAACGTTTCTGACTTTGATAAATGTTGAATTGCAGCGTACCGGGATTGCGGTTTATCTTATCGTAGTATTTCTGTTCGCGTCGGTCGAGATCCAATGACTGTTAGCAGAATATGGAATCGATGGATTCAGGACGGTAATACGGAACGCCACGCGGGATCTCAACGGCCAAATATAACTAGCAGCTGAGAAGATAGGCATATTATCCGGATGGCCGTAATGGATCGTGCAACCACGTCACGAGCCGTGAGTCAAGAAACGGGGTCGTTTGGAAGACAACAAGTGTCTGCACGAACAGTTCGACGACGTTTGCAGCAGCATGGTCTCTCAGCTCAGAGACCATGTCTGCGGGTTCCCTTGACTCTGCATCACAGACAAGAGCGCCTTCAATGGTGTGATTAACGACGAACCTGGGCGCACGAATGGCGAGACGTCATCTTTTCAGATGAATCCAGGTTATGTGTACAGCATCATGATGGTCGCATCCGTGTTTGGCGGCATCGTGGTGAACGCACACTGGCAGCGTGCATTCGTCATCGTCATACTGGCCCATCACCTGGCGTGATGGTATGGGGTGCCATTGGATACACGTCTCGGTCACCTCTTGTTCGCATTGACGGTGCTTTAAACAGTGCATGTTACATTTCTTGTGTGTTACGAACCGTGGCTCTACCCTTTATTCGAGCCCTGCGAAACCCTACGTTTCAGCAGGATAATGCCCGACCGCGTGTTGCCGGTGTTGTATGGACCTTCCTTGATACGGAACATGTTCGGCTGTTAACCTGGCCGACATGTTCTCCAGATCTTTCATCAATAGAAAACGTCTGGTCAATGGTTGCAGAGAGACTGCCTTGTCACCAAACGCCCGTCACTACGGTTGATGAACAGTGGCATCGTGTTGAAGCTGCATGGGCATATTTACCTGTACATGCAATCCAATCTCTGTTTCATTCAATGCCAGGCGTATAACTGCTGTTATTACTGCCAGGGGTGGTTGTTCTGGGTACTGATTTCTCAGGATCTATCTAGCCAACTTTTTTAAAAATTTAATCACTTGATATTTCTAGTAAAATATATTTGTCCATTAAATATCATTTTGCTATCTGCATTTCTTCCTGGTGTAGCAATTTTACTGGCCAGTGGTGTATATATATATATATATATATATATATATATATATATATATATATATATATATAATATATTATAATCATCGATTGTTTGTAAAAGTTGAACCCCATAAAAGATTTCGTTGTTAATTTGGGCACTAAATATTCAACTATAATATTGATACATCACAAATGCTAATGAAATATTAAAAGAACAAGTTTATCAATTGATACAGAATCCATACAAGCACAATCCTTTAATGGTAATCGGATTATCTAAATCTAAATTGCCTGGTAGTATTTTTAATATTTGACTTAAAAATGTTACGATTATGTTATTTGTATCTTGCTTTATACTAATTTACCCAAGTTAGTTTATTTGTTGAATTTTTATTGTGTAGGAATAAAAATTTTAATAATTTCTTATGTTTTTCATCATTATGATATAAAATTTTAATGGTACTGCAAGTTACGTACAATATTTAACATTCACACTATTATTATTGTATAAAATATATTCTTATCACAAATGAAATATTCGAAAATCTCAATTTTTAATTTTTTGCAAATGTAAAAAAAGGAAATTAATTTATTATTTCATTTAGTTTATGTGTCTAGAAGGAATTCATATTTTGTCAAGAATTATATTACTTAAAAGCATTTACTAAAATAAAAATAATGTTTTTGTAATTTATCTCTAAATAATTTTATTATTATTATTTTTATTTATTTAGTTGAATATCGTAATTTTGCTTAAATACCTTGATACTCATCAAGAAAATATCTATTCATAAATTCAACTAATTGGAAGACACTAAAGATATTTGATTAATATTTTCTACTTTATATTATTAATTAATTAAATCATTTGTGTGGTATTTATTTTTGATTTACCTAAATAAGTCTTAGAATATTTTGATTCAATATCGCACCTTCATTTATATTTCATTGAACGTGCATATTTTTAACTTTCCTCAATGAAATTATCACTAATTAATACAGCTTCATTATTTTGCATAATGTATAAAATGAACTCTTCCAATATTTTACTCATTTATATAATTTTAAAACGTAACTTATTTTCAGTATTTATTATTATACTGCAAATTTGTATAAAACGTTTTTTTCGTTGGATAATAATGCTGCACATTTCCATATACTTTATATTTTAACAATGAGGTTTCTAAGCCATTGATTTTTATTGGGATGAATGTAATAAGTAATAGAAAGACTTGATTGTTTCTTGTACTTTCTGTTCAACTGTACAATGGCTCGCTTGGTCACTTCCTTTCTTTTTATTTCTGATACATTTTTGAGAATATAAATGTAACTGTTTTCCATTAATAATGGAATATTAACTATAGAAATCAATTGTATTGATTTAGTCAAAATAAGGAACACCAGAAAATATTTTAGAAAAGAAACTGTTATTAAATATGCCACTGATTGTTTCTTCATATACCAAGCAAATAAAAAAAAGTAGATTAAAAACTATCAGTAAATTTTCTTCACCTTAGATTTAAAATAGTGTGGTTCCAAAAGAGCCTGCGACCGTAGGTCTATTGCACTCTACCGCTCAGAAAACCCTATTTGAAGATAACAGTGGTTGGAGCATCTTACTGTAACTTCCTGCAACATGCGAGTGCTGAATCAAGTGTTCAAATCTATGTGCAGAAAATGTTTCACCTTCACATAAGATGTGTAAGGATAGTTTCTTCCATATAATGGCAACCTCTATAAGTGGAATCATCTGAAACTCTTCTTATGGTGAAATGTCTTTTAAGGTCGCAATGTCCTGTGAAAAGTCCCACTGCTTTCCTTAGACTTCTTCTACTGAGCTTTAATAATTCTTTTTGCCTTTTGCTAGGGCATGTGATATTTAGTAGCCTTACTTGACTTTGATCACTGGCGTTGTGCCACAGGCATTCTTTAACTTACTGCATATGTGATCAAAGGTTTAAATAATCTCTTGGACAGAATATTTGTAAGTATTACGTTTTAATAAAATTTAAATGGTTCATATGATATGGACATTTATATGTGATAATTTGTTATTGTGTCTGCTGCTTTGTTTAAAATATTTGGAAAATTTGTCAAATTCCAGTTCTGAATAATAATAATATTATCATGAAATATTTTCAGATTGCTTAGCCAAAGACTTTAATGTTTTTGTAAATTTTACAATCTTACAAAAATGTTATGAGAATATCAATATGAAAAGGCTCCTATAAATAGCAAATATAAAAATGCTATTGAAATACAGTTTAAAATTAGCTAGTCGGAAAATATAAAATCATCATTTCTATGCTGACAAGTAAAGTACAAATATGAAATTTACTCCAACGTTTATGAAGTAGTGACTGTTATTTTTGAAAAAACAATGTAGGAATCATTCAATAGCTGCAAAATAGTTTTAATAGTATTTTGAAATTGCCTATTTTTTTTTTTTATTTTCATTTAAAGCACCAGAAAATACGATTAGGTATAGAGAAGATTTTGAGATATTAATAATAGACATCACAAATATTTAATGTACATGGGATTATACTACAATTAAAATCATTAATACAATTTGATTGATATATTAAGCTTCACATCAACTCTGTGATATATGATATCAAACTAAATTTAATCACGAGTTTAAAATTTTAAACTTTTCTGTACACTTTGAAAATAAATATATCGGGGATTTATATGTCTTTTAAATTTCATGAGTTTTATCTATTTAAGTAATCATCAATTTTGAGACGCAAGTAAAATCAAAATAAAATTATAAATTTATGTTTACAGAGATACAAACTACAGTGGTTGACAAAATTGTGGACATTTTTTTGTTCCTGAACTTTGTGTGCTTATAGAAAATGTTACGTTACGCAAAATTTACACTTGTATATATCATTTTGAAGATAATTTATTACTGAATTCAACCCAAAACACAAAATTCAATTATTTGTAATACAAAAAAGTTATATGTACTTTAAAATAAATAAAAAATAAGTAATGAAGTGGTTTGTAATGTCTAGCTTTCCTGGTCAATCACCGTTCTTATTCTGAGAACCAATCAAATGTTAGTAACTGCCAGTAGAAGCTGACATCATGTTTACATTTGAAACAATTAATGTTTTGCTTTGTTCTGTAGAAGGAGGACCTGTTTTTTATACACGGCAATTAAAAGTAGGAATTTTTGTAAAAATTTTTAATATTTAGTCAAGAAGCAATGGCGTGAGATAAAAGAGTAGATTGGACACCTAGCGATGTAATATTATTGTGTTACGATAAAGTGGTCTTTTGCTGAAATAGCAAGAAAGGTGGGTGGTTCAGTGAGAGTATCTGGAATCTGAAAGTTTTGTTTACGATATCAGGAGATAAATTCAGTAAAAGCAAAAAAGGAAAAGGCCGAAAAAGGTGCATCTTATCTATTGATAACAGAAGAATAAAAAGACTATGTCTTCAAGATAGAAAAATGTCATCAGCGACCATCAGAAATGATCTGAACGATGCTGGTGTTTCTGTCACTTTAAGAACAATCAGGAGAAGATTAATAGATGTTCGGCTGAGAGGAAGAATTCCACGAAAAAACATTATGTTAGTTTTCAGCAACGAAAAAAAGACTACAGTGGGCAAAGGAACACATTAATTGGACAGGTGATCAGTGGTCACATGTTATATGGAGTGATGAAACTAAGCTATCGTTATTCGGTAGTGACGGACAAAAATATGTAAATCGTAGAATAGGAGAAGAGCTACATCCAGATTGCATTCAAGCAACTGTGAAGAAACCAGTTATTGTTATGATTTGGTCATGCATTTCAGATGATGGTATTGGTCGCTTTCATGTCATCGAGTGCAGTTAGAGGAATTTATATGACTCACGCATCGAACATACGTTGGGTGCGTGATCAAAATTATCTTATCTTTCTTTGTGATGTTTCATTTATTCAAATATTTTTTTGTAATTAAGAGAAAATTGCAAAGCTTAAAATTACTTTTATGTAGAAAATAAGACTGTTTAAAAGTATGATTCATATGCATGTTTAATAAAACTAAATCGTTTACTTTTCGCAAGGAAAATAATTAGTTAAAATAAGCAAATTCTCTTTCTAAGAAAATAAAATAAATATTGTACAGATTAAATATTGTTAATACACTACTGGCCATTAAAATTGCTACACCATGAAGGCGATATACTACATACGTGAAATATATACTAAAGGAAGAAGGTGCTGTAATATGCAAATGATTAGCTTTTCAGCGCATTCAGACAAAGCAGGCGCCAGTAGAGATACCTACACTGTGTTTAAATGAGGAAATTTTTCAGCCGGTTCCTCATACACAAACTGCATTTGAACGTTGTTGCATGGTGAAAAGTTGTTGTGATGCCTCGTGTAAGAGAGAGAAATGCGTACCAGCACGTTTATAACTTTGATAAAGGTCGAATTGTAGCGTACCGGGATTGCGGTTTATCTTATCGCAGTATTTCTGCTCGCGTCGGTCGAGATCCAATGACTGTTAGAAGAAAATGGAATCGCTGGGTGCAGGACGGTAATACGGAACGCCATGCGGGATCTCAACGGACACTTATCACTAGCAGCCGAGAAGCCAATCATATTATCCGCATGGCCGTAATGGATCGTGCAACCACATCACGAGCCGTGAGTCGAGAAACGGGGTCGTTTGGAAGACAACAAATGTCTGCACGAACAGCTCGACAACGTTTGTAGCAGCATGGACCCTCAACTCGGAGACCACGGCTGCGGCTTCCCTTGACGCTGCGTCATAGACAAGAGCGCCTTCAATGGTGTGATCAACGACAAAACTGGGCGCACGAATGGCGAGACGTCATATTTTCAGATGAATTCAGGGTCTGTGTACGGCATTATGATGGTCGCATCCGTATTTGGCCGCATCGTGGTGAACGCATCCTGGCAGCGTGCATTCGTCATCGTCATACTGTCCCATCGGCTGGCGTGATGGTATGGGGTGCCATTTTATACACGTCTCGGTCACTTCTTGTTAAACTTGACGGTGCTTTGAACAGTGCACGTTACATTTCTGGTGTGTTACGACCCGTGGCTCTACCCTTTATTCGAGTTAAATTATTAATTTATTATTATTAATTTGTCCCTGCGAAACCTTACGTTTTAGAAGGATAATTCCCGACCGCATGTTGCCGGTATAGTGAGGACCTTCCTTGATACGGAACATGTTTGGCTGTTGACCTGGCCAGCACGTTCCCCAGATCTTTCACCAATAGAAAACGACTGGTCAATGGTTGCCGAGTGACTGACTCGTCACCAAACACAACTCACTGCGGTTGATGAACTGTGGCATCGTGTTGAAACTGCATGGGTATATCTACCTGTACATGCAATCCAATCTCTGTTTGACTCAATGCCCAGGAGTATAACTGCTGTTGTTAGTGCCACAGAAGTAGTTGTTCTGGGTACTGATTTCTCAAGATCTATCCAGCCAAATTTTTTGAAACTTTAAGCACTTTTTATTTCTAGTATAATATATTTGTTCAATAAATATCATTTTGTTACCTGCATTTCTTACTGGTGTAGCAATTTTAATGGCCAGTAGTGCATAATTAATTAAATATTGTTCATATTGATATGTTATGAAAATATAAGCAGCTTAAAAGCAAATTTTTGAAATAAAATTAATTATTAATGAATTGAGTCATTTTTACTTTCACTAAAGTATTCTGTTTCATGATTTTATTAAAAACATTCTTCCAATTTAAATGTTTATGATATTGTATTAAATTATATTTTAGTTAAAATTATATTAAAAGTTATGATTGGCATATGTATGTTGGTTATAACGATATTTTATGTGTTTTATAATCTTAAATTTTTTAACTCTTACATAACTCTAAATATACAAAGATTCAAAATTCGATAAAATTTTATATCTTGCTTGTTCCAAATATTTGCATTGCAAAAGCAGTGTTTTAGAATATCTTATTAATTAAGAAATGTATTACAATCTTAGAGATTAATTATTCTAACGAAAAATTATGTCACAACAGCAAAATTTTAACAATTTTATAAAAAGTGTAAATAGTATTTAAATAACTTTCTAAAATTTCCTTTATAACATACTATAAATTAAAAATATGTTTCAGATGTGAAAGAAAATATTGGGATATTCAAAACAATTGATGATGTTTTATGAAAACACATGTAAAAACAGTTAAAGTAAATTTGTTAGGAAGAAAAGAAAAATTAGACGTTAGAAATTTATATTACGCTAAACTGAAACCACACACATTTAGATATTTTACAAACTATTATGTAATTGGTCACAGTGAAAAAAGTTTTTTATGGGTTCTCACACTATTTAAATTAACTAATCATGTGCTGTGTTATTTTTTAAACTTAATGTAGAACTGGAATTTCAAAGTTTTACTCTCCAAAATATGATACCTATTCTCTTTACAATAGGAAATAAATATAATTTCAAAGTAATAAATGCATGTGTGCTGAACTTTCTTAAAATTTCATGATTTTATTATGTTTTCTTCAAATGGCAGATTTTAGACAGTTACAACTGCAGCACAGTCTATTAATCCATACCCAAGGAACCTGCCGGAAACAATGACCTCTTAGACGCCGAGACTTTGTCCCGGGTGTTCCACAGAGGGTGGGCCACCATCATACTCACAAAAGCCATAGGGACCTGTTTATAGGGTGGCATCCTTCATAATTAATTCTCACACACAAGAAAAAGGCAAAGACAGGAAAGAGAGAAAGAAAATACTTGCATGCCTGAACCGGGTTTCGAACCCAGGACCTTCTTATCCATAGTCCGGTACATTGACCACTAGACAAGTTAGCCGACTATTTTTATTTTAAATTCATTTAAAAAAGCATAACTTAAAATTCTATAATATACAGAAGCTGTTTTGGTAGGAGTATTCTTATTTAAATAATAACACCTTTAGGATTTTGAATAAGGAATTCTAAAATTATTGATAAAGAAAATAGACATTTCCTAACAAAATAATTCCTATATGAATCAATAAGTAATGAATTCACATTCCAAATTCAAAATCTTAAGAAACTTAAAGAAAAAGAATAATCAAAGTTTTTACGGAAATAAACAAGATCAGATATTTCACTTTTCTTGGAAATATGATTACTCGGAATGTAGCTCATTAAACAGAATGAGTGATTTAATTAATTACATAATTCAGCTCGTTGGATATCAGGAATAAATATATATTTGTTTGATGGCTTTTTTTTTATTTACTATGTGCAGTAGAAAACTAATAATAAATGCCACATGTAAAATGTTTTATAACGTGTTACTCTAAATATACCTGTAATGAATTCTGCAACATGATGTCTTTTAAAATGGTATATATATATATATATATATATATATATATATATATATATATATATATATATATATATATATATATATATATATATATATATATATACATATATTATTTTTTATATATGTATATATAAATAACATAATTTCTACAGTTGTCTCTGTAGAAAAGTTAAAAGTATTTCATTTTTATTCTTTTTATTTAATCAAGTTTTTTTTAATTCTTTATTATGCTCATCATTATGAACTTAACTATCAAGATTTTGATAAGAAATTTAAGTGTTATTTATTAACATTTATTATTTTTCAGACTATATTTGTCAATTAAAATATCAGATTATTCAAACACACCAAAAATTAAATTTATAGCTAATCTTATTGCTTTCAGATATTAACATCTGTGGTCATGATTTCAGATGTTTAAGCATCTAAAATCGCATTACTTTATAATTTTTACTTAAATAATTTAAATTGTTTTAATATTTCTCCCAAATAAATTAATTATGTGTTTTACGAAATCTGCAATAGCAAAATAAATACATCTTAAATTTATAATATTTATTAAATCTAGAATTATTCTCTTGATATGAATTTTCCTTTATTATTTTTAAGTTTATAAACACATCCAAATAAGTTTCTATTTGTTTAACAATAATTCATATAAAATCATGTTTTGAATAAAATATTTAAAAAATGTTTCGGGATAGAATAGGTTTTTAATAACAAATGACGAATGGTATTATTAGCTCTTCTTTCCTTAATACACAAATACAAAATATACTTTAAATACATAAGACACCATTTGTTGATATTTTTGTTTCTGACTTTTATGTTATCAACCTATATTTTCCCCTTAAAATATTACTCTAACATTAGTTTATAATATAGAAAAATAAAATTATTAGAAAATGCATATTTCAAACAAGTCAATTTAAAAAATTTTTTGGTGTACAGAAGATATTTTAAAGCAAAAATCAAATGTTAACCAAGTGTGTTATATATATATTGATATTTTCTATCCAAGGAACTTGCATACAAACAAATCGCTGTTGTACTTCTCAATTTATTTTATTCAAACCAGCATCACTTCGATTCTGAATACTTTATTTCAATTATATCTCGCTTTTATTCTTTTCAAAAACGCATGTGATTTTTTTGTTCAATCGAAGGAAATTCATTTTTTCAAAATCTATTGCAGAATGTCAAAATAGTAACATTGAACCATTATTTAAGCACAGGAAAGAAATGTGAAATAATATTGTATTTTCCTTCAATGGAATTTTAAAGTTAAAAAGAAATGGTGAATGGCTAACAAAGCAAAGTATTTCTTCTAGAAATTCCATTTTTCTTTTATAAGTTTGTCCTAAGTATTTGAAGTTTTATAATATAAAATTATGCAGAAAACTTTTATGGACAAATATGTGATTTAATTATAAAAGAATAATTGATTTTAAAATGAAAATTATTATCAGGAAATTAGTTTATAGTGTATTGATAAAAATTAAGAAATGAAACTTTTTCATAAAATTTATTATGTATTTATCTCTTGAGACACAAATATGTAAATTTTTTTATTAATAATCATTTTAATATCATTAAGGATGAATGATAAATATTAATATTTTGAAATTCCACTTTAATTTAAGTGAAAATCAAGATTCATGCAAATTATTATTTTCTGAAGAAAGCGAAATATAAGAAATTTCTGATAGACGATAACAAACTTGAAAATATATTGATATTATATTAAAAATGTATAATATAAGAAATAATAATGATAATATTAATAAATACTAATGATAAATTTTATTTCATTTTGCGCTTTTGAAATTTATTTTCTGAAAATAATGATTTTGAAGAAGAAAATTTAATTTAACATTTTTAATCAAGACAAAGAAAAATTGATTAAACAATCCTTATTTTTTCTAAATTAAATAAGTTAGTTATTTTTGCTATAAGGTTTTTGCTAACGAACAACATATAAATATTTTAAAAAATTTAAAGAATTTTAAGCAACTTAAAGATGAATAATAATCTTTGTTCAAAAATGAATTTTACTAGTTTTATTTAAATTCCTTATATTATCAGGACGTTTAAAGTCAATTATAATTTTAATTTTGTCAATAAACGTTTCTAAAAATAAATATGAGAATTTCAAATGAAGTGATTAAAAAATTTTGAAGAGAACATTTTTTATTTAACACAAACTCAATAAATATTTCGATTACTAAAAAGATTAATTAATTGTGTACATGAAGAGTGTATTTCCGTTAAAAAAATTTTAAATCTCATGAAATGTTTTAGAAAATTAAAAATTTTATTATATTATCAATTATATAAACACCAAAAATTAAATTGAGGTTAAAAATAGTGATGAATTTTAGTATTATTTTTTCATTGTTTACTAATGTGTTGCAGCATAAATGTATTTTTGTATAAATTTTAAAAAGCCAAAATTAGTAATAATTATAAAATCTGTATATATTCTTAAAATGCTAATATTTCATTATAATTTCAACATTTTTTTAGAAAATTATCAATTTTATCCTTTAGAAAAAGCGTAAAAAATATATTTCTAAAAAATATGTTTATTCTCTTTTATACTCTGCCCCGAATTTTTATTGTGTTATTGTAAGGAACAAAGAAATTTTTGTATTTTGAAATAATTGAAATTAATTATCTTACTGTACTTTAAATTTAAATGTGAGAAAATTCTTTAACTTTATTATCATCTGAAAATATTTCCCTAGATTCAAATAAATTATACATTTGTGTAATATATACATTAATTGTAAAAATTGAGCTATGAATTATTCTTGTTTACAAAATTATATATAAATATTAATAAATTTAAATAATTAAATAATATAATAAATAACAATTACTTTTAAAATTAAGGAAAATCTTTTGTTGCAAATGGTAAAACATTTTCTTTTGAAGCTTAAAATAAAAAATTATCACACGTAGCGATTTTAAAAACAAAATAAACAAAATTACATTTATATACTTACCAAACTTTTAGCTTTTAAGGCAAAGAGTGTGCTAAATTTTCCTAATTGGCAACAGAAAAAACCAATATACTGAGGTAAGAAAAGCAAGTGGCAAAAACTGATACTAATTATTTTCATTTATTTATTTTACCTCTGTATATTTTTTCAGAGGTAAAATAAAAATAAAATTAAAATATTAATTTTTTATTCAAAATTCCATATTTATTATAAAAATTTCCATATTTTGTGTATAGATTGTATTACAAATTATGTCCTTTCCGAAGATAAAAGAATGCATTCTTGTGCTTATTAAAATATTCAAATTTTATTCAGTGCATACATTTAGGACATAAGAATGGTTTTAAATAAATTATATATTATATATACTATTTTTTGATTTTAATAATACATATCAAGTGTTATATATTCTATAATATGCAAACTGCGTGTAATTAATAAACCTAATGTCTTATTTTAAAATTGTTTTGTCTTAAAGATTTATTTAATTATCAATAAAAAGGATTAATACTTTCTTTACATAGAATGTATATATATTTAACTTATTAGATAAATCTTAATTTAATATCTTAAGATTATTTAAAAAATATTAGCTGTTTTATTTTAAAAATAATATACACTGTTTATCTTGTCACTGGTAATTATTTGAATATGAAATATTGGATGAGTATGGGTTTTACTCTTAAATGTATAAAGCGGACTTTATAAAATGATATATGTTCTCTTTAAGAACTACGTATTTTGTGTATGAAAATTTCATATAGATTTCTTATCAAACGAACTCAATTAAAATGCTTTTTATGACAAAGTTTCAATAAAAAAACCCCACCAAATTTACACAAAATCCTGGGTCGTATAGAAATTAAATTTGTACTTGAATACATAATTGATGTATGATGAATATTTTAATTATTAATACATTTATGACTACAATTTGCAAAAATCTGTATAATTTACATTATTATGCGTTTCAGTTTATGATATTTAATTTCTTGCAAAAAACTCGAATAAGAGAGAATAGTTTGAGAGAAATATTTTTCCAGCTATATCAGGAGTGGAAAAATTATTTTTGAATTATCACCTTTCATGGTATCATTATACTACTCAATGTAAACTTCAGTTATATTTATATTAACTTCTTTAATGCATTTTTTTATTATGATAGTTGAAAGAATATATATTTTCACTGTTACTACAGTAATAAATATTTTAAAAAATACTAATATTGTGTTTATTTGTGGTTTTTGATTTAGAAATAAAAAATTCGAACACAAAAAATTTATTAAATAAACCTATCGTTAGTTTCAATGAAATGGATTTTTTTCGAAATATTTGATAGCTGACTGCACAATGTTTGAATACCTACACTCTATGGTAATAAACACACTCAAACAGACACATACACACTAGTTATCTGTGTTTAACTATGTGTTATTTATATGGTTTAATATACTTGTTATATTTATATGGTTATCTTTGTGTTATTTATATGGCCACATACGTGCTATTTATATGGGTATTTTATGGCTTCATTTATATGGTTGTTGTTGTTGCTCTTGAGTGCCAGCGCTAGGCTGCCAAACTGGTTTCTGCTGCTCCACTTATCCAACTGAACTGTATTTGGCGTGGAGTCCGACTTCAAAAGTGCACATATATGACATAGGGACCTGTTTACAGAGTAGACAACCATTCACACTTCATTCATACATGGAAAGGACAAAGATAGGTTAGAGAGAGAGACAGTACATCCATGCCTGAACCGGGATTGGAAACCAGGACATCCCTATACGCAGTCAGAACGCTGACCATTAGACAATTTGGCTGGCATTTATATAGATAATTAATGTATTATTCTAGTATTAAATTTAGAAGGAAACATTAAATTATTTTATTTTAAAATTTCTGCCTTTTTTTATCAAGTAGGAAAAACTACTATTAAAAATATATTTATAATATATTTATATCTATAATAATTTCATTTTTATCGTCTATTCATCAGAGTCCAGAAAAATCTTATCATTTTGAAGAAATATTTATTAATGCAAAATAAAAGATTGCAATGATGCGTGACACCATAGAATTCAACTGTCTATCTGTTTAATAAGAATTATGATACAAATTTTTTTCATTAAAATGAAACACATTAATCATTTCAAATGTACTTATAATATTGCGAAAAGTTTTTAGGAACATATCTCTTCAAGTTAGTTTTAAAAATTATATAAAATAACAATGATTTACTTAATCAAATTATTTATGTTTTATATTAAGTTAGAAATTCGTAAATTACAAATTCATTGTTTATGATGAATGATATTTTTTATGCAGATAATGAATGAAATGTAAAAAAATAATAGAATTTTTATATTATTACAATCGTATGCAAATTTTAATAACAGATTTAAATTATTGTGCATGATTTTAATTGTTAAAGATTTGAATTTCTTCAAATCACAAATCCAGTATTGTCAAAATAATAGCGAATCAAAAATTTATGATTTATAAAATCTTTTATTCAGGTTTTGTGAAATGCAGTTTATTGATATACTAATTCTTGCGTAGTAAAACAAAACAAAAAAACAATTAATATTTAAGAATCATTTTAGGATTGAACGTTAATTTAGTGAAGTTAAGAAAGAACAAAAGCTTGGAAATCTATTTTAATAATAATGTTATTGCTCATAAGAAGTCATTACCTTCTTTCATTGCCCTTTTTATATAATTTACACGCCACACACACACGTGTAAGTGTGTTTGAAATGTATAAAAATATTATGATGGTAACGTCTCTTAGAAGCTTTTTTGTTAAGTTTAGCACTTTCTCTTAGCATTCTAAATTCTTTTTGACTATTTTGTGATTATTTTCTAACAGTAAAATTAATTTCAAGTTAACTTTTTATTTCCAACAGCAGGGCAAAAACCACGAATAACACACACAGACACACAAAAACACGTAAAAAATCACAAAACAGACATCGGATGAAGACAGGACAGGTGAATACAGTGCATAAACATAAACGAGATAAACGGAGTCATTGCCCCAAAAGTTAATTGACTTTCCAATAAAGTCATGATTTAGAGTTGCCGTTCAGTGCAGCTAAGTGGTGGAGGTGGGTCCTATTCATGAGCTCTGCCAACTTGCAGAGCGGACAGTCAGGTGAATTTAAGATGCCAATGCAATGCAAGTGTTCAGTCGGACAATTGTAAACGGTTAGAAGATTTTTAGTTAACTTAAACCATAGAAATGGTTCTCCTCAACCTTTGAAAGTAAATTAAAATTTTTTGAATAAAGATTTAAATTTATATCCTCTGAAAATGGATTTGGGGAATTGTGGATCATCTCTAACATCCAAAACATGGTCCAAAACTTAATGATTAGAATTTCTTGGATTATAAAACATGGGTCATTGGTTCCAAATTTCTCATGGGTTACAAAATAATAAACATTTTGATTTTATCTAAGCTTAAACAAGGAAACATGAGAGTCATTTTGAATGGATTCTGTCCCATTTGGATGCTTACGATAACAAGTTGATGTACTTACTTGCAAAGGGGAACTGAGGTCAACTGCCTTCTCACTCTAAAATCCTTATGTCTATAGAGTTGTACTTTTTAATAAAATCACATCTTGATGGGTTAGCTTTCACCACCAAATCATCATTGGTATTTGCTTAGGTATTTCTCTAATTGCCCCTTATTTAAGAGATTTTTCAACTTTATTCACCATATTGGCTAATGAGCATAGCAAATGAAATCCATTCTCTGAAAGTAGGATTACTTTGGAGCGTGAAACTAAATGGCCTGACCATCAGAATTCTGTAGAGCACATTTTTGGTTGCACAAGTCCCTTTTAAAAATAATATTTTACTATTTGTTTCTACTATTGTTCTTTATAAATAATGTCTGATAATAAATAACGTTTGATAAATTACAGCACATATTTATATTTATTCAGTTAATTTATTTACCAATTTTCATATAAACATTTTGGTTTAGTCCGTATTTAGAAATTTTAGCTTACTTTCATCTATGCCTGGCATTCTTAAATTAAATATCATATTATTAAAAATAGAATAAAAGTAGAATAAAATATTTTTTGAATATTAAAATTAGTGTAACGCATTCTGATATATTTCTAGGAAAAATAAACTTGCTAAAGAATGGAAATGCAATAATGATTAAAACTTTAAGGATATATGTGTTTTAAACTTTCTAACTTCCATTTCTAGGTACTTTTATACTGCCTTAAATGCATTCTTTGAGGATTACATCATAATTTGGACTTCATTTAAAAGACAAAATCGAAAAACTCTATTTACTGTCAAAATTTGTATCTGGCACTTTATGTAAAGGTAGAGGTTAAAAAATAACATGGATAAAATATTACCATATTTCACTAATGGCAAGATATATGTTGATAGAAAATGTACATATTTGCATCTAAATAGAATTTTTGATTTTGAAACAACGGTTTAAATAGTTATCTTCCAATTATGAATAGAAAATACATTTGTGCTGTCAAATTATAAATCTTCAAATATTAAATTTACTTTTTGTCGGTATTAAGTCTCTTTCATGTAATTTATTTTACATCGTAGATGTTGTTGTAAAGTTCTTGTAAAACGTAAATTAAAACAGGTTATACAGGTAAATTTATGGAATTAAATACAACATTTTTTTAGCTAGTTTTCAATTTTTTTTTCTAATATTTAAAGTTATCTATTTTAAATATTTAGAAACCCCCCTTAACATTTATAAAATAACTGAACATAATTTTAATGGACTAACGCTAGAACAAGGTTTAGATTTACAAATAACATCAGAAATATTTTAAAATTGAATATTTAATTAAATTTTAATCCTTATAAATATGTAGTCATTTACTATAATACAAAGTAAGTCTTAACTTTTAAGATTTTTCTACCATTTTTTGGAAATAATTAATATTAAATAAAAATGAATAAAATATCATGCTATTTATCACTTCACTTTAAAACAAGTTAAATGTTTTGAATTCATAATAGTATTTTTGAGCATTTATTTTAATCTTAAATGAACTGTTCTCTATAATTGTTTGTTGAAATTTGATATTTTTATGACAAAAATTAACATAACATCATTCTGAAAAATATACGAATGGACGTCACATATCACTAACTTGGAATTGAATTGCTTACGATGGGGGCTATAATATAGAATACCTTTAAACTTTATAAAATAATATCTAATAAATATACGGCATCAAGAATACTGTAACATTAATTATGGACTCTTCATTAACTCTAAAATATTCGTTGTATAAGACAAATATAAATAGTGTCGGATGTGCCCACAAATCCGTAAAATTCAACATTCACCGATTTATCTTTAAGTTTTAAAACACCCATAGTGTATTGTTGCCAAATTTCAATAACGTGTTTGCCACTTCAACCTATCTATTTCGAAAACTACATCTCTCTGGTGTAAATTTAAAACCAAGTTTTTTTTTTTATAACATTCTTGGCTTTAATTACCATTGAGTTCTTGGCAGTCGAATCTTCATTCAGTAGGGAAAATCTATGGTCCCTTGTATTTTCTTATGAAACACTGAGGGAACAACATTTTTTAGCTTGGAATGTGCGAAAAGAAGTGTTGCATTCACAGAACATCTTTTTCTCCTCCTGAATATCGTAGTCTTTATTATTTATCCTATTTTAAATTCAGTTCTATTAAATAACTTTTTCATCCTTCTTGCATTCTTAAGAACATTTTTGTGGATTCAAAGCAGGTTTTTTTTTATTTTGGAGAAAAAGCATAAATCCTTAATTGTATCGTACAAATGAAAATATGTTCTTCAAACTTGCAAAACTAAGGGCAGTTTTTTTTTACTTTTCATTTTTTGATAACTACAGAATACCTCTGGTTTCGTCATAAGATGCATTAACTTTCTTCCCTCATTGCCACAATAACTTTGGGCCTATAATACTTGATTTGATCCAACTCACTGAGCCTTGCTGATAACCTTTTTTTTTTAGCAAATGCAAAGAGTAAACTCTCTGCAATCTAATGATTTGACACCGTTCTTCAGAGTACAATATGTTTGATTCAACTCCTGCTACCTTTGTAAATAACTGAAGACTGATGTTCCATTTTTTCTAACTTTGAATTTAGGAATGTTTGGGGGCTTTTAGCTTGGAGAATATAATATGAGTACAAATGTTTACTCATATTGTACTATAAGACTAAAATATGAGTGTACAAATGCTTAACACAGTACAATATGTCGGATTCAACTTCTGCTACTGTTGTAAGCAACTGGAGATTGATGTTTCGTTTTTTTTCTCACCTTGAAGGTTGGAAGGCTTGGGAGCTTTCACGTTTCTTCCCTTGTGGTGAAATATTTGTTAACTTTTATTGTCACAAATGGAGCTATAAGCGCATGTTAAATTTTTTATATTCATTTTGTGATAGTTGAAAAAAGAATGTTTTAGAATTTGTTCGATTGTAATATGTGCGTATAGGTTTGTTTGAAGAGATAAATATCCTATGATATTTTATACTATTGAATTGGATTTTTATAGGCTTTCAGCCTATTCTTATTATGTAAATATTGTATAAGAGTTTATTAAAATATATAGAAAATTACTCGAGCTTTTGCTCCTTTAGTTATTGAAGTTGTTCTCAATGCTTAGTTTTGATTTTTAGTTGTTAGTAGAAAAGAGTAAATCTTTCACCCTTTGAAAGCCTAAGTACTGGACCTAACAAAAAAACTGGTGGAATGCTTGGGAGCTTTCACATTTCATCCTATTCAAAACCTAACTACTGGATCTAACAAAATAACTGGTGGACATAAAATATCTTATGAAACACCTAGACCTTTAATGAATCCACAATTCAATGTCAAAAAAGTGCTGAGAGAAATGTTGCCCTCCTACTTGTTGACATAAATATGTAAATTTTGTGTTGATTATTATTTTTACCAGATTCTTGCAAAGGCAATTAAAGCAATTATTATTCATCGCAATTGTCTTCACACTGAAAACTTATAATTCTCACACTTATACAAAGGACTATTTTCTGTACAAAGAAATCATTTTGAATTCTTGCAATTTGATAAAAATTACTCTAAGTAAGTGCTTCGGGAATGTGACAAATATTCTGGGATTTACTAGCTCATAATTCCATGTTAAGTTTTTTTCTCAAGATGCGTAAAAAAAATCAATCTCTTTGCAAATGTTACTTAGTCATACCAAGTATCTTAGTGTAACGTTAATATGAATTACGGTTTCTCTGTCTACAATTCAAAATAATACATCTAATAATTAGTCACCGCTAATTTCTTTTATTCAGACAATATTTATTTAATTTTAAATGTTATGAACTGGTCTTCGAATGGAAAAATTGTTCCCATTTGTTTGTCTTATTGTTTTTTATGAATTTCTGATTGCGTCCTAGATTCAAATTTCCAGTGTGAAAAGATTTTTAACTAATTTTTATAAGTATTCAACTCAGTATCACTTACATCAGAAATTACATTTGATATTTTGCCATTCAGCAAATTCAAAAAATCTATTTTTACTTAACTTGATACATTTTTGTTAGAAATAATCTATTACAGAAAACAAGAGTTGGTGCCCATTAATTTAACTAACTCAAAAATTTATTTGTTAATATTTCCAATCATTTCACTGACGAAACTGAATAATAACACTTTTTTTGTTTTTTGAATTAGCAATTTTGTAATATTCTGTCAGGTGCATAAAATTTTAAGTAACTTTTATTCCTCAATTTTTTTCGCTTTTGTCAACAATTCTGTTCATTTATTTTGTTGCTCTTATTTCTTATTCTGATAATGAGTTTTCTTTTTTAATGAAATCATCTACATATTGAAGATCATTTTTAAATATAAATTTAAATTTCATATATTGTTCATTTTTATACGGTAATGAACTCTTTAATTTTCTTAACCGGAAATGCAAGCTAATTTTATTTACATTTTTCTAATCATCATGTTTGGAATTTAATTTTAATATTCTAGTTATATTCATTAATAAAATATTAAGAAAACAAATTTATTAAACCTTAAATGCAACGTTAAATTAGTAATTTAAATTTTCTCATGGAAATATGTAAGAAATCTAGCGCTCATAGGACATTACTATTGTTTTAATCATTCTTAAAGTGTATTCGATCATTTTTAACCAATCTCTTTCGCATTCCTTTTCTCAATTATACAATATTACACAATCAATTGGCTTTACTAGTCAGGATAACCTGTTGATTTTAATCAGCTCACTCATTAAAACTCAATAAATTGTAAAAATAATTCTTTTTCTTATAAATGTAGTAGAAAATATCATTATTAAACAATATCTTCAGTCACTCATATGCAAGCAATATTTTCTTTAAAAAAATCATGCAATTTAATTTCTATCAAAAAATTGAAAGTCATTGATAAAAATATAAATTTGTACCAAGTACTGTTGTCATCTATTAAAAACAAAATTAAAATGAAATTTTATGCAAATATTTATTTAATAGCTTTAACGTGTAGTTAACTCTTCCTCACTGCTTAACCATATCTATCATTTAAAAGTGACTCACTATTAAAACCACAGCTCTAAAAAAGATGACGCTGCTGCACCAAACCCTGATTGCTTTTGAGTAGTAAAGATAAATATTTATAAGATAAAAATGCTAAAAATTATCTTAGTTCCATCGTTTTAAATGATTTCATTTAATTTTATCTTGTCTTTTAATTTTATTTTGAAATAAATTAAACAAATAAATTTAAAAATATCAAATGTTACTTAAAATATTACACCTCCTTTGCTTTTTATTTCAGTTGTTAAAACTATAAAATTTTAGTTACTTAAAGCGAAAGTCGGGTTGATTTTTCACACTTTTAATCAATTGTACATTTTTACTAAGTGCATATCAAGTGTAAAATAATAGCACAGTTATTGGAATTTTCCAAACGTTAGTATTCGATTGCTATTTCCTATCATTTGAAACTTTATAATAATTAACATTTCAAGCATTTACATTCGACAATAAAACTAATAGACAGAAATTTACAAAAAATGTATTTTAAGAGATCTTTAAATTGTCAAGTTTAAAATTTAAAAATTGACATATGGTTCTTAGAAAATAATACCTCCTTGTGGAATATTGTTATTTATATCCTTCAATGTAAATTTCGCAACAAATTTTGAAAAATTAATATAATTTGAAGAATATTTCCTTAAAAATTGATAAAATCTAATATTTTAATCAATTTATTTGATATATTTATGTCAAGTGTAACATAATATTTACTTAAATCTCCCAAATAGGACTAAACTCTAATATCACATCAAAAATAATTACACATATACTGAGCTAACTAATTTTATTTAAAATTATCAAAAATTTTACACCAAAATAATAACATTAATTTTTTTTAATCTATTAAATAATATATATATATTTTACTTCTACACATATCTGAATATCTGCTCCGTAAACGTATCTGCTCCGTAAAAATTTTTTTAATTTAATGTATCAATTTCAAGACGTGTTTCTTGAGTATTTTATAATCTTGAAATTTCTGTCCAGCATGATGCTCTTTTAATCATGGTGCATATGTTTTCTATTGAAGATGTTTTTTGTTTTACTTTATTAATGTTTCCAATATTTTTTGGGGATAATGATAATGTTATTTAATTTCATCTTCAGTCTCTATTTCCTCGGATCAATAAGTCTTTAAATAAGATGCTCGTGCACCAAAGCTGTTTGTGTTTCCATAGATTTTGTGATTGGCTAATTTGCATTCTGAAAATTTTTTTTCTATTAGTTGAATGTAGAATGGTCCCTTTTCCTCTATTGTTTTCGACAAGAGCTTGATAATTCCTGATGTTACATTCTAGATTTATTTCATAATAATATTTAAAGTTGTATTTTATTGATAATTTTGTTATTTCAAGAAGTTCTTGTATATGGCTCCTGAAAAGTCTTATTACATAAGGAATATTAAAGAATTTTTAAAATAATTTAATAAAAAAACTCTTTTTTGTATAAATATTAAAACAAAAACAAAAGAAAACGAATGCATTTCAAAATAATAATAATAAACAAGCTCTATTAAATTACTTATAAAAAAACTCTTAAAATAAAAAATAGAAAATAAAATTAAAATTTAATATGATACGAAACTTTTCGGCTTCCATGATTACACCCATTTTCTTTTGTGGGGTTGAAAAATCAACAAATTTTAAGGCAGTATTTACTTCGCTCTTCCTCGTGGGTGGGAAGATGATGTCTTGTGGAAGAGCTGCGAATCTCACCCAAAGTAGGGGAGAGTGGTTGCTGCCGATGGTGTTGCAGCTTGCGCAGTCTTCAATTGTGCTTTTTTGCAGGTGGTAGCAAATTGTGGAAGGATGTGTGATTCGCACAAAGTGGGCGAATGTGGGTGCTTCGGGTGGTAGGAAGCTCACGCATCTTCAGTGAAGTCAAACTGCAATCCGTTTACTAAAAAAATCAAGGATGTAATCATGGAGGCCGATAAGTTATGAAAATCTACTGAAAGTTAAAATAAAAATTAATTATTGACTTTTGGTTTTGTGATGAATTTATATAATACAAAAACTGCTATACTTCCTGTGATACAAATTGAAGCTGCTTTAAGGAATTTAGAATTTCTAAAGGGAGATTTTGAGCCTGGAGATCTATTTTCTAGTGGAAATATTGTTTTCGGAATAAAAAATTCATCTTGCTGAATATTGTAAATTTTATCTTGAATTTCGCTTGAAAAAATGAGCTGATGTTGATTGACATATATTTCTTCTGTTATGTTTTCAGGATCCAAGGAAACAGAGGTTTGCAATGTTTTATCTGTAAATAAAATAATAGGAATTAATTAATGGCTTATGAATTGCTTGGGGAAAATAAATATTTCATTTTTATAAACAAATATTTAAAAATTCCTATTTCTTTTTGGAAAATTTCGTTTAACTCCAAATATATATTACTGGAGATTCTTGAATTCGAGAACCAATTTTTTCTCAGTATCAATAATTGAAAAATCTGCATGCTGAATATTAATATTTTATATTTTAACAGAAAAAATATTTCGTTTCTTTTAATTTAGGGATTCATTTTTTTCTACAGAAATTCATAGCGTTATTAAAAATTTAAGAAGACAATATTTTTTTAATCCCCTGAAAAATATTAATTACCTCCATCTGAATTACGTACTTCTGAAATATGTTTTCAGGAATTGAAAATTGTCTATTCAACTAAATCATATTTTATTCTGAAACTAATGCTCAATAAAAATTATTTCATGAAAAAGAAATATCCTCATATTGTAATTAAGAATTAATTTTTATTTAGTGTGTTTGCTTCTATATTTTTATAGTTTTACGAAAAGACTCAATAAATATGCTTACAAATTTACAAAAATGATTTCCTAGTAAAATAATACCGTATACCCAATTTTTAAGCTGGAAATTTATAAGTTCGTGTTAGATTTTGTTTCCAGGAAGATTAATTACCAAATAATTATTAAAATATCTTTAACGAATATTTATGAAAACACCTGTAGTACTACACATTTTCCAAAGAATGCTTCGATACATTTTGTTTTGCACCTTTTGTTTCATATTGGGAGTAATTCCTTGTCATCTAATAATTTACAGGTAGTTTCAATTACAGGATTACAGTTTACAATTACAATTACAGTTTGCAATTACAGGTAGTTTCATTTTTTCTCATAAATATTTTATTAATAAATTAACTAAATTAATGGAATAAAAATCCCAATGATTAAAATTAAAACTGAATGTAATATTATACAAATTATATGATTATATTATATTTGTAATATCTTATGAACTTATAATTTAGCATCTAATTTAGTTTTTATTTATTATCCATAACTTAAAATTGAAATGCATGAGAAGTTTTATATTGAAATCATATACATCGGTCTCATTGGTCTCTTTTAATACATGCCAATTATGAATATAGTTACCTGATAAAAATCCCAATGAATTTAAGTTTAATTTTCCATCAATTTCGGTTATTTCTGTTCCTGCTACATTGGTTTCCACTGTGGTCTCATCTTCTTCGGGAATAGTATACAAAATGCGAAATGTTTTGGAGTGCTGAAAGTCTGCTGTTGATGGAAGCTGAGATGCTTGTCCTTCTGAGGGAGGAATTCTATTTTCAAAGACATTAACTGGAGAAACTAATTTTTTCTTCATGTATTTATACAATAAAAATGATATTATAGTGAAAATAAAAATTTGGATTAATGAAAAGATTCACCATGTTATAAAGTGGGACAGCTCGATGGTTGGATCTGTAAACTCAATTGTGTTAACAAAATCCATTTTCTCTCTTAAAAATTTTGTAAAATTGATGAAGTTTTAAGGGTTGAAAACTGGGTGTTGAACTTGGAAATGAAATAAAATTGATATACTTCTCTTAATGAAATAATACTTATTTCATTGTTGTAAATAACAATTTGCTTTTTTCTTTTTTGAAAATGTAACTTCGGTGCAACAAATAATATTTAAAATTAAAATAATAATACATATAACAATACATTGTTCCGTGTTAGATTTCAACAATTTATTCAAAGTTTTATTGAAATTTTTCTAAATTTTGATTGAAACATTTTTTTGTTTATAAATGAAAAAGTTTTGAAAATGTTTCTATTTTAGCACTAACATAATGTACTTTCTTCTTTTAGATTTTATTATTGTAGAAAAATATTTTATTTATATATTTTGCAATTTTTAATACAATAAAAGTAAAAAGGAAACCTTAATATTCAAAATTTAAAAAATCACTTAATAACATAACAACATATCAATGTATTAATAATTCCTAAAAAATTTCTGAACAATTCGGGACAAATTGTTTCTAACACAATTAGGGATATTTTAAGTGAACATTAAAAAGAAAATTTTAAATATTATTGAGAAAATTATTTAGTTTTTATTGTAACTCTAAAAAATTATAGAAAAATATTTTCTTAAGGATAACGTATTGATTAAAGAAGCTAAAAAGACATATCTTTGCGCATTTCATGTATAATTTGAAAAGTCAATTAGCAAAAATATGAAAAAAAATCTTTGCACGTTGTAATATAACCTAGCTAACTTATTACCGGTGCTTGAATGATGACGGACAACTTGTAAGATTAGAAGTACAAAACTTAAAATAAATGGAATCAAAACTTTCGGTAGTTCAGGTTGTTGGCATATTACAACTCACTAAATTTTTTTTTGTTTTTCAAGGGTTTGCTTTATTTTTGAAAAGTCTATTTAGATTAGTAACTAAAACTCTAATATCAAAGAATCTTTTCAACGATTTTAAATTTGCCTTCGTTGGAATTAGTAGATTGCATTACTTTCACAATAACACCAAAGCTATTCTTAACAATATTCACGGTAAATTAATAATGTATGTAGAAATCTTTGCACAGATTTCTATATCAGTGTTTCTCAACCTTTTAGTATTCACGGCCCAATTTTCAATCATAATTTTCATCGCGCCCCCTCCCCAACGCATACAATAAAATGAAAACAATAATAATGTATTTTGAATATTTTGGCACCAAACCTACACTACAACCTTAATTTTAAACTTTACTATTAAAAAGAATACGAAAATGTATTGACAATTTGCAACTGATCCTCAGCATTGAAAAAACAAGAATCCTATGTCTTTTTATAACTCTTGCATCCCGCCATATCGAGCATTTTCACGGTTTCGCGAGAAGTTATGGATTATCAGGAATTTGTCTGGTCAGCTTAAACGTTAAATTGGGGGTGTCCGCAGATGTGAACAAATGTTTTATCATAAGGAGAAGAAGAAAGTTCTATGACACCATTTTTTCAATTCCAGACAATATCATTGGAGTCAATCCTTCTATCGCTATTTAATCTATTCTGAATGTCAATTTCTTCCGATATCTTAATACACAGTTTTTCATAATATTCACTTCTGAAAATATCCTCTATTCGTAATCATGTAAATTTCTTATTCTTTCTTTCTGTATCTTGCTTAATTCTTCTGTAAATTTCTTCTTGTTTAAGGAATATGAAAGAAAATACACATGAACCCAAACAGTAATGCACTGGCTAAAACAAAGAACAATTTATTGTATTATTAGATTGATGCTGGTTTAGAAGAAAAAGTGATACTTCATTTTGTTTTGAAGATGAATGTATATTTTGTAGAAGAAAATGAAATTGTGTCCATTCCCAGATTGATTGGGTGTTTACAAAAAAGTATTCTATGTATTATTTTATCTTTAAAATATGGTAAATTCATTTTAATAATCAATAATAAAGTTTTATCCTTTAAAAATGTGTATGAAACAAGTGAGTCCTCTTATACCGTAGGTTCCCATAGTGGTCCAGGGGGACCCCCAGAGCTCCCTAGGAGATCACACGGGGTTTCAAGTAGATGTGAAAAGAAAACAGGGGATCACAAGTTGTAAGTGGGGGTCCACGAAACATTTTCTGATTGTTTCCATAATAAAGAACAATCATTTTGGCTTGGATTTACATATCAGCGTAGGCAGGAAGCATCATTCACTAAGTAGGTACTCAAAAATATTTGAAACTGAATTCAAACGCAGAATTGAATAGAACAATAGATAATAAAACAAGTTTTATTTTAATCAATCATACACAAGAGAAAATATGCTAATTTTTTTCATGTTAACATCCCAATTTAGGGTGATATTTTTTGTGAATATTGTTGGAATGTAGCAGCATAGGGTCTACCTAAACTAATAAAACTTTGTAAGTGATCCACGAGAAAAAAATTTAGGAATCCATGTCTTAAATTCTGCAAATATAGCAGTTAGTTTAAGAACCAAATCAACTAAAATAACTAGCATTATTAAAATAAATTGTAACTGGTAGTTCATAAATATTGAATAAAATTTGGAATTATGGTTTCTTTTACAAGTTTTGATCTTTAAGGATTGTGTCCTTAAAAATGTTGGTTCGATGTGTGGAATCTCAGGTGATTTATGATGACTGGTAATAAGCAATAAAATGTTATTTGCTCCATTTTCTAAGTCAGCATTGTTTCAAATTGTTTATTTAGATGAGAACAGGTCATTCATGAATTGCTTTAATTTGCGATGAAAGTTTTGCTAAAGTATTGAATGAAATGATGTTGATTTACATACACAAATTGAAACGTTGATATGCATAATGTAGATTAATGACATTAGAAATTAATTGAATGAAATTTAATTACTGCTTTAAGAAACAGTCGCAATTGAAATATGACATATCATTTCCTTTTTGCCTCCAAACAGAATATAATATGAAAATGTATTTTCAGTGTGTAACCTTTGCGATTAAGAATTATATAGTTATTTTTTCTGGAGACAATATTTTTTTACGTGTATCTATATATAGAGGGAAAATTAAAAACCTGTAACACCCAACTAGAGTTTCTGGCAATTCTACTGCTGCTGCAGAATGAGTCACAGTCCATCCATGAAATTTCTCTTTGAAAAGGTTTGTGAAAGATCTGTAATTTTCAATAAAGTATGTGGTTGGTAACACCTCTAATATATCATTTGATACCGGAATTATAATAAAGATACCGGTGGATAATTAGTTCTCATTGCCAATGAAGCATAATATTTTTTAAGATATACGGCTATAGATAGTGTGGAGCTGATTAAATGAAATCACCAACGAAGAAAAGTACCATATACTTGATAAATGTTCTGCATTATCTGCTGTTCCAATTCCATGCAATGTTGAAGATACTACTAGCCTGAAACTTAAATTGGAAATGCGTTTGTTGGAGGAAATCATTTATTTGTTCGGTCAAGAAAAATATTTATATGTCCAGTCATGGAGTCAACAAAAGCTCGTAAGACTGCAATTAACTCTACAAGAATATCAGTAAAACACTGAATTAAGTTTGAGTGACTGACTGTCATACTCCTCTTATAAATGTAAAATATTGATGAATGATACATTGTTTCTAGGAAGCTTAGTGTTGCCCTTGCTGCAACGTTTCCATAAGGAATCAGTAGGTTGACTTAAAATTGGATCAGAATTCTGAGATTATATGATTTTTCGGTCAAACTACGTTCTTTATTTAACCTTTCTTTGGATCGGCTGCTAATGTCCCATTCTCCAGTGCTTAATATAGGTGTTCCTCAACAAACTAAGAACTGCCCATTCCTCTAAAGTTTCACTCAATAAGGTGAGCTCTGCTTTGTTGGATATTAATTTTGTGTATTTGTTCAGAAAAAATTTCAATTTTTGTCTAAACTTGTTACCACTGATTTAATGATTTCCAGTTTAATGATAAAATCACAAGATAATAAAATAAAATCAATAAAATAAAGATAATAAAATCTCAAGATAGATGAATCTATGTTGAGAAACTTTTGATTCATATAAATTATTTGATTCTATGCGGGGAGATTAGTTTCCTGACCTTGTGTAAGTGTTGGGCTGCTGCCTATGAGAAGTCAAAGGCATGGGCGTTGTGGGTTTCCCTTGTCACTACAAATCAAATAAGGCACATATTGTCTTTTCACAGATTGAGGAAGAATGTGGTGAATAAATTGTCATTGATATAAAATGGTATTGTCTAATTAACGTTTTGTATTGACTTTTGCGAAAAATGTATGTGTTTACTTGCCTGTATCTGCTTACCTCAGTCGGTTTGTCATTCATCCATTCATAATTTGATTAAATACTAGTTTTTGCCATGAGACTGTGGTAACTTTCTGTCTTTTTAGTGGGACTGTAGTTTTGCTGCTTCTTTGTTGCTTTTGATTTTTGCGTATGTTAGAACCAAGTAGAATGTAATTGTATTTGAGATGAGATGATAAATCTTAAGCGAGTTAAGGTGATAAGCATTTATTTGTTTCCTTTTTTTGCAAATTTAATTTTTCTTGCAAAAGCCTATAAAATCTCGAAAGACTGTCAATGTGAATAAGTATGATTTTTAGGCTCTCATCCTTAACCTATTTAAGAGCATTAAGAAAGCGTGAATTTCTTTTTGAAATATGACTTGTTTGGATTCAAATACGGATGCGTAGTTTTTACGTGGAAGTCGCAGTACATGGCACTGGTACCATTAATTGTTTTAAAAAACATCTATGTATATAATGTACTGTGGTGATAGTGTTGATTTATTAGGTGGAAAACATGTAAATTTTTTTGTTTTATAATCAACGTGTATTTTATTTCGAAATTCCATTGCTAATTCTCAGTATTGAAGATCATTTGATCAATATGACTTTTTCGTTCAGACCTTAGCATGTTTTCTAGGATTGCTTATTTAAATACTTTAGAGATGAAGAGGTGTTACACCTCAGTATCAACAGTATCACGATTAACAACAACAGGTGTGGCTGTGCATTCCCTCGTGAAACGAAATAAAAACAGTTTCTGTATGCAAGAAATTTTTGATTGAATTCTTCTTAAAAACTTTGTCCTCAGATTGACTGTGCGTGTGTGAAGTTCCTTTCAGTTAATCCCTGATGTAAAATGTTAAACATTCTTGCGTTACTTCCTTAAATTAACATCACTAATTTAATTAATTACCGTAGACAATTATAGCCCTTTGTCTCAATGTTTCAACAAATTCAAGTTTTGTACCGATGTGAATCCTAAATATTTGATTCTAGAGACAGTGTTTAGCAGTACACCATTAATGCTAAAGAACACAATTCGGGTGGTAATTTATGAATTCCAAAATAAGACACAAATATAATGATGTTAAATTTCTTGATTGAAATCATTGAATGTGAAGTGCACCAGTTTTGAAATGCAGTTGTAATTGCGCCTTCTCTATTGTTAATATAGATTTCCTAAATTTTACCTATAACATTCATTAAAAATTCATCAATAAAGGCTATAATTTTCACTTTTGATTGCGTATATTTGCTAATCGAATCTTTGGCATTTAAGATTTATTAAATGAATTTCAGATCCGACCCATGTGAACAACTTTTGTGTACATAATATTTAGATTAGAAAATAACCCAATGATTCTATATTGTTCTGTTATCTAGGTACGTGATTGGGGGCATTTAAAGTCCTACAACGTGATGCTTACATAGTGCCAGTTAGCTGAGGTTAACTGCAAAGCTGCATTTATATCGCGTAAAATTATTAAAGTATCATTTTTTAATATTCAGTTACCTTTGATGTGTTGCTTCACCTAGATGATTTATGATTCACATGATCATCGTTATCTAAATAAAATTGACTATCACTAAGTTTATTCTGTTGCTCACCGTTTAAACAATTATACACTATATCTTTCTTGTGTGAAGTTGTTGAAAGAATTAAATGTTACAGATTTTTAGGTAGCGAATGAGTAGTTACCTTTATAGAAGATTTTTAAATTGGCAGTGGGTTACACATTCACATTCCACTAAAAATAAAACTGTGTGGGACTGCCACGTACAACTCTCCTAAGATAATATACATGCAGAAAGAAGAAACTAAACATTCATTTCATATTTACCAACAATATATCGAATCAAATTTAAGATTTTACACTTTAATAACCATGGTCCAACCCTGACTGATACTGAATTTTATACTTCTGTATGAACTTTCTCATCAAATGCAAACTAAATTATTAAATCGTTTATTGTCATTCAACATCCGGCTAATGTTTACATCAAGATGGAGTTTTCATAGATTGTGGGTCACAATCAGGTTAGCATATAAAAGAGGCTCTATGAATTTTTGCGTGGGACAACATCATAGCACATATTATTAGTGTATTTGGATATATTGTTTAGTTTTCTTCAGACAGAAAATAGTTTTAACATTTGCATTAATTGATGTTTTCTATTATTTTTTTTAAGGTAAAAGATACTAGTCTTATAATTCTTTGAAAAATTATCAGAGTCCAAAAGGATAAAAATATAAGTAACTTCGATGCTTTAAGACTAAAGAATACAAATAAATTTTGAATCCCCAATTAAATATTTAGCAATTTCTAATATGCTGTGGTTTCTAATGCTAAGTAGAGTTTTCAATTTACAGAAACTTTAATATCGTAATTATTAAAGCTATAATTTACTTTATATTATGTTAAAATATTTCTGTTACTATCTTATTTGTATTTTTATAAATATGATCATCATAACTTGTATTCTATTAAAAATATGTTTAATCATCTCAACATTTTATAAATGACTTGCAATTGTCTTCAGTAAATTTTTAATTATTGTTAGAAATAATTACATTCTACTAATGAAGTAGTTGAAGAGCGATCTTAAAAAATTAGATAAGAGTTTTTTTTAAGAAATTGAGCTGAAATTAAAAGCTAATAGAAATGTTACAAGCTCTCTTAGAAAAGGAGCCTGGTTTGTGAATTTGTGGTGCGTTTGTTAAAACAGATAAGTGCATTATAGAAACTGGTATGTGCATTTGTTAAAACAGGCATAAATTTTGTTAAATAAATTTAATATATAAATATTCGCATATCATATGTAAAATATAAGTATTTTTCACTTAAATAATTTTGACAACACGTGGAATTTTGGAATGTATATTAAAAGTACTCGGAAAAACACACACATTCCGAGCTAAACTAATTTATTTGCAAATATTTAAAAATTTAGAAACCTAAAAGATATTGAGTAGAATTTTTATGATTTGAAACAATATTCAATTTGTTTATATAAATTTATATCTACTTTATGATTCAAAATGAGCTGAATTTGTGGATACTGTATCTGACTTTTTTATATATTCTTGAGCCTGTTATACTTGTCAATTTATAATCGATTATTTCGGTGTATCCATAATTATTGCATTACTTCTTTGCTCCTTCTCATCGTGGTGCAAGTGTCTTGAAAATATTTGTCTTTAAAATAGTTTTATTTTGCTTAAAGATTTCATAGCTGCTATTTGATGATAGGAAACTAAAATATAAATGTTGAAAAATTCCGAAAATATTTAAAAAAAATGACAAATATTAATGAAAATTAAATATAGAAAATTGAAATAAAATAACTCAAATGATAAGAAAAATGTTTAAAAAAATTATTAAAAACTAATATTATTAAACTTTAAAACTTATAAAAAAAATGGAGATGTCTATTTTTAAACTTGCTCTATTGAATTAATAATAAAAAAAACTGTTAAAATAAAAAAAATAGAAAATAAAATTAAAATTAAATTTGATACAAAACTTTTCGGCTTCCATGATGGCACCCATTTTCTTTTGTGGATTTGAAAAATCAACGAACATTAAGGCAGTATTTACTTCGCTCCTCCTCGTGGGTGGGAAGATGATGTCTTGTGGAAGAGCTGCGCATCTCACCCAAAGTAGGGGAGAGTGGTTGCTGCCGATGGTGTTGCAGCTTGCGCAGTCTTCAATTGTGCTTTTTTGTAGGTGGTAGCATTTTGTGGAAAGATGTGTGATTCGCACAAAGTGGGCGAATGTGGGTGCTTCAGATGGTAGAAAGCTCACACACCTTCATTGAAGTCAAACTGCAATCCGTTTACTAACAAAAGCAAGGATGCCATCATGGAAGCCGATAAGTTCTTTTCTTAGCTGCTGAAACTTTTAGAAAAAAAAATTAATTGTTTACTTTAGGTTTTGTAATGAATTTATAAATAAAAAAAACGGCTATACTTCCTGTTAAACATATAGCAGCTGTTTTAAAAAATTTGGATTTTTTGAGGTTTGAATTGCATTCTTGATTAGTGTTTTCTATTGTTAAAAATTTCGTGAGAATTGAAAGATTCTTCGGAACATTGTTGATCTGCTCTTGACTTAAAATGGAAAACATGAGCTGTTGTTGGTTGAAATTAGATTCTTCTGAGGTATTGTTAGGATCCAATAAAGTGAAGGGGTGTAATCTGTCATCTGTAAATAAATGAATTTGAGATTAGAAGATATTTATACAGTTATTAATTTTGTCAAAACACTTTACTTCTAGATTCCCACTCCAAATTTGTTTCATTTTCTCATAAATTCTATTAGAGAAAATTTTAACTCAATATTTAATTTTTCATCAAACTTTAAATTTTAATTACTCATATTAAAGACCAACTTTATTTAATTAAATCAAATTTGCTATAAGTCAAATTATTTATAATTATATATATATATATATATATATATATATATATATATATATATATATATATATATATATATATATATATATATATATATATATATATATATATATATATATATATATATATATATATATATATATATATATATATGTATATACAGGGTGACTTTTTTTAAAGTAACAATATTTGGAGAGCCCTGTACCGCGATCTAATAGCCAAAATGGCACCAAAATTGGTATTTAGAATAATCAAAACATGTAAAAAAGTGGAAAAAGTTTCAGGGAAAATATTTTAACTACAAAATTCGCCGTTCGAGCATTTTGTGGTGCCTTGCGATGTATGAAATACGAGAAAAGAAAACTACTGACACATACAATCGCACAGTTAAATCATTAGTATTTATTTATTATCTTCTCCGTTCAGAAAAAAGACTACATTTACGGTGAGCACCGTTCCTAGAAATAACACTGTGCATTCTGTCCACTATGTTCTCCACAGCCTTACGTAACATATCACGAGTAATATTCTGCTTTGTCTTCGTTTTTTCCCCTTTAGAATAGACAAATTCGATACTCCACCAACAGAAACGCAGGTTCCGATAACGTGACAGGCATTGCCAAAGAGGCAGAGATTATTTATCGGAACTTTCTACTACTTGCTTTTATAGTCCCTATTACTGGCACTAATATTGTACAATAATTGCGTTTTTCTTTGATACCTGTGTTTTATACTAACTCTTATTACTTTAAGCTACTACAGCGCTACCAATTGCCCTAGCGGTGATTTTTGGAACTATTTTTTAACCGAATTTTTTCCTTATATTTTGACAATTCTAAATACCAAGTTTGGTGTCGTTTCGGCTATCAGATAGCGTTACAGAAGACTCATATACAGACATTTATATATATATATATATATATATATATATATATATATATATATATATATATATATATATATATATATATATATATATATATATATATATATATATATATATATATATATATATATATATATATATATATAAATATATATATATATATGTATATATATATATATATATATATATATATATATATATATATATATATATATATATATATATATATATATATATTTATATATATATATATATATATATATATATATATATGTGTGTGTGTGTGTGTTCGTGTGTGATCGAAAACGATGTAGAGAAGAGCTATATCAAGCGCCGGTGTTTTCTTCTAACTCTTTCACCAATAAAAAATCGGATGAGAAATGACGTAACAGCACACTAAGATTTTTCCGAGCGCGACCTAGCCGTTTGAGAAAAAAGTATATTGGAAACAAAAAGACGAACATGTTGATAGAAAACGATTATTAAAGATGTCTAATTGTTATTTTCGCACTTTTGTTAATTTCAGATTTATCTTTTATCTGTAAATAATTTTTCTATTTAACACTATTAATCAAATTTAGTCATCTAAATGTTAAATTATTCTGTTTTAATTTTTACTTATTCTGTATACTACTGCATTACATGGGAGTCCTGCAGATTACGAGAATTTGTTTTACCTCCAACATTATATCCTAGACAGCCTAGAAATCTAATGCCTTCCTAAGCAACCAAATCTACAAATGCCGATGATTGACTCCTTCAAACGCTGAGTCAGATTTAAACTTATTTATAGGTTATATGAAATATGGTTTCTTTAAATGGTTGCAAGAAAATTGCTTTCTCAATATCAAACAGTAGTAGTAGAAACATTAAAAGTCTACATAAATTAGTATTTGGTACAGATGAAGGGCGAAGAAGTAGAAATAATTTACGAAATTTTACTGGTTTGATTCTGTGTATCCTATTGAAGAAGCTAAAACAAAAGCCATAAATTTATTCAGTGATAATGATTTTATTTCTATGTGTAATGTGCTTTACATTGAATTTACATCTAATGCTAAAGATAATTGTGATTTGATTTTTGAACATTTAAGAAATTTCGATTTGTTTCGAAAGGCTGAATCCGATTTCGAAAGTGGAACAGACCTAGTAGAAACTTTTAATAATACACTTAGAAATCCAGTGAGTTTATTTAAAAATTCCTGTTCACACAGAATTGCAGTGTCAGTGGTTTTCAAAGCGAAACAGTAAACAACGCCCAGAGAACAGTCATAGACAATACTTTTAATCGATTCGGAGCCGAAGATGACTCACAAATGCCGTCTGCTAATCCCTCTTCTTCCCCAAGTCAGGTGCAAAATACTAACTTCGTTTCATACAACACTCTAGTTTTGGCGGATCTTTTTTTCTATGAAAAATCTATCTGACACTTTAAACTCCTTTAATGGTAAAGACAATTATTCAGTCGAACATTATATGCAAGATTTACAAGATAACTTTTATTCATTTAATATTACAAGTGATCAAAAAAAACTTTTGCAGGAACTTCAAAAACCTTGTTCAGAATATACATGGTTTATTTACATGGAAAATTTTATAAGAATCTCTATTGTTAGAATTAAAATCGAAAGTTAACAGTAAACAATTTCACACTATGTTTCAAGAACGTAATTTATGAAAAGGTGAATCTCCTTTTGAATATTTTGTATACATGCGCGATATTGCTTTTCGAGGTCCATTTGATGAAGTATGTTTAATTGAATACATAATAAATGTTATACTTGATAACTCAAGTAACAAAATTTTGTTATATAATACTAAAAATATTTCTAATTTTAATGAAAAATTAAAAATTTATGAAAAAGTTTACATTTCTATAAAACAGATATTTTTCGATATTTCCACCAAATTTTATGACCGAAAAAATTACAATGACAGCGATCGTGATTTAAATAAATTCAATATTAAATTTACTCATAATAATCAAGATAAGTCGAATGTATGTCATATAATTTGTTTAAATTGTGGCAAAAAATGTCATAAGTGTTCACAGTGTTTACATAAAGAGAAAGGATTTAAATGTTGCCAGTGTATTAATTTTGGCCATAAGGCCATGGACTGTCCTAATATTCAGTTAACTACCACAAAAGTACCCAAATATTCTGTTCAGCATATTCAGATTATGATGCATCACCTCAAATAAAACCCATGCACATTCCAATTATTTTATGTAATATGAAAATAAATGCACAATTATATACGTGTAGTGAAGCTACTATGATTAAATTTCACTATATAAACAAATTGGTTCCCCTCTTGTTTTTACTGGAATAGAAAATATTAAAAAAATTAAATTAAAAGGATATATATATTTTACAGATTTTATTCAAATAGAGGAATCCTCATTCTCTATAAAGAATCACGTAATTCCAGATCATTGTATTTCTGTAAATGCAATTATTGGAACAGTTTGCATCAAGCAAGGTGAATTTCACATAGGTAAAAATGGTATTAATTTGGTTAACAAAAATCAAAACTTTCTTGTTAATATAATTATTGTTTTCGATGAGATGGACACAATCGAATTTTTACATATTAAAATATCAACTTATCAAGAACAAATTAAGAAAGTAATTAACAACTATAAGTCAAACATAACTAAGACTACAGATGTTTCAATGAATCTAATTCTTTGTGATTCAATAACGGTAAATCAGCGTTCACGCCGATTACTTTATGCAAAACAAAATATCATCCTAGAACGAACAGGACAATGTGTGTGTGTGTGGTTAAAGGATGATATTATTAAAGAAAAAATTTTCGATTATGCAGCTCCAGTGGTTCTGCGTAAAAAGAGAAACGGTAAACATAGATTGCGTATCGATTCTAAATTAAAAAAAAAAAAAAAAAAAAAAAAAAAAAAAAAACTCACTATCCTGGTTCCTATGGCACAGCCATTGTGTACACCACTATATAAGGCGACATAATTTCTGATGATTGTAGCAAACTATTAGCCCAAAAATTGATGCTCAGAATAGAGTATTGGAGGAATGTGACATAGAGTTATGAATACATTATCAAAAGAAAAATTAGCTTTATATATATATTCTTGTTAATATTTGTCAACATTTGCACATTTCATGTTTCTTAGATGAATTCGCGTGAAGATGAGGCAAAAAACACCTGCTGCTTATATATTGAAAAAACCGATTTTTAATACTCAGTAAATTAGTTAAAATGAAGAAAATTCCGGTGGATTATTAAAAGCTGAGGCTCAGATCCCATATAATTTACAATTCCAAATTTTGAGTTTGGCGATTATTTTTTTTTAATGGATTTTCTTATGTATCTTATAGCCGCATTTTTCATTACGTCATACATATGGACGCCTAAAAGAATTATGCAGTAAATTCCATTTTAGTATTCTATTTATTATTTATAGTTCTATATTAATAATTTTAGCTGATATTAAATTATATATATAAGAGTATATTATTATTCATATTTTTTCTAATTATTATAAACATAGCAATTTTTTGTAATTACCTGCTTGTGAAAATGCCAAAGAGTTGAAATTGGAGTTCAAAATTTCTGTTTCTTTTGTAATGATTTCTGCTATTGATTCATCTTCCTCAAGAATGGTAGGTAAATAATGGTATAGATCTAAACGTTCGAAACTTACTGTGGAGGGAAACTGGACTGTATGAAATTTAATTGTATCTGATTGTCTTTCTATAGGAGGTATTCTAATTTCTAAAGTTTTATCTTGAGGAAGTTGCTTTCTTTTAAGGTATTTTTTCCCGAAATATGATTTTATATTGACTATGAAGAAAATTGCTATTGTTGAGAAAATGCACCACGTTAAAATGTGAAGGAGCATTGCAGCAGAGAAAGTAGATGCAGTTGTGCTTTTAAAATCCATTTTCTATTTCATAAATTTCAAAAATGGGTGAAGTTTTAAACTCTAAATATTGAAGGTTGAAATTGCAATTGAAAATAATGTATATGTTCTGACGTTTGTTGTAAGCAACAATATGTTTTGTGTCCCTTTATTACTTAACAATTAGTTTAATTAATTTAAGACTAAAATAATGAAACATATAACAATGCAGGATTCAGTTGTTAAAATCTAACAATATCTTAGAAACTATTATTAAAATATTTTGAAATTTTGAGACTGAAACAAATTAATAATATATTTGCAAAATTATAGACTGATATTTCTCTAAATTTTACAATTTTGCTTTTTTTTAAAGACGAACATTTAACGACAACTAATATAGTTTAAAAATTAGAGCTTGTTTTTCTGTTTTATGTTACTGTAATCCGCTGCTCTAAGATTATAATCTTCTCTTAACATTTTTTGAACAAATATTTCGACTTCAAAATGGATTTCGCCGCATTAAAATCATCCACTGAAATTTCTGCGATTTTAGTCAGAAAATATGGATTCTAAATAAAATGTAATTTAAAATTGATCCAGTTATGTTATTACATCGTTCTTTGTATATTATTAAAATGTTTGCTTTCCTTAATTATAATTTAAGACATTAAAATTAAAATTTTTATACACCTAAAATTACTAAAGCAATTTTATTGTGTGAATTTATTGAAATTTAATTTATTGTAATTAGAACAGGATTCATTTGTTATGTATTCAAGAAAACGCAAATACATCATTTTCATCCCAAGAAATTGTTCCTTAAAATGATTTCCAGTTTTCAGTTAAACTTCTTAATACAGTTTTAGCCACTCAGATGCAACAACCTGAAGGAGACATGCAAAGAATATTTGTTGAGGTGACATATGCAAATGATTACAATTTTAGCGCAGACACATATCACGTTCTCCTGGGGTTCCACTTCAAAGCGTTATTTAAAGCTTAGAGATATCGACGATTTGGACAATTTTGTTTTTCTTGTGTTTTTCCAAAAAAAAAAAAATCTATTATGCCTCTTAAGAAACAGCCATCATTTTCGACACGAGTTCGGCAGGGGAAGGACAGTGACATAACCAGACTGTGGATTATCTTTGAGTGAAATCGGTAGTCGTGGTGGACGAAAGCGAACAACTCTAATGTGCATATGTTATCGTTGGAATCAGGAATGACCGACAGCTATATTTAAACGGGATAATGTACGATCACACGTGACACGCACTATCCAAGGGTTCTTCGTCAATCAACAAATTGAATTCCTTCCCTGGTCAAATCGCTTTCTAGATCCTGTCGTCTTTAGAAAACATTTGGTCCATTGTTGCTTAACAATTGACCCATATAACATCCTCAGCTGCCACACTAGATCAAATTTCGTAATGTTTTAAAGATGCATGGTTTGCTGTACCCGAAAAATATATCCAATGTTTCTTTGAATCAATGCGTGTGGCAGCATTGATCTTTAAAAATGTCAGCTACTCTGGCTACTGATTTTGGCACGAACCACACTTAACAGATGTCTATAAATTTAAACATTTTATACTTGGTCAAAATGTTATCTACAGCATACACTGTCTTGAGATATTTCTTGTCTTTCTTGGTATTACAATTTGGGTTTGCAGCAGTGTATTTTTTTAAGACTTTTTTTTATTTAAAATATCATAGATATTCTTTCAAGTTCTATTTTCGATAATACGGATTTTTGCAGTACAAATTTGATAAATAAGTCTAATGTCGTCTCGATGGACGGTAATAAATACGTGATTTGAATTTTATCTAATTCAAAGTTTTTTAAATTAAGAAGAACTTGGCATACATTCTACTTTACAAAAAGATTGTGACAAAATTTTGATAATTTGTCAGTTTAAAAAGTGAATTAACTGTTGAAGTAAAAAAATTTCATTTGGGGTTCATTGAATTTCATTATTTAGATTTAATTTCTTTACAATCTTTTGAATTTTTGGTAAAGTTTTGTAGGTAAATTTCATTATTTTCTGTAAATACTTACCCACTTTATGGGGACATGTAATTATCACTGAACTCTTACAAGCTTCGTGTTCTGTCAAATGATCATATAGAAAAAAAAGAAAAATATACATTTAATGAATTATTCAATTCTATTTGAAAGAATATTTTTCTGAATAATGATTTAATCATTGAAATGATGCTGGCTTACGTAAGCAAATAGAAATGTTGAATTTTTAATTTTTTTAAGCCATAAGAAACTTATCGACGTTTTGTTTGTGTTAAAGTTCCATTCCATGACGCCACGGAAATATACAGTAAAATAATCTTTCGCAATCATTTCCCTTTTTCTGGAAAAGAATTTCATAATAAGGAAACAATTTGATTATTGTCATTAGATAACTAATAACTTTATTTTTACAGTACAATTATACTTCGTATAAGAAACTTGAATTCACAGTTTAAAAATTAATATGCTTAAAATAAGCTTGCTTAAGCCTACTTTCATTAAATTGAATATTTACTGGACATAAAAGTATACAGATTCTTTTGAAAACATTAAAATCTTTAAATTGTCAAATAAACTTAAACTAAATTTTATCTAAGAATAACTTATAGTATTATGTCGTATTTGAAAATTCTTAAAAAATATTACATTTTTAATGAAGTAACTCTTATACTTTAACACTCCTCAATATTTACTTTATTATTTTTAATAGTTTTCTCAAGAATATTAATTTAACTCATACATTTTTAAATTCAATAAATTTAATTTAAATTTCTAGTGGATTATTTCGAAATTATATCATAAATCCGTTTAGCTTCATAAACTATTTTATATTAGCATGTTTATCCAATATTTTAAGAAAATTTCTTTGAAATTATTTTACTTCTAATTTTAAAAAATACTGCATTAACAGATTCTTTTCATGTATAACTATAGGAATAGAAATGATCGTTTATATTAAGTCCAAAAAATAATCACTTATTTAAT